>JAFMTC010000467.1:116184-141185 GCA_018845635.1 Nicrophorus orbicollis
TAGATTTATTGCCATTTTTTATTATGCTTAGAGCATTTGCACGTCTACAAAGAAAAAAGGGGCTGCAAACATAATAGCTACCTAGAATAGTTATTTGAAAAGTATATTCAAATTAATTAATACAGAAAATTACATTCACATAAATAAAAGGAACAAAGGAATATAATGGAAAATATTATAACGATAAAGAATATATAAAGATATATACAACATATTTGTCATTTTCATTAATAAATAAAGAGAAACCTGATTCAATGTAGTACACATCATTCTGAACTCAGGCTGACGATGATTGATGAATGATGAGGTGACACATGTAGGCATGATTCTATTGCTATATAATTTCCTGCAATTCCTTTTGTTACACAAGAATCGATCACATCAGGGATTTTTCTTCTATTAGTCGGCCAATAAACTTTGCGTCCTAATCATTGCCTTATTTTGCAAACCGGTAAATGCCGGAAACATTCGTCAGATTTTCTAACTCTTAACCACGAGTAACCACTATAACAATTGAATTAATTATTATTTGAGGAAACAAATAAAATTCTAGATCAAAATAAATTGGACAGATTTGAAATGTGTTTTGGAATTAAAAAAAATATTTCTTGTTAGAAATAATATTTATTTATAATTTGATTCAACATTAAAGTACATTGATGAAAATTATAATATATGTTGATGTTACGGAAATGTTCTCTGATAACAAATTATGTAAGTTTCGCATCTCATGGTGAACGTTACATGTAATGACATGGTGTCATTGGCCTTAATTCTCCACCTTCCGAACCATTATGAAACGTTATTCAGGCTTTCTTAAAGCATTTGTGAAGCTGTTGTTGAGCTTGGATCAGATGCCATGATGACAGTATCTTCAGCAAATTCTTTAATTTATAGCATAGTGCAATCCATTGTGCCACACTTTTCGAGTGTTTTCGAGAGTGACTTTTAGCAGTCTAATTAAAGATAAATGCTCAAGCTTTCCATGGTAACATTTGTCATATTTATAATTATTGCAGATTTGCTATAATTTACAGTGAAAGTTGTAAATAGAATGATTATCAATTTTATCGATTAACAAAAGTACACAATCATTAATAAGCACTCTAACTAATTATAAATGTTGATGTTTTCCATAGTGGTATTTAACTATTCAAAATCGTATGGTTAGATTCGCCTGTTTACATTTCGAGGTTCATGGTTTGAGTTCCAAATACAGCATAGGATTTTGTGGTCTCTTTCTGGGCATATTTTAATGATTCTGGACTGAGGATTCCCAATAGAAACAGTCTTCAAGAAATTAGTTGTCAATGGGGATTCAAAATTGCTATCTTCAACGACGTGGTGATTACTGAATATCCGAATGGATAGATTGTAAATATCGTTGCAAAAAGACACACCAAAAAAATTGTCTTATTTGTAGCTATTGCTGATTTCCTGTAATATATGGTCAAATTTAAAAATCAACAGAATATTTTACAAAAAAATTATTATTTTAGAAAATATAATAAAGATCTTTATTAATCACAAAAAAAGTGACTAAAAGGCTAGCGACCTAACTCTTTCGACCATTTTGAAAATAAAATATCGAAAATTGAGTATTTTTACAAATCTATAATTTTAACGGTTACAATGAGCTCTCCTATTTACCTATTATAATATGTTTCAAATTGGCCTTTCCGGATAAAAGTATTAATTATTGCAACTATAGTTTGTTTTTTTTTTTTGAAGAAATCATATTGTTATTGGCGATAATAATGTAACATTAAAGCTGTTGTTTTAATAATATATACATGAGTTAACAATATAACAACCAATTAAATAATGTTGTAAAGTATGATATTTTTGGTAAATGTACAATTAAAAAATGTATTCATTTCCAAATGATTTCGTCTCTTAAATTATGCTTGGTTCATACATCTCTTTGCCTGCAGTTGAGTTGATCATCCATTTTTTGACGGATGTTCATAAATTATATAATTATGTAATTAGACAGCATGTTAGTTCCGCTAAATTTAGACAAAAATTGACAATTATTTGTTTTGAAATATCGACAATTTTAAATATAAAAAGTAAGCATTGTAAATTGTTCTATCTAGCAAGTATAAAAATGTATCTTATAACCTTTCATACAAGTTTTCTTTTTTCGGTATCCACCATTTCTTCCGAAATGTTTTGCACCTATCAAATAAACATCTTTCTTCGAGCATCAACGTAATAATAACATGTTATCATATTATCAACAAGATAACATTCCCGCTCTCCTCTTTTCACTTTGATTGATGTTATTACTTGCTACAAACACATAGTAATTTACAAAATAATTGACGTATGTGGAGTAGTATCAATTCAAGGAAAAGTAAAAATAGTCTTTCTGCTCTATTTTGATTAATTTATTCAATTCTCTTTTAATAATTTAAACACTTTTATACCAATTTTCTTTTGATTTTGTTTTTAGTAGATTTTTAGGCATATTTCTTTTTATTTTTTCTAATAATTTATATCATAATTTCGAAAAAAAAAAATGTTGAATACCAATTATGTATCATTAATATATAATCTTTGTTTAAAATCTACTTGGCCAACTCTATAATAATATTGTGATAAGCAGGTGTTGTAATGTTGTGGAAAACAACCTATATATATATATTTATAAATGCGAAGAATACCCATAAATTCAAACAACTTGTAATGTCTATATTGAATAGAAGATTTATCAATGAGAACTTTTTTATAATAATAAAACTTATTATTTAAGTCAGGGTTCCCAAACTAATTCTCAGAGTTCCTCTAAAATTTAGTAGATATTCCGTCAAAACATAGAAAGGAATAATAACTAAATAATTAAAGATTTGTAACAGTTTTTTGAATTGTTGTGTTTATGTGTTTATATAGCGGTACCTCGATATACGATACCAACAATTTCTTTCACCTCAGACTAGACCTCAGACAGTCTGTGTGCTTGTTTCCCTAGTTTTCGAAGTATTTTTGGTAAGTTGGGTTAGCGTTTTTTGTTTGTTTTTTTTTGCTTTGAAATATGAGCAGTTTGATATGCGAGCAAGGTTACGAAACGAATTAAACTCGCATATCGAGGGTACAGTGACCCTACAAAATAAGCAAAGTGTTACATAAAGACTTCAGGATTTGCAAACGGAACACTTGCAACATAAAATTAGGAAACTCTGCTTTAGATAGTCACCTATATTTCTTAATTTACCTACGAAACTGTTTCTACTTTATACATTTTTATATTATTTAATAATTAATATAAATAATACATGAATTATTTTGAAAAGAAATAATTGAAAAGGAATGATTCGTGAAATGCGTGAATTTAATCACTCGTGGAATTGCTTTAGTAAACTATTTGCAAAAAATTCCTTTCTGGTGCACCCGAGTTGCTGCTTCTGGTGGTGGTTGGTGGGTATGTGTAGGGATGATGGAATGCGGCTGGGATTGTTCCGGCTTTAAGCTGCACTATTTTATTTTTTACCGACGGTATTTCCTCCGATGTTTCTTTTTTTTTTTCATTTTCGTTTTATCCCTTTTCGGTTTTTCCATAAAAGCTGATATAATTTAGAGTATATGGTAGAGAGTTGGGATGAAAAAGGATTAAGTCGAGCGAGATTTTAAATTTCGCTCCGCAATGTGTGGGAAGTGTGCCTGTGTGTATGTGGATGTATAAATTAGCGAAGGGATCTGCGAGAGGAAATGGTCTGTTCCGCTTCGTATTTTATTTCCATCCCTGTAAGCGCACACAGGAAGACAGGGGTGGAAAAAAAGGAGGAAATTTGAAAATGAAAAATAAAATGAACACTTCGCAAAAAACGGTTATCCCTTTTTTATGTGTTGTTGGCACAATTTAGTTAAAGTAAGGATTAAGTTATTATTAATTAAATGCTGAATGAATATTTAAATTATTGAAAACAGTTTTAAAATATTCAATTTTAAAATAATAATTTCCGAAAGTAATCTTTCTAGTTATAAAATTGATGCGCCCTCTCGTGTTTAATGTAACATGAGTCTAAAATATACTCTTATTATTATAAAATATGACAGGTAAACGTATTGTTTTATTTTATTTTGTTCTTTGTTATTGTATTAAGTTGTTTTTGGTAATCATTTTGTTGCATCACTGTTTTCTCAAATTTGAAGATTAACATTTTTTGACATGACCGCTTTCAAAATAATGGTTTTTATTATTGAACTTTGTGTACAAATGTATGAGTACAAAATACTTATTTTTTGTTTAAATTTATTTACAAGCAATCTATCTACAAAATAGATAATAAGCTCCAGTTATATCGTATCAGGAAAAAGAATAGAAAAAGGAAAACAAAAATAAAGAAAAATATAAATATTGGAGATTGACCCGATCAAACTCCACAAATAACTAAAATGAAAATTATGTTAAAAGACTAACAAAAAGAATAATCGTATTCACACGTATTTATCTATTTACAAATTAGCAAAGCGACCAGGAAGATCCTGTGGCTTGAATCGCTTCAATCTTTGTCTGTGGGAATCTGTGTTTGCAAGGTCGGCAGCGAGTTGATTTGGATGGTCGTCCAGCCGATGTTGATAGTTAATGCTGAACTTTTCTATCTCTTCCCTGACAGTTCCAACTTTCGTGTACTGGTGGAAGTAATCATTTGTTGAGAACCATGGTGCATTTTTATGGATCTTAGCGTTTTCGATTGAAACCTCTGTATTATGTCAATAGTGGTATTACAGGCGGATCCCCAAAATTGGATTCCATAGGTCCAAACGGTTTTTATGATGGCTTTATAGATAAGCAGTTTATTTTCAACAGAGGTAGACTTATTTTGAATTAAAAATTGTTGTTTGTGATAAGTAACCTTAAATTATAAACTTTACTACAGTTATCGAAAAAAAAATGGCCAATAGACTTTAGCCACTTTTAATACGGCATAATATTTTTTCATAGAAACACGTATAAATGAAGTTATATAAACGTATATCATAACTTACTAAGTAGGATATATTAAAAAATACTATAAGAGAAAGAAACAATCAAACTTTCATTAATTATTAATTACTTGTTAATTAAAATGTTTACTATCATTCTAAAAAATAGGTACGCAATACCAATTATAATTTCATGTATGTATGAATAATTTAAATTATGTCATTATTTATTCAATTCTAATTTACATTAATGCGTTATAAAATTTGTGTTTCTAGTAATAAGGTCATAAAATATTAATAAATTAATATAAAAATCACAAAACAATCCTATTTGGGAAAGAAAATGAGTGAGTTTCGTATATTTGATACTAATAATAATAAAAATTAGGGGATTGTTAGAAAAATCGTTTTCTATTCAACTGCAGTTGCGCAACTCTAACGTTATAACAATTATTTTCAGACGATGTGATGAATTTTATTTCAAATATATTGAAATAACAATTAGCTATTTTAGAAGAAAATCTGATGGATGATTGCCCTTATGAAAATACTTATTTTGCGTTTAGTTAAAATCAATCTTGAATGTAAAGATTTATTATTGCTTTAATATTTAATTAACATTAGTGTTATTTCTTTCAGATACGTAGAACTATCAGTTATTTTTAAAATTCCATCCTTTTTTATCTGTTTGTAGTTGAGGTGAATGGATACAGCAGTCCTTCGTGCGAGGGTTCGGAGGGCGTCAGCAATTCTTCTTTAGCCGGGGCGGTTGTGAGATCAGCGACCGTGGATGTACGACCCGAGGGTGTCGTTAGGACGGACACGGAAAGCGCTTACTTTTGCGCAAATGGTAAGTAATTCCCCGCACACCTATCTTACACTTTCACCCCTTCGCCCTCGAAACACTAAATCTGTAATCTTTTCTGTGAACCCCGCCGTTTTACGATTTTCAGAGAACATGCTGATCTCCACATCGGACAGCTTCAAGTACGAATGGGTGGGGGCTCCGCGTAACCGCGAGGGCATCGTAATTGAATTGAAGGCGGGCGCCTCGAAGCGTCCCGGCCCGGTGCACATCGCTTTGGCAAACACTCATTATCCCGGGGATAAAATGTATAGGATAACAGTCGGCGATTCGGAGAACTCCATCAGCTGGATTGGAAGAGGCAAACACGGTAAGGACGGACGTGCTTCCGAGCCAAAACCCCCCAATACCCAACTCCGCAATCCTCTTTCTCCCATCTTTCCATTCCACCCTCTCGGTTTTTTTTTCTTTTATGTTCTTTGTTTGAGCTCTATTTATTATTCTTTGCCTTCTTTCCTTCTGGAAATTAATTGGAAACTGCCATCAGATTACGGCGTGCAGTTGGTCACTGCGCAGACACCGGCTGTCCTCTCGCAGGACGACTGGAGGACTTTCTGGATCACCTGGGAAAAGAGCTCTCTGGAATTCGGAAGAGGATCGCTCTTCCACAACGACACTCTGCTCAAGTGGAAGATCGACAAGAAATTGAAGATCCAGAATATCGGGTTCGCATCCTCCTGGGGAAGCCTAGCAGAATTCCGGTATACAAATTTACATTTACTCTTGTAACTTTATCCTCAATTTGTATATGGATTTTGATATCTTCATATATTTCTGTAAATATTCCTGATTGATAACTTGTAGTAGTGTGTTTACACTAAACTTCCTAACACTTTATGCATACTTAAAATGACATATCCTGTTTTAAATGGGTTAAACAAATATAAGAAATATGTCAATACATGAATTTAATCTAAACATCTACGTGGGAATAAATTCAAAGTGAAGTAGATGAAAAGAGATCTATGAATTGTAACTAAATTGCAAAAGTTCTTGATGAGTTTTCACTTATTTCTAACTACAATATAATGCACCATAAAATGTCACACATCTACATCCAATTTGGTGCTATTGCATACTCTAATTATCTCATGTACACGGGCATCATTTTCTTTAACTTCTACGATGTATTTCATTGAAATAAAAATCAGTACTTTTTCATTTGATTTACCTTTGCTTATTGTCTAAATACATTAATTTGAAAGATACAATTTTGTTGGGAAACGTATCCTTTCTCTGTTTCACCAATTTTGGCAATTTAAGCAAATTATTCCAGCATCCGTAGTTTTCCTTGTTAAAAGTTTAGTTTCTATCAACTTTTTTGCAAAAAAAATTATCCATAATTTTATTGCTTCCACATCATGTATACTAATTTTAGAGTAACAAACTTCCCAAGCTGAACTAAAATTTTTCTCCTTTCATCTTTTCTCAAATATGTAAAGCCGTTAGTTATACATTTGACGCTAATCAGATTTGTCCGGTTTATTGAGAATGTACTGAATTATTACACACTTTTATTTTGTTGGAAATAATGTTAATCGATAGTAATATATTGTTCTGATTTATTACAGTTATGACTGTTCCCAACTAATTTGCATGAAATTTCAGAAATCAAAGTGAATTCATCCCATTTGTAAGCATTGGCTCATTGATTTCAGTTATTAAATCGAATAAACTTCGTAATTTCGGTAGTTATTTCTGCTCGTAGTGTTTCAGATTAATGCCATAGCTCGTTTTTAGTTCCATAGTAATGATATATCTATATTATTTCACTCATATTCGCATCGTACTTACTTGAGTGCAATAAATGCATATAACTATGTAGTAGATATAAATCGTACACATTTTTCATAGAAAAGAATCAATAAAAAAGATGCGTACACGTTGTATATAGGAAATTATAATTGTGAAACTGACATTTCCATTATTAAGTTCTTATTAATTTCTTACAGTGTGTGGAACTTCAACGACGAATCCGGATTCTCTCAGGTTCTTCATTTGGATACGCCACGATCCGTCGTTCCTGGCTCTGAAAGCGGTGAACTCGTCATCTCCGGTGGATTAGCACTTCCAGCTCTCCCCAAAAAGCACCGACCAAGCGGAGGACTCTCCGATACTCTCTCCTCTCTAACAACTCTTCTGAGTTTATCACACTTCGGTCTAAAGGCCAACGAAACTTTACGTGAAAGCGCTTACACCAAATTGCCAGGACAAATACAAAATATCCTGTCCTTCCGTAAACTGGATAACTCTTTCAGTGAACACCAGCTTCTGGACAGTCACGAGGCTACAGTGAAAGTTCTAGAGGCACTGACCAAAATTCAAGCCCACTTCAGCATCGATCCTGAACTCATTCAAAGCATCAAGCGTTGGGTGCAACTACGGCAAGAAGACGATGGAAGTTTCTCTCCTCTTCACGCAGACGTCACATATCCCAGTGGGAATTCGAGTAGGAGCGTGCTTGATGAGGTTATGGAGATGACTGCGGAAACAGTAATTGTCCTCTTTGAAATCGGAGTAGAGAATGACGTTGATGCTGAAACATTGAATAAAGCTAAGGTATTTTTGGAGAACGGTTTGCCGAAAGTCCAGTCTTCGGAAGCCGTAGCAGCTGTAGCTTTGGCACTAGTATTAGCAAAGAGCGCAACAGCAAGTTGGGCCGTAGAAAGGTTGAAGAATGCTTCTACAACGGAGGATGGAGAGTTCGGTTGGCCTCACGTTACGCCGAAACGTGATGCTGCAGATTGGTTGTACGAGTCCGAAGCTGGAAGAACCCTTAAAGAACCCATCATAGGTAAGGATTCTTATCGAAAATATTTTAATAATTTAAACATAATTATTAACTTATAGCTACTGTGGAAGACTACAAAGCTTCGCTCTACGCCCTGACAACGTTCTGCCTGATCGGAGATCTTAAATTCGCAGAATCCACAGCAAAGTATCTTTTCTACAGATCGCACATGTTGGATAAACACGTTGAGCTTCTTTACGATGCAGTAAAAGCCTTCGCCCGATACGACACTCTGGTGGATGACAAGAGAAGATCTCTGACAATTTCGTTGGCTACTTCGGGGATGGAACTAACTGATACGCTCGAATTGAAGCCTGGTAGAAGCGCAGAAACCATCCTCCATCTACCCAGCCTTCCAACTAAGGTTTTCGTTTACGCAACCGGTGCAGGGTGCGCTACAGTTCTTGGAAAGACTACTTACTCCAGTTACACAGCCAAAAGCAGCACTGAATTATTAGATATTTGGTCTGCGGTATCCGAGGAAATTCTACCAGATCGCAGCTCGGTGGAAGAAATCGAAGGAAAATCGCCGATGTTGAAAATCAAGACTTGCTTTAGGTTGTATTTTCATAATTCATCCTTGTATAACTTCATTAATGTGTTTTGTTAATTTCAGATGGAAACATGTAGAGAAACCATCTGGAGTGCTGCGCATGGAGGTGGGTTTGTTCTCTGGTTTTGAGCCGACGCCTGTTCCACCACAAGTTCTCAATGAAGACGCAGGAGAAATGCAGCACGGCCACAACGCCAATAATCTCTGGTTTACTTTCGCCAACGTCAGTGGAAACTGTCCCATCTGCGTGCAGTATCTGGCCCACAGCATCTACGTGATCTCTTCTTTGAGGCCAGCGCATGCTAAAATCTATCCGGCGGAGCGCGAAGATTTAGCGGCTGAGGTTTTCTTCCACACGCAAGCCGATAGTTCTTTGTTGAAAGGTATTACAGGCGACGATCTAATCACTTGGTTCGGAAAGAACTCAACCGTTGGACCTGAAGTGAAGGTGCCTTGCACATGCAAAGACGCCTGCACGCAGAAAACCATAGTTCCGGAGCTTAAAGAAGATTTAAGTGTCACGACTTACACCATCAACGTGGACAGCAACTCCATTAGCAATTTAAGCCACGTAGATCGATTCCTCATCGAGCCAACAGCAGTGGCCGCAAATATAAGCGAGATTCCCACGAACGAAACAATCGTCTTCACAAAAACCAGCGACGATTTGATCCTGCAAGAAAACCTGATCGATGTGCAAGGCGAAACCCAATTGGAAAGTTTCGTCAAAAGTACGCAACTTCCCAAGAAAGTCTACGAACGGGAAATTAAGAAGTTAAATAAACCGCAAAAGAAGAATGTAACTGAGATGAATAACAACACTGTATTGATGACGACTACGATGGAGATAACCACTGAAGCTGAAGAAGTTAACGTAACTGATTTTGCAAATTACACGACCACCGAATCGTCTGTTACCACTGAATTGGAGCTCACAAGCAAATTGAACAATATGGAAAATCAGTTGATTGTGGATTTGAACGTATCGCCTCCGAAACACGTGAACACCGAGAAGCTCCAGATTCCGGAAGATCTCTATGAGAAGCGAGATGAAGATGTATCAGAAGAACCGGCGACTTTCGCTCCAGAAAACAAAAATGACAAGTACGTCCTTTTGGACAAGGAGGATCTCTGGGGAATGCTCAAAGAGGTCGTCGACGACGAGATCAAAAAGAAGAGTAAGATTGCGCAGCAGCTGCGGAAGCAGGGATTCTCGTAGGCGCCGCAATATGGGAACGCATCTGTAAATAACATTGTGCCAAAAAAATCGATTCAAAAGTCTTAAAAAAAACTACAGGGCATTTCAAGATGACGAAGAACTGGAAAATAAAAATAAGCACACCAAACTATAAACTAGGATTAATTGAATGAATATTATTGCACTTACATTCACTCACGTTCCCGATCGTTTTATGTGTGTAATATAAGATGTAAATAGATGAAAGAAAGAAAAAAGAGATATTAAATCCGCCCAAAATTGCCCCACATTGTAAGAGGAGATCTGTGCCAAACAAATATGAAACGCTTTACTTTACGTTTATTTTTAACCTTTTGTCTTCGGCACTACCCTAAATAATTCAGAGTTGGGTGAAGGAGAAGGAAGGAAAGAGCAGAAAGAAACGCCAATCAATTGGACATCGAAATTTTTCTTTAAAAAAACCCACGAGGACACAAAATTCTGGCGCGTTTTTTTGCTAAGAAATTTTTGTATTGTATACATTATATGAAGACGTTTATTGCACATTTTGTATATACGAAAAGATGGATATGTACTCTACACAACATACTCTAATACTAATCTCAATCTATCTCTCTTCGAGCCCTTGTTCCGTCACGTTTTTTCGAGTAATACTAATAATTCTAAATAATGATAAAGAGAAGATATATATGTGGAAAGATATATTTTTCATATGTAAGGAGAAAGAAGCACGTCTTGTCAATTCAATAATTATATTAAAAAAAAAGAAAGTTAAAGGAATGATTAAGGAAGGAAGTAAAGAGGAGAGAAAAGCAGTTTTCTTTAGGTTTCGGAATCAATCATTTACCAGTAGGATTCGATAATCGTGTAGCAATGTTGTAAATATAGTTGAATCCAGTGTTGATTATTGATTAAAGATTGCTGAGGGAAGAATTTGGGGAGATGGAGCAGAAGAGGAACGCGCGCGTTTAGTGAACGAGTACTTTCTAAACTCGTTCGGTTGAATTTTGCCAACAAACATAAAAGACGCTTGTAATTGATTACTTAAATTTATGTAATATGAATAAGCTCAAATCGTAAATTAATAAGAAAATAATAAGAAAGAGAAAAAAATTATACACGTGTAACAAGAAGAATGAGATTCGTTAGGTGAATTATATATAAATATAAATGATAATTAACGCTAATTTCCCTCCCCCCTTTTGAAGAGCAATATTTTCATCTTAATTTCCTCACGACATTTAAATACTAATACAATCCAAAGAATCCTTTGAGGCTGACCGCTACACGTTACGTAATTATAAATAAATATATTATATAATAACAGTAAGATTAATTAAGTAAAAAACGAGTATGTAAACTTAATGCGCGCGCTATTTACAATTTAGCAGGCTCTATTTTATTATATTGTTGGTGTTTGAAATGAACGCACGACTACAACAGCAGAAGCAGCAGATTGAAGAATTAAGAAAAAGAGAAAAGAAGAAAAGTTATTTATGTATTTCTATTATGATTATTGTGATTTATTATTTGTATTACTTACTAATTACAAAGTGAAACTGTATTCATGTCATATCAATGTTATAACAATTTAAATCTATTAATTTAATGAGAAAACACATTCGAAGGAAAAATGGAATAAAAGTACGTGTTTATCATGATTGTTTACGCGATGCAAAACAATTGAGTTTCATTTAACATTCACCCACTTATATGAAAATCATTTAACGATCCTTTCAACCAAAAAGAATCAATAAAAGTTCTATTATTATTGATTCACAAACTTTCGACAACTGTGTACCTCTTCTATGATTTTCGTATCACTCAGTATCCCCCCGCTACATAAAATCCTTTACATAAATAAAATTTAAAAAACGAAACATAGCATTTATTTATAATAAAATATAAATAATTTTAATTATAATCAATGAGAAAGATAAAAATTGGAAAAAACAACATTTATTTAAGAACTTTCACTGTCACAACTGCATACACATGTTATTGTTCCAACCAGAATGATGTTATAGTATACTGAAGTTAATTCCAACAATTGCTCTTCTTCTGCATGAAAGTTTCTTATTAATGATAATTGAAATATAAGATATTCATTGTCATACTTGCGATTATTTTTGCTAATTTCTTAACAAGTTATTTCAGAACTATAGATGATTTATCCTCGTTATTATCATTATTTTCTGTTTGTTGGTAAGAATTGTTTTCTTCAAATTTCAATATTTCATATTCTAGAAATAGTGATTTATTTATTCACTTAATTACTTAATAGGAACACCAATTCCATTGTTGTACCCTCACATCCTAAGACGGCGTTGTTAATAGCTATGTTTCTAAATTATTTGCATCAGATAATTTCATGGAAAGTTCCCAATATTGGTACACATTTTGTTGAACCCCAACAACACTAATTCTTTTGAATCATAAAACCTTTATAGATAAACGGGAGTATTTCCTTGAAAATTGTAAAATTTTCAGTCATTTACAATTGTATTATGAAACTAGCTTTGAAAATAATCCTGACAGGTACTCTTTCATTATTCATTTCACTTTTATACTCATTGTACTTTAAATAGCAATAGCTATAGCAAAAATAGTAAAAGATTTTATTAATCACTTTCATATTTATTAAAGGCCCCTAATTTCATATATGTGCTTAAAATTCTAAGAACTTTTTTTTAACTATAACTACCTGCGATACCCTTCAAACACGAGAACTAATAATCATTTTAGGAAAGTATTAGTAGTCGTTTTTTTACAATATAATATAATTTATTGGCCAATTAAAACAAAATATAAATCAAAATATTATATAAATAATTAAAATAAGATAATTCAAAACAACAAAAAAACAACCAATTTTAAGTAAACTAAATAACAATAATAGAAAGGCTGGCCGAAGGGCTATCAACCATTGGTCTTTCCGCCGAGTTTTTATAATTTCTTTATTTTTTCGTTAAAACTAATATTTATTTAAGTTGTTAGATTGTGTTTAAATTAATATTTCATATTATTATTGAATTTTCCAGGCAGAAATACCTAAATAGCCCTTGAGGAGGATAAATTAAGAGTCTTTTGAGATGAATTTAAGGGAAAGAGGTATTTATCGAGGACTGGAACAATTTTGGTTTTGTAATAGAAGAAGTCATTCGGAGGGTTATGGAGGATACAAAGGGAGGAACGTTCGGATACGGAGAGACTTTTCAGAACAGGGTAAACAGAGTAAATTAATCATTTCTTCCAAAGGATTTATACACACTGTTTTTTTTTTCCTAACCCTTCTACTTTTTGAGATTCATATGTGGTATACCTATCTCTACGGTACTCGTCAAATTGACGGGTACGCTTATCTCGAAAATAATCCTTATATTTTTGCTTTGTTTATCATATTAATCATCCAGTAGGAAATACAAGAGTGAAAACAATGTCTTTATGTTCTCCGTTTCCAATTCGTTATTTCAATAGCGCCTCTGTAAAGTGAGTCGTATTACCTGAATGATAATTATGGTCTGCTGCAAAACTGTTATTTCTGATCGCCAAAAAGAACTCAATATGCTGCATTTACAGTGTACGAACGTTTCAGAAAGACAGTATCAAAAAGTTTCGGTTCTTGTAGAGAGTCTCCGCTTATTGTAGATATTTACAATATGGTATTAGAGTACAGTATGTTTTTATGATGATCGATCACCTTTTTCTAGTAATAATGCGTAAATCCAGGACATGTAATAAGATATTGGAAAAAATCCTCGAGATCAATAAGGATTGTTCCGAAGATACATCCGAAGAAAATGAATGTGAATTAGCGAACCTGCAAGTGAAATTACACTATCTGTTGAAAGTGCATGGACATAATTATCTTCAGATAGTCAAGAGGAGAATTTATTTACAGTCCGTCGGAGTAAGAAAATGCGTATTTTTGTAGCTCTGAAGATGAGGATGAGAGTAAGAGCTTTCCCAGTACATCCCAAAAGGTAACGGGTGATATCGAAATTGCACCTAATAAGACACAGTGGACAAAACTGAAACCAAGCAGATCTAAAGGTAGGACGTCCATACGTATGATTTTCAAGGATATCGGAGGGCCTACTGCTCATGCTAAAAGAAATTTTATGGAGGGTTGCATGCTTAGCGCTTTCGATTTGATAATTGACAAACGTATAATGCAACACATAAAAGATATTAGATTTAGAAGCAATAAACGCGTGGATACTATATAAACAATGCACTGGAGCCACAATATCCAGGAAACAATATACCTGAAGAATTTGAAGCGGAAAACAAGGAGAGCATTTGCTAATGATCAGACGCTTCTTCATTATCTACAATACTACAAGAGCAAAAAAGATGCCAAATGAGGTACTGCAACAAAAATAAAAGCAGCAATTGCTGAACATCCTGCAAAAAAGTGGTATGCGGAAAATGCACAGGCCAAGCGGAATACACCTGTAAAAAATATATTGAATAACTAAGATTACCCGTTAGTATTATTGTTATTATTTTGAAGATATTTTTTAAAGGACTTTTTATTTCTTGATACTTTATTTAAACGTGAAGGCAAATATTGTGCAATTTGTAGTTAACTTGAATAAATCGTTTTTTTTTTAAGAAAGTGCGTTTTTTTATTCACCCGTTAATTTGTCGGGTGCCGTAAAGAAAGGTATATGAGAAACGTTCGTAAATCTAGTGTTAAGGGAAAGGCAGAGGTATCTATCGAGGACTGGAACAATTTTGGTTTTAGAATAGAGGAGGTCGTTCTGAGGGTTATGGAGCGGGTTGTTTGGATGGCGGATCCTGGTGAGGATACGAAGGGATGAACGTTCGAATACGGAGACTCTTCAGAACGTCGTTTCGGCATAGGGAAAGAACTTTTAATTTTTGTTTTATTTTGTTTTTCTCATAGTCAAAAATAGATTATTTATTACCAGTTTGTTATTATTTTCATTATCTATTGTCATGCCATGATGTAATATGAACTACTATTGTTATTTGGAGAATCGTAGTCGGGCGAGGAAGATGTAGATGCAGAGAGAATTATTCGTTCGAGACACCAGATATATATTCGTATATTTATACAGATGGTACAGAGTGTAGACAAAGGAACAGACACAGTTATAATATAGATATGATACAGAGAACCTTACTGCTTGACGAACGAGAGACGAAAGAGGTCCGTACTGACCGGCGGGTGTGAAACAAGAGAGGAAGATTATTCCGGGTTCGTCTTATTTATATGTTTCTGGGGGTCGTAAAACTTAAGCCTCTTATTTCCTTATCCAAAACATCTGTTTACCACGTGGGCGGATATGAGCGCCCAGTACCCCCCTGCTAGTAATTTGATCCATCGCATCAAAAAAATTACGGATCTGCTGCTTGATGTTTGTCCACGGGGCGATATCTTCGGCCGGATCGAGTCGTTACTAGGGCCGATAATATTGGAATTTCTTCCCTTATGTCGAGTGAAGATGGTACTGCACGTAGTTGATTTTGATTCGGAGCACTAGGTATGACGCAGATTAACTGGAGTGGAAGGTCTGCGATGGGTTGAATGTCGTCGCTTAGTCTGTACACTGGTTTTCGGCTGTCGACGATGATGTCGCCGGGTCATCCAAGGTACATGGTTTTCGTTCGCTGTGTCGTCGTTGGATACGGGGTGTTGGCTGGCTGATGGGAACTCGCTGGGCAATCGTACTGGATCGCCATGAACGGTTTCTGCTGAAGATGATTCCCATTCGTCTCGCCAAGCCCCTCGTATGCTCGTGTTTCCGTCCATCCGTCGTTGTCGTGGCATTTGATCGCTGCCTTTAGGTGCATGCGGACACCGTGGACTTTTTCGTTGGCTAGGAAATGATAAATTGTCGTTCGGAGGCGATTCGAGCCGGTTAACCGTCACTTCTTCAACTCTGGCGATGGCATCGATGATTGCGTTGGCTTTACTGTACTCTTGGCGCGAACTGGAGTGTCGGTGATCGGTGGAGCGCGCTATCACAGAACTTGTGCGTTTCCTCGAATTGAATTTGCACGGTGATCTGCAACGACGGGCGTTTGCTCCAAACTCCTGGTGGTACCAGCACCACTCTTCCTGGCTGGATCGTTTTAAACCACGTGCGCGTTATGTTGATCCTGTGTAAGGGCGATAGTTTCGGTTCTTCGAGCGGTCGTCTATTGCATTGAGTTCTGGCTTCTGAACTAGCATTGCGTCTGCAATCACTAGCGCTGCACCAAGCTTCGTAGCTTGTGCCCGAGTTTGCTACTTGAAGATGGCGTATGCAGACGTGGCTAACTGGTCCAAACTTTCGTCGTTGCGTCCAGCTTGTATGGCGTGTAAATCAGCAGGTAAACAACTCCACCAGAAAAAATTGATTAGTCTTTGTGGAATGAACGTCGCGGCCAAACTTCTAAGGTGTCGTAGGTAGTTCGATGGGGTACGGTCGCCCAATTCTTCCCTGGCCAGAAGTTGCTCGGTTCTCTCGTCGTCGGTTTTACTCAAGCGTGCGATTAGTGCTTGCTTGAGGCTCTGATATTTACCGGTCGCTGGCGAATACGTTAGGATGTCTTCGACTTGTTCGAGATGCTTTTGATCTAAGCTCGTAAAGACAAAAACGAATTTTGATCTGTCCTCGGATATCCCTGCTTCTTCGAAACTTATTTCTACCAAGTTGAACCATAAGCAAGTCCTCCCCGAGAATTCACCATTTCGTCGATCACGTCGGGCGAGGAAGATGTGGAGTGCAGATAGAATTAAATATTATTATAGACAAAGGAACAGACACAGTTATAATATAGATATGATAATCGTTTAATCATTTGACTCAATGAGCTATTCAAACATTCACTGTGACACCAATAGATATTTTGCTTCGCATACAAAATTCCAATAAAAACTTTAAATTTCGGTTTTATATTAACTTTTATTATTATGTACAAAATATTACATATTCAAACACATTGCTGTCAATTAGAAATGAAATTTCTACTTAAATCACGTTTCATAATATTAACAATAATTTCTTATTAACATAATGTCGATAAAACTATCTAAATATATAATGAACTTTTAACTTTGTAGAGGTTTAAACCATTTATTTATAACTTGTGCAGAAACTCATACCAGTTGACTTCTCAGTAAAAATATTACGGAGACTGGAAATGAAACGAAAAACAATTCCAAATATATTTTCAATTGTCAACCTGAAAATCTAAATTTATATATTAGAATTAATTGCATTTAATTTTAATCAAATGTCTAATATTATTTTAATATTACTTACAAAAAAATATAACTGAAATGTTTAAAATTCTAACAGATGTTTTGTGCTGCTACCGCATCCTAGCTTGGGTGGTTCCTTCTTGATCGAATCATCATCATCACCAAAAACTGCAAAAAAATATCAACGATTAATAGAAATCCCAAATAAATCTAAATCTGTTTAACCTGGTGGCAAATGAAGAGTTTCGATCGAAAACTTTTTCTTTCTCAATTTAAACGTAAACTCGACGGAACCGGGATGGTTCGAAACGAGCGTATTAATTGCTGCTAATTTGATGAAGTGGAAGAACCCGTTGTAATCGGAAAGACACTTGTTGCGCTCTAAATGCGTTCCAGCGAAAGCCTGTAGTCCCAACGCAATATCCGAAATAAAGACCAACCGTTGGTCGAAAGCAGCTTTCAACTAAAACCATTAAATTAGTAAAAACATTATGGAAATAATTCATGAATTACTTCTTCTGAAAAATGTGTGGGAATCGTAATCATCGCCACCGAAAAGCTCTTCCTCATTAGCGCCCTCAAATAATACAAGAACTTCTTCAGATTTTCAATATTTCCTCCCCAGAGAGGAGACCCCAGCTGGTGCAAACCTAATCTTAGAACGTTCTTCGTTGCTAGATTTCCCGTCAACAATATATTATCACCGTCGAATATTTTGGAGCGAATGTCCATCAAAAGTTCGTTATACGGATCATCATCAATGTTAGTTTCCTTCAAGAATTTAACATCCGCCTTGCCAATCAAGTCTTTTGATAAGCATTTACTCAAATCGTAGTAATTCCCAAATGTTGATTTGATTTGCTTCTCTCTCGTAGGAAGATGCTGGTAACGGAATGCAATGGACATTTTATCATTTTCTATTGGTTTTTTAAAATCCTCTACATCAGTATTCATTTTTGCAGGTAAAGAATTAAACTGAAAGAAATCTTTTGTATTAAATATATTATTTTAAATTATTAAAAACTCTGTACCAAATCTTCTTCAGGATCACAGTCCAAACTGGCTATGTAGGTGCTGTGCTTGCTCACAATACCCTCGGCCAGGAAATATTTCATCATTACTTTAGCATATAAACCTTGCGAATCCTCCTCTATCAACCAAAACAAACAATTTCTATAAGACAAAGTTAATTATGATGACCAACTATTAGTTACCAATTAGGACTATTCCACCAACAGGAACACCACCTCCTGTAATGTATTTCTTTATATATTATTTCTTCAATCGCAGAGGTTAACCTAACTTACCAAGTTTCTCATCTAAAGCTGGAATTCCTGTAGATACAAGCAACTGAGATGAAGAAGGATTGATTTTGGTACCAGTAATATTCAGAGTCACCCTTTTTGCCATTTTGCACCAAATTATAAAGAACTTATGTTAAATCAGGAATAACAACAACACTGAACTGATTGAATTTCACTGGGCAACATTGGGCACATGTCAAAGCTTTATTATTGCAACTAAAGTTGCATAGGTACCAATCAACATTTTAAATTCTTCATCTTACCTTTAACTATCATCTACATTATAAAGTAATCTTTAGAAATGAACGAATTCAATTTATAATAACAGTTTACGATGAGAATTAATAATTTAAATTAATTAAAGTTACTAATTGCCAGAAATCAGCTTCTGCATGTTGTTAAGAGAATCCATGATCTCCTTGTGATTTCTCTCTATTTTCTTATCCTGCTCTTTAAGATGATTCAACAGTTCGTTGAGAGTGGCGTTCTTGGACTTCTTCCTCCTACCGCCGCTCCTCATCTTAATCTCCAAGCAATTCGAGATAACATTTTCATCGTAATCCAATTCATTCTTGAGGATCACCTCATTGTTCTCGTTCTCGATTATGTTCATTGATTGCATCGGGGAAAGGCAGACTTCTTTCTTGATAATCTGATCCGGAAGATCTGTTAACACGGCGTCATCCTTCTTGGTCATTATCTCGTGCATGTTATTGAAATGTACCCAGGTGATCTTGCATAGATCCTTCTCTGTCTCCAAGATACTCTTGTATCTCTGGATCAGATTCTGCCAGCACTTGCTTATTTGCTCGATGGAGTAGTTCTGTCCACCAGGAAGCAAATTCTGAATCATCCTGAAAAAAATGGTTTGAAATATAGTTAATTTATTGATAATATTAAGTCAAGTTACATCCATCCTTTTTGAGCCGCATATTTCTTTCCAGTAAATAAGTGGCGGTAGGCGTAGCGCAAATGGATTAAAATGCTGGTAAACTTCTGCTTTTTCACTAAAAATAAACATCTCTGTTAAAAAAAGACCTTTAACAAAAAATTCTAACAAGTTACTCATGTATTCGGCATAATCTGAGACGTAACTCTCATCGCTTTCGCTTCCTTTCTTACACTTCGACCTGGTCTCCACTATGTATGGATTCCTTGAATAAGCTCGATCTATTTGCTCAAAATACGGCCAAGTTATCGCCTCCGAGTTTCCAGCAAATTTTAAATGCTAGAAAGATTAATCAAATTATTATTATCTAAAGTTTAAGTAAAAAGATCACACTTTATATCTAGCAATCAAATTCATCCATTTCTTCTTAATCTTATCCAATGTCACGTAAGGAGGCGCTCCAAGATCCATCATCTCTTGCAAAATATTCCTAGAATCAGAAGGAAATCATCAGCTTTAAACGCAGAGAATATGCAAAGTAATTTACTTCCAAGCTTCCGCAGCAGAATTTCGCTTCCTCGTGAAAGATTTTGCGTACTTCATGCGCAAATTGATCAAAATCTGAACCCATTCTTGGTTCACTTCAAGAAAATAAAAAACATTATATATTAAAAGAAGCTTCGTAATAATATTATATTAAATAAACGCACATCTTGGCTCGTAATTTTTGATGTCTTCCATGATCTCGTTTCCTTTCTCCATCGATTTCTTTCGATTCAATTGAACTCTTCTAGTGCACTAGCAAAGTGTCAAAACTTTAAACTAATTACGCTTTTATTATTCTCCGCGAAACAAAACAAATCCGCAAACAAGTCTACTAAACGAATAGTATTAATTCAAACTCGCCAATTCCATTGGCTAAAAGTCACATGTAAACAAAATATATGCAATAAAAACGATATAGATTAATATACTTTAATTGAATAAGAATATTTCTCAAAGTAAGTATTGTTATATCAAAATATTTAATATTAGAAATTTAATGTTATAACGAAACGTATATTTAATTTTTTAAATTTGCATTTACAAGTTTTGTTGGTTGCATAGCTCCACTACTATTTTAGCTTAAAAGACTTTATACAATAGTTATTGTAAATTATTATATAACTGATACATAATAATTTAATTTAATAAAAGCTTTGTTTGTAGTATTAATGCAGTTATAAAAGTATAGTGAAATGAGATCAAGTTTAAATTTCTTTGCGTTGGTGGTCGTGCATTCTGACAACTAGTATTCCTTCATGTAATTCATTCCTGTATCAATATTAATACATTCCTATTAAAAAATCAATTAATTAATTAAATTATATTTAACTTATTTATTTTAAAGCTACAAAGTGCAATAAAATGGAGGATCTAAGTTGGTCTGGTTAGCAATAACATTTCGCTTTGTTTGTCACATAAAATTCATGGAATTCACTTTGCAGAGGCCCGAGACTTGTTTAGGACTTGGAGGGAAACTAACGCCAGGAAAAGCAATGAGGTGCTCAATCATTGGCATCAATCTCTGAACAATAACTTGAACAAACTTGGAAATGAAAGTGTGTATTTTAAATTTGCATATTTGAGTTTGATTCTAATTAATTAAGTTTTAGAGTTTCTGATTATTGAGCAAGTGTGCATAGCAGCTTTGGATTGCTATCAGCTGGATGTGGCCAATGACTGCATCAAATTGCTGTCCATTGAATTCCCACAGAGCTTAAGAGTGAAGAAGTACAAAGCAATGAGATATGAGGCACAGGAGAATTATGAAAAAGCTTTGGAGATCCTTGATTCCATAATCAAAGCTGACAAGTCCAACAGTGCACCTAAGAAGCGCAAGATTGCAATTCTTAAAGCACAGGGAAGATATGTGGAGGCAATCAAGGAGCTGACTGACTATTTGAAAACGTAATTTTTTGGTTATGAATTATGTTTGTTCAAGTGGTTTCATTGATCTTTTACAGGTTCATGGCAGATGCTGAAGCCTGGCAGGAGCTGAGTGAACTTTACATCAGTGAGCAGGACTTTGCCAAAGCTGCTTTCTGTGTTGAGGAGCTCATCCTACACAATCCCCATAATCACTTGCTGCACCAAAGATATGCAGATATCAAATACACACAGGGTGGATTTGATAATATGGAACTTGCTAGGAGTTACTATTGTCAGGCACTCAAGTTGAATCCTACAAATATCAGGGCTCTGTATGGACTGTATTTGGTAAATTATACTGGAAATCTTATAAGAAATATAGATATTTTATGATATTTAATTTATAGACTTGCACGAATATAGCGACGTCTCAGAAAGCACCAGCCCAAAAGAAGAAGGATGCCAATAAGATGTCAGATTGGGCTCTAACAAAATTGAAGGGAAGTTACAAGGAGAAGGGCTTCGAAGCCGATCTAGAGTCAAGGATGTCCGCAATGGCCATCAATTAAGAAAACATAGGGTACTAGGTGTCAATTTCTTTATTAACTTATAAATAAATTGTGTTGAACGTTTTTAAATAAACCTATTTTTAAGTGCATTATTTTGTGTTGGCTGCGAGTCGAGGAAACACGGGTATACAGTAATTAGGGAACAGCCAAAACAAGCAACTGGTTAAATGTTCAACTTTTGTGAGTTTTTATTTTCTGTGTTTGTGTGTATGTATGTTTAAAGGTTCTGCATTTTGCAACAGTTCAGATTTTAATAAATTTAATTTGAATTCTAATTTTAATTAATATCTTTATATGTTGATTTAAATTATTATTAAATGTACTATATTTAAAGATTTATCAACGTACAGATAATTATAATAATTCATAAATTAAAGCTATAATTAAAAGATTGTAGATTGGATACAAAGTAATAAATATATATAACCTTTCATTCAATCTGAAAGATGGCGCTATTTTTTGTTACTAGAAAATAGCAAAAAAAAACTGGAAATTATTGTAAGACAATTTATAACATAAAAGTAATTGTGAGTGATAACATTTGTTCTGTTCTGATTCTTCCACTATAAAAAGAGTGGAAGTATGCAACTTCACCTTTCGACACATGTAGTCTATGCGACTATGATTGAAATATAAAAAACAAAAAGAAGGTCCGTTGTTACCTGGGTAAAATGCTACAAATCGCAAAAAAACAGTAAACTGCAAATATAAATATCAACAATATTGACAAATCTGTTTTTTATTTCCATTTATAAAGCAATCTATCTACAAATATTAACAAAAAATAACAAACTTAAAATAACTTCACTCATGCATATGTTATGGCAGGTAATGTTTATGTATCAATAATGCCAAAGCGATTAGGGAGATCGTGTGTTTAAAATCTTCGTCAATTTGATTCTCTATACCAGGTTGGGGGGCAACCTACGGCTCCTTAAAGGATTATTTGTGGCACACGATAAGTGTACCCGAGTTCCCTTTTCTTATTCCTTTAAATTACTGGACAACAAATATGAAAGACTAAGTGCAACAAATTTCATTTCCGTCCAAGTTAAGAATGATATCACTTATCGAAAACTGCGTGAACGAACATAAACAGTGGCGTAATCGTCCGAACTTCCAAATGACATTAATTTATTTTGCATTGTTAGATGGTTATCTAGCTGCAACGTATTAAATCGTCTTGTATGTTTGTTTGATCCATTATCTGCATTTCTAAAAGAAAAGGAAATAACGTATTCAGAATTAGATGATGACGAGTGCCTGCAAGACTTAATGTATTTGACTGATGTCATGGAACATTTGCAAATACTCAATTTACATTTGCAGGGGAATGATAAAATGATATCTGACCTCTCGCAGTGTATATTTTGAACATTTGTACCAGAATCGACGTATCCTGAATTTAAAAAGGCTGCTTGTCGAATTATTTCAATATTCGGAACAACGTACTTATGTGAATCATGTTTTCAATAAATATAATATCTTTTTAATACGTATTTAATTGCGGCTCGCGAGGAATTTCAAATTTTCAAAAATGGCTCGAACTGTCAAGGAGCTTGGCCCCTGCTCTATATGTTAGTTCAGTAGCAAGTTGATTTGGATGGTCCTCAGGCGTTGCTGATATTCAGTGCTGAGTTTAGCTATCTCATCCTTTACAAAACTGATGTTAGTGTAGTGATGTATGTAATTATTTATGGTGAACCAATGAGTAATTGCTCTGAGCGTCTTGAACTGAAACTTATGTATCACATTAATGACTTAGTTTCATTGACCTTGATTCTCCACCTTCTGAACCAGCAAGAAACATTATTCAGAATTTCTTGAAGCATTTGTGAGGCTGTTGTTGGGCTTGGATGGGATGCCATATCAACAGAGTCATCAGCAAATGTGGCCACAGTGACTTGCTCAGAAGTTGGAAGATCAGCCGTGTAAATCAAGTACAGCAAGGGTTCAGAGACACTTCCCTGAAGACATCGGTCATCGACCCAGTCACTCTGGAGGATTTTCAGTAAGTCATTACTGGGCACAAGACGAATTCTGCCCATGGCGAAGATGTCATAACCTGGGAGCTGATTAAAAGACTTCGAGAATCTACAATCAAATGGTTACTAACCAATTTCAACGCCTACCTGAACCTTGGGAACGTCCCGAGTACCTGGAAAGCCGCCTCCGTCAAGGTGTTGTCAAAAGCAGGTCAAAGCCATCCCTCCCAGAATCATAAATGGAGCAATAAATAATAATATTAATTCAATACAATATAACAAAGAAGAAAAAATACCTAAAATTACTTTCCTTTCTTGTACATTAAAAATATATTTTTTCGAGGAATTATCTTTAATGTTTTATGATTTAACTGGTTGAATAATATTTAATATTATAACTATAGTAATAAAATACTATTGTTGCAAAGGATTATTAACCATAGGTTTTTCTGCCCAAATATTTATTGTGTTTTTCCGAGAACTTGAAATAAACCGTGTACAGATGACAACAAAAATCTAAGAAAGTGTACCTTATATTGTTGAGTGGTGTAAGTGGTGTATTCACAAATACAAAGACTTATTTGTTTTTAATTAAACTTAATTGTTACTATAAAATTACTAAATTTATTGTTGTTAATTAGTGTATTTAAAGTATTTATAAGATAATATACGAACTGATTTAATACATGTTCTATTCAATATATTGTAAATGGGTCTACTACATTCGCCCGTCAAACATTCGCCCGTCAATCATTGGCCCGACGTCATTCGCCCGACGCTCATTAGCC
>JAFMTC010000467.1:142501-204546 GCA_018845635.1 Nicrophorus orbicollis
CAATACCGTCGGGCTAATGAGCGTCGGGCGAATGGCGTCGGGCCAATGATTGACGGGCGAATGATTGACGGGCGTTTGAACGGGTCCCATTGTAAATATGCTATGACAAAAAATAAAAACATTACATAAAGTTAATTCAAGTAGTATTTAATTTCAAACCAAAATTATTGAGATACAAAATTAAGTTAAACATTTCACAAAACACGATTTATTAGTAAAATGTATGTGTATTATATCATTATTTATAGTTTTAATGATGATGGAATAATATTTATATTAGAAGAACAATCAAGAAGATATCAACAAGTATCTAGAGAAATGTCGTGTCGTGACATAATTATTTTGGTAGCAGCGGTATACGAACTCTACATGACTAGCACCAACGTAAATCAACAATCCAGGTTTGAAGCCAAATCATCAGAAATAAACTGCAGGCTACAGAGTGGTCAAGTTACTCATCTTTAGTAGAAACCTACAAATCAAATCCAGAAGCTTCAACAAGTCAACAATCAAGGCAAGTAAAGAAAACATAAATTCATGAAAGTGGAAATTTTGTTGCTTTTGTTTAATATCGTAGTGTAAATCATTGAGTTATAATTTCTCGTCATTTTAATTCCCGATACAAATATTTAAAGAAAGGAAAGTCTATTCGAAAGTATTTTGTACTTGTTTCTCAAATTTAAAGAATATCGTTCAATTTATTTTCGTTAAAATATGATTTTATTCATTTTAAAGAATTTTTTCTTTTTACATTTCTCTTATATAAAAACTGGGAAAAACACATAAAAAGATATAGTTTAAGGATAACAAAAATGCCTTTAGAAATAACTTCCACTACAATAAATACCTTTGAAAAATGCTTTTTAGATATTTTCGGACCCTTAAATGTCCGGCTGGCCAAAGGGCTATCGGAAAGACTAATCCGCCCATAAAATATATGTTAACCTTTATTGACGATATTTCAAAATTTGTTCTTACATCGCCAATACCGAATCAAGAGGTAGAAACGATTTCAAAATCTTTTGTAGAAAATTGTTACCGATCAAGGAGCAAATTTTAGAGTGACGTTTTCAAGAACGTTCGTAAAATTTTGAAAATTCACAACACAACATTACATGCTGAATCTAATGGAAATGTCGAACGATCACATTTAGGATTAGTTGAATATTTGAGACACTTCATCAATCCACATCAATCCGATTGGGACTATTTCCTAATTAAATCTATTTCTAATATAACGTCGATTTTAAAATTTACATCTTCTTGAATGATGTGAAAATTATAGGTAAACAATTTATCTTTGATTTTAAATATTGTATTACAATTGCCTAATATTATAAAAGAATTCAAGATACCCTTATTTGTTATTGTTTTATCAATTTTGCAGTTTGAAATTTGAAATTTAACTAATTTGGATGAAAACCAAATAAATTTATAGTTGTCTCTAATATTGTTTCTAATTTTATTTATAGCATTTTCCGTTCTTACAGGGTCAAGCTAGATTGACCGAGATCCTTGACGAATGGAGAGGGTACAAACAATCGGTGCCGACATACGGTGCTATTATACTGTCCGAGGCTAACACCCATGTTTTGCTGGTCCAGAGTTACTGGACTATATCCTCGTGGGGCTTCCCCGAAGGCAAAGGACGAAGATCCAGCTCACTGCAAAGTTCACGAAGAATCGGGATTCGACATAACGAATTACAACAATCTCGAGCATTATTTAGAATCCGTAATTAATGAGCAATTACTGAGATTGTATGTTAAGGAATTTCAAAGGACACGTTGTTCAGACCGAGGACGAAATACGAAATTAAGACATGCCAGTGGTTCGCGATCGCCGATTTGCCAAATAACAAGAAAGACATTACGCCCAAGGTAAAAATGGGCGTGAGCACGAATTTATTTCATCTAATGTTATTTCAATAATTCATGTTAATTAATTTGTAATTAGGATGGTTTATTATTGTTGTGTACATGGATGAAACAATGCTTCTTTTCGTTCAGATGGACTTGGAACATTGAATTGTGGAGAATCAACAATTTTTGATCAGGAATAACTTTGGTTGTCACTGTTTACCATCATCGTTGAACAACATAAAATGTTCGCGATAACGAAAATCGGGCTAATGAATGTCGGGCGTTCAATACAGTCGGGCCAATGAATGTCGGGCGAATGATTGACGGGCAAATGATTGTCGGGCGTTTGAACGGGTCCCATATGCTAATAATAACTCAAGTTACTTTTTAACTACTACTACCAAAGCTAACTAAATCAACCACTAAACTAAAAACCATCAAGTTATATTCCACAAAACAGTTCTAAGTTAATTCGTTGACAAAACGTCCGTTACCACCAAAGATCGACAACCAAGTGACAAAATCAAAATTTGTCAACCAATTTGTGTTTTCATACGATGTGTACACCATGTGGAGGGGGTGGGGGTGTAACTACACTTGGCGCTGCCTGTTTGCGTGATTTCATTGGCTAATGTTGGACAGTGTTGCCACTAATAGTAACGTAAATCCCCCCACTCTCGTATCGACCATTGTACGCAACAATTCGAAAATAAACTAAATATACAGTGGCAAAACTGTACAAGTCATTCACATTTCACATTATTTCGTGCCATGAAGGAGTATCTTAGAGCGTAGTTTAAGTTGTTTTTGGTGATTGTTTGTTTGTGAAGTTTATTTTTGTTTTACGTAACAACCAGAACAATATCCTGCAATTGGAATAGTGACAAAACTCCCGAAAAAATGGATAATATTGGTGATTTTGATTTCAAGACCTCGGAACACTCGATCCCATTGGATGTGCTCAGTGACCTATTGTCGTAAGTATTAATTTTCAACAAGTACTGCGTTTGTATCTGCATCGCATATCTGTATTCATTGCATCCCTTCGTATTTGCAGTCGGGAATCGCTGCAAAACCGACCTAGGTCAAACCTTATTTTTAGTCATATCGTCCGCCAATAACATTACATTCTAATTGGAATCCAGCCAATAATAACACTCCACACAAAACTGCCTGCTTGAAAACAAATTAATTATTTGTCTTTGATTCCAAAGTCTACTTATATCAATATATTATTAATATATCTTCTTTTTTCAGACGTTTTATCATCAATGTTCCTGAAACAGCCAAACAAAACAACATCCGCATTTGCTTCCAAATAGAGCTGGCCTACTGGTACTACATTGACTTTTATGTTAACAAAGAGAACAAACTGAGGAGCTGCAATTTCAAGGAGTTTGCAGCCCATGTATTTCAGGTAATACATATATATATATATATATTCCCTATAAATATTATTTACAAATACTTAACAAATAAGAATTTTATTTGACACATGAGCTGTTGATATTGCCTATCAAGAAGTGATATAGAATTATGTTCTTTCAATATGAGTTTGATGAAAGGGGTGAAATTATACACACAAGTAATAATGATGCAGGTGATATATATTACAAGTCAGTCAAAAGATACAAAATTACAGAACATAGAATCGTGCACTTTACCGGGAATCAATCAAGACGAGACTATTTTTCGCTCCACTTTTATCATTTTTCAGCGTGAAGATGGCACCACCTGTACGGAACTAAAGTTAGCACCACAGAAGTTTTGAAAAGCTTATAATTGAATAGAAATTAAATTAACATTTTATGGTATTTGTAATTTTGGTTAAAAGCCAAATAAATTTATAGTTGTCTCTAATCTTGTTTCTAATTTTATTTTTAGCATTTGCCGTTCTTGCAGGGTCAAGCTGGTAGATTGACCGAGATCCTTGACGAATGGAGAGAGTACAAACAATCGGTGCCGACATACGGTGCTATTATACTGTCCGAGGATAACACCCATGTGTTACTGGTCCAGAGTTACTGGGCTAAATCCTCATGGGGCTTCCCCAAAGGCAAAGTGAACGAGGACGAAGATCCAGCTCACTGTGCGATACGCGAAGTTTACGAAGAAACGGGATTCGACATGACGAGTTACATCAATCCCGAGCATTATTTAGAATCAGTAATTAATGAGCAATTGGTGAGATTGTATGTTATTACTGGAATTTCAAAGGACACGGTGTTCAGACCGAGGACGAGATACGAGATTAAGGCATGCCAGTGGTTCGCGATCGCCGATTTGCCAAATAACAAGAAAGACATTACGCCCAAGGTAAAGATGGGTGTGAGCGCGAATTCATTCTTCATGGTGCTGCCCTTCGTGAAGCGCATCAAGGCGATCTCCAGCTGCAAGCCGAAACGCCAGAGACACAAGTCCTCCAGCTTCAGCGAGGGCGAAAGTTCAAGCAAGAATAAGACGACGACTTCGGTGGAACAACCAAAGACGTCGGACACCAAATCCAACAGCATCGCGACAACTACATCCTCGAACGGCGAGACTAAACGGAGAATGCAGTCGAAGCGACAGCTCTTCTGCACGGAGGATGAGTACGTCTTCAGCGCACCTTCGTGGCTGAACTTTAAATTCGATAAAGCCGCAATTATGGAGTGCATTCCCTAAGCAAAACGCCATGGATTTGCATACCACATACATATATATATATATTTAGCAGGAAAAATATATATGTACAAAGAAGCCAAGAGTTGTCGGTATGTTGCTCATAACATTTATAAAAACATGAACAGCAGCGGGACATCACGAATCGGCTTATCGTACAAATTCTCATTCATATTATTTTTATTTTTCCTGATTTAAAATGTATAAATTCATTCAAGAGGCAATTTAATTTTTAAGTTTTGAAAGAATTGTGATATATACATGTAAATTATATAAATATGTAAAGAAGAAAAACCAACACAACAAAAAAATGGTAATTACCACAAATTATTCTCATTTGTTAGTGGACACGTGCGTGTAATGGAAGAAAACTTCAGTATTCGTTTATTTTGTAAATATTCCGTTGGAAATACTTAATTGATAAGAGAAAAAAGATTTTGAATATGGTGAACATTATTAATAAATTGTTATGTTTTATCGCCTTTACGCGCACCTTCACCAAAATTAAAGAAAGGTGTTAACATATCTGATCGTTTCAAAATTGGATGCCCCCATTCTCGTGATGCAATCGTTTCTAGACGAGGATGGGACAAAAGAAATGAGGTATTCGTTCTGAGAAGATCGCGCACAATCGAAAATTATGTTTGCTTTATTTTTATTGATTTACAAACTGTTTAATTTATTGATTAAGTTTTCTGAAAAAAGTGTTAGTGCGTGATCCGATATTACTTCTTTATATATATTTTGTTGAGGATTTTTTTATTGCGTTACATATTGGTGTTTCCTTTCGTATTAAGGAAGAGGAGACAGGTGGAGATAATTGGAAGAGAGGTAGAAGAGAAGAAAAAAGAGTTTTTAATTTATAATTTTGTTTTGATTGCAATTCTCCTTTTTTCCGTTTCCTCCTTCAAGTGCTACCGTCATTGGTCGTCATTCTCCAGAGTTGTAAATTCCGGGCCGGCTGGAATGCAAACTAAACTACTATTTCTGGAGGGGAATGGGGAAGTGGGGTGTCCCGGTAGAGGTCGAGTAAACTTTCTCATTGCGCAGTTGAGTGCGGCGTGTGGATGTGCGAGCAGTGAGAGGAGCGCCGTGTGTTTACGATAGGATATCGCAATGGCGGCCCAACTGACAACAGAGCAGGAACTTGTAAGTAACTCTTCAGGAGGAGTTGAACGCAAGTTTTTAGAGGACGGCTGCACGTCAGTTTGTCGTCCTTCGGATGATCTGGTCCTCGGGTCGGTGAAGAGCGTGGCAGATGGTCGCAGGTCAATGACCACCGAAAACCGCTCCGCTAGAGAAAGAAGTCATTGTCAGTAAAGAACGATTGTGTATGTCTCTGTGCTGTGTGTTCGGCACCCACGCGGATTCCGGTTAATCTCTTTTTTCCTCATTTCCCACCCATCATCATCAATAATAATAACAACGGCATCCCAGAAAAAGAAAGAGCTTTTGCTTGTGCTTCTCGTCTTCATCTCCTAGTTCAGAACCATTGTTTGTTTATTTGGAGCACACCACGGTCTGACATTGATCTTGTGCGGAGGACGACTCTCACTATTCATTGGCTACCTGTAGATTACCGATTCAAAGGGCACCGAATGCTAATTCGTTTCCTTCCAATAGAAATCCACATCCTCTACTCTCCGCCTTTTGTTTTCTTAGCGGACGCCGTAGAAGAAACCGCGAGAATTCCATCATTATCGTTCTCTCAATCGAGCGCGCGCCACCCACGCACAGAGCAACATGCATCTAAAAAAACATTACGCACCAGAACGAAGCTTCCATTGCATAACCGGGGATGCCATCCGGTATTTTCATTACCAAATGCTGCGGGCGATGATTCATTATTTTGCTACATCTTCAAAACTCCTTCCAACCGTCGTATCATCGTTCACATCAATCCTGATGAACTATAGGAATGCGACCAGCATCAATAGATCCACTAGAGCAATTGCAAATTGTATAAAATACAAGAAGGGGAAGGTCCGACCTGAAATCATGAATAATTTCAGGAAACATTAAATAACACCGTCCTATTCAGCATCTGGTTATCTGTGTACCAGGCACACTCGTTTATTGATTCAATCTACTACTAAAGTTTTACTTCAAATATTAAATACAGCAAAAAATTCAATAAATCCAACAGGTCTAATTCTATTTGTCAAAAAAATGCTTTAAAGGAATTTATAATTGAGCATAATGCGCTCCTAAATCTTTAATATTTTCCTCAAAAAAATGCTTTTGTGCCTGCAATATTTGACACAAACTAACGTCAAGCAGATATATAAGTTTGTTGATTCTAAGATAGAAGAAAAGATGAAGCATAAACAATGTTTAATGAACAGTCAATGACCGTTATCAATACAATTGTTCCAACGCTCATTAATTGTTTATTAAACATTGTTAATGCTTTGTCTTTTCTCTTAGTATCACCCAACTTATATATCCACTTGACATTAGTTCCGTCAAAAATTTCAGTCACAAAAGCAAATTAATAAAAAATAGTTGTTATTAAAGAGTTTTGCAAATAGGGAATGTTTCGTTTTTAGGAATTGCATTTTTCTATTTTTTACTGTTACACCATATTTCGCAATACATTGTAAACATCTGTATACAAAAGTTTGTACCGAATCAAATTCGTTTTCAATTTAAATCCACAAAACAATTTAAACTAAAATAATCCGTCAACAGTTAACGTAAAACTTTAAATAAACAAAATAAAATTGAATCTCAATTTACGAGAATTAAATAATACATCCATGACATTATGTGTTTATTTATTATTAAATGTAAAGCATAATCAATCTAGTGGAAATCATATGTACACAGACAATGTGTTTAATTCCGACAATGACTCAAAACAGATATATTTATCGTGTCTCGATGACTAATTATTCAATAATTTACTAAATTCAATGCAATTTGCTTTCAATGCTTTACTGTTTTACGTTCAGCAGCTATTCCTCGCGATTTGCCAATTCATCATCAAAACCCCTCGTATTTCCTATTATATATAAAAAGAAGAATCGATTCGGCTATTTTCAGACCAAGGTTCCAAAACAAAAGACGTCCATTCAGATTACGAACGGATGAACGGAACCTATCAATATGTTAATGAAACCGCTTTCAGTATATTAATTTATTAATATATTTAACGAGTTTACGAATAATTAAATCATTTTTGAATGAATTGCTCTAATGGATGTATGTCGTGCAGTCTTTTTTTTATTTCCTTAAATAATTGGTTTTCCGCGTAACCGCAGGCGAGCCTTGATTTCTGGAAAAAGACGACCAATCACCACACACCGCAGCTCGTCGAAAATTTCTATTCCGAAAATGTCCCCCCGCTGTGACCTTCGCCAATTCCTCTTAGCGATTATTTAACAGGAAGCGAGTGTTTGCATAAGAAGGGTCCGGATAGAATCCAAGATCACGTGAGGGAGAGTGGAAAATGTGGTTGAAATTGCTTCATACTTGATTTATTTACTTTAATTTAATAATGCCCAATTTGTTGCTTCGCCTGATACTAAAAGCGTTTTTTTTTCAAACTGTTTTAGTTTGATGGGAGATGTGAGTGAGGCGAGAGCCTAGGTACGTGGCCGTAGCTATTTCCGTTTCTGAAAGCACATTTACTGCACATTTTTTAGTATTAATTTCTTTAATTATGAAACCGTATTGGTCCAAGTATATACATAAGTATACAGCCTGATGGACACCGTCCAATGCGAGATCGTCGTAGTTTTTTCGAAGTAAAGCATGCATCATCCGAAATCGCCATTCTACATCGTCTTTTTCGGTCTCCTGGTGAAACAGGACATTTCAGAATAGAACAGTAACAAAGAGAATATGAACAAAGTAAAGGAAAAAAAACATGTTTTGCGGAAAGAACTAAGGTCGATCATCATTATAACAATAAACGACTGTAGACCATATTTTGTCACTGTTCTGGCCTGACATGTACTGAGTTATCCGGTCACCGTCTATTTCATCTCATTTTAGATACTTCAAAGAGCATGCTTTGCGTTCATTGAGAAACATAATGTTGCTAGGAATGCGTAGATAATAATGTTCCGGGCGTACAGGACTTTGCAACCGTTTCTAATTTCTTATAAATGTATCCCCCTTTTTAGCAAGAGTGAGTGAGCTTGTATACATTGCCTGCATCTCCAGATTGCGCTGAAAACGACGGGATTGCGCAATTTAAATGACATACCTCATTATTGCCGTATCAGCTAGAATACCGTCGCTGTCCCCGTTCCGGTACGACTGCCATGGAACTTCCAGCCAACGTTTTGCAAACTTTTCTATGCTCGAAGTATTCGACTCAAAAAGAAAGAATTACTTAAAAAGTAGATGTTTAATCCAATCACTTCAAGATGTTCCCATGGCAATAAGAATATCTAAGACACAATGATGTAGAAACGAATCAAAAGACACACCATACAAACGTTGTAAATGTTGAAATCTCTTATTTTTTAATGAGGGAATCAATGTTCTATAGTAGTATGTAGATTCTAACGAATATTATTCTGAAAGTCAAATATATTATTGTTATTGTACAATTTTCTTTTCATGCTTTTCTCATCCCAAGCAAATTAGCTGCGAAACAACGATGTTGAAACGATTTAGTAGTTGTTATTTGTTATTCTTTGGGAAGGTAAATTGTAATCTGGACGCTTATAAAGTTATTCAATCAATAAAGAAGGTAAATTAATGCACGTGGAGGTGGCTGGTTTCATATGCGGCGCGCAATGAATGAATCTATTTTCGTAATATTTTTCGTGGAAAGTTGAGTTTCCAGAAGCGATGGATCTGTTTAAACGTTTTCCTTTCTCTCTTGTTTCGAATGTTTGCTTCCAGGAATCGAAAATTCTCGGTTCGCCCGTACTATTTTTGGGCGAATTTTGCGGACGCGGCTTACGAAAATGCACGTGTAATTAATTGTTGCAATTTGTTGACGTCTTCGTAGCCGTAAACGAAAAGGAAGTAAACTGCGGGCTCGGCAAATATTTCCTGCCTTATCAAAAATATGTTCAGAGCAATTTATGTATTTTCCATCGCTTAAAAACCAACACGTTATTAAGTTAGTTGGGTAATAGTGTTCGTTAAAATTGGTAGTCGATGATAGGATGCGTTCGTGAATTCAATCGAGGCCAATTAACTTCAATCTTCCGGATACGTCGTTTGCGAACGGAGAGAGGCTAAAGGGCATCTAGCAAGGTCTAGATCATCTAATTTGGGATCCTTTAACTCGCGTGAACACTTCGATGCACAGAGGATGCTCTTCAGACGTGCGTGCGTGATTAGAAATTGGTGCTTTGCCGCCGTTCGGAAGCCGCTTTGCCTGATTGGAATTAGTGGAACGAGCGGCGGCTGTAGTAGCCGGGTTATTGATATGAATATCTAAATATGCCGTTGGATGCCATTGTCCATTAGTCACACGCTCGCCTTTAACGGTCCTTCCTTCTTCTTTTCACTGTAGGGACCGAAAACCGCAATCCGAGCTCATTCCTTTCTCTTCATCCTCATCGAACATCTTTCTTATTTGACTTGCATTCGTATTCGATGAATACACTGCCATTTTTCCGTCCGTCCAAATGCAACAATGAGAGAGCTGCTGGGCTGTTGTAAATGTACAAAGTAGTCGAAGCCCGGCGGATATCCGTACTTTCGAAACAGTTGCATCCAGTTGAGACTGTCGAATAACATTTAAATTACATTAAAACTTTTTTTAGTTTTATTTTACAGTTTTTGTCATTTTATAATCGATTATTCTAGTTTATTGCTTCTAATTTTGTGATTCTTATAGAATTACCATAGTCAATATAATGAGTAATTTTCGGTTTGGGTTATGGTGGCCTAGTGAACTGGAATAGAAACCGCAATTGCATTGTCCCAATTCTGACTGTATAAACTCGTAGTACAACGCTAATCTTAATAACTGTTTATTGGAGTTACACAATCTCCAATTGAAATTTTGTTTCAAGTTAATTTTGCAAGTCTTACCTCGATGTATGTCGAGTATCAAAATTTTCAGATTAGATTCTTCCTTGTTAATATCAAAAGATTGAATTATAACATCTCATATCGTTAGAGCCCTCTGCTGCGTACACTCAAGATTCTCTCGAGATGAAGTATTTAGACTCTCTAGACTTTACGATAAAACAACAGCACTTTGAGCTTTCTCAACTCATCCGACTTAATCTTCCAGTTTATATACATATATAAATATTTGCATTTATGTGGTACAATTATAATATATATTTGTTTTGTGTTCCTTGTTCATTTGAATATTTCACAAGTTTTTTACATCTTTGAATCCTTCTCGTTTCCTTAAATTATACTTAGCAAATAATGTATTTGCCTAATTAGTGGCAATTATTTTTGTACTTGACGTAATGTAGCATGTTTCTTTACTTTCTTTGAAATAAATGTAATGTGTGATTTCTCGGTTAACCGTAACTGATAGATTGCGTTAGGCGGGGAATAGAAAAATAAAGTAAGAGCGCATGAATGATTTGTGTGCGTGTCATATGTTGGGTGTTTTGAAAATCGGAGAGGAAGTTCTCGTTCCATAATTAGCTCTGGCCCGATCCCGTTTCCTCTTCTTCGTGTCTAACGGCTCGTAAATCATATTTCTCTGAAGTGACCGTTTCGTAAGATTTCAGGAAACCGATAGAACTGCAATAAATCATCGTTCTGTCGAAATTTTGGCTGAGACAGGTGGAATAAATAAAACAATAAAAATAAATGAAAGTTATGCGATCATGAATGTCATTATTAAGCAAGCGCATGCAAAAATACGCTCGTTTTCCGGTCATCGCCTAATTGTAATTAGTAAGTATTATTCGGCCGAACGACGATGTTGCACAGGTGAAAGTGAAACGGTCGTACCATTTGCTTCCATAATCAGAGGGAACCGCTGGATTTCGTTTTAAAAATAATTGCGTCGCCATAGAGACGTTGAAACAATGCGCCCCAAATTCATCATCGTCATCATCATTACTGAAGACCCAAAAAGGTACCTTTCTAAATCCGGACACGTCGTCTCGTCTAGCAGTCGAAACAGACAAAGGAGGAGACAGAGAGAATTTGTTGATGATGATAATGATGATGGTCGGTGGTTTATTGTTATTAGGAGCGTTTGTCGCACGACGCGGATTCCGACGCGCGACGACATAAATGGTCGCTTCCGGTGTGACGCACACTTCCCCCGGCACTTCCGGCCACTTCTTCCGCGCTTCTTTCTGCTACCTCCTCCACCCACGCCTGGAAGCTTACGCCATCAGAGACATTGCAGAACCAGAAGCATTTACCTGTCGACCATTGAACGTCTCGTGCATAACGAAAGATAAAAGTAAACGTATACATAAAAAACAACAACAAATTTAGCTGATCCGGTAAGGAATACGGCAACCGCAGCTAATAAGTTTTCAGAATATCTCGAATTACACCTGGATTTCACTTTCGCGAAATGTCGCACATTGCGTAGCGTTGGTCGTCATTCGCTTAATTGTTATCTAAAATTGCTTAGTTACGTAGCGTGGCTTTTTTTTGGACATCGACGGTACTACGATTTAGGTGAGATTAATAGGCATTAAAAAAAAGTACGCACGTTTTTGGTCGAGGATGTCCGGAAATGGAGTTTCCGGTGTGCGAGTGCGTGATGATGATGTGCGTGAGATTGATTGCGCTTCCATTCCTTTTGGTATTTAATGTACGTTACGTTTCTTCCGCAGGCCGCAGAGAAATTCCTGGAGATAGTTAATGCACGATGTCGCTGGAAGCAGCAAGGACCTATCAAATGGTCAACGGCGGTGAGATTCTTGTTCGCTCGTAAGTTCGACGTGGACAGAGCGGTGGCTCTCTTCCAGCAGCACGAATTGACCAGACACAGAGAAGGCCTAGCCAATTTCGACCCCAACACGGAACCTCTGCTCTCAGAATTGAAGACTGGAAAATTCACAGTTTTGGTAAGTTATCACTTCCTAATGTTTATATTCGTTGAATAAATAAAAGTGTAATTATTAATTTTAATGGTGTTGTAGCCTAAAAGAGACGGTAGCGAAGCGGCGATAGTGGTATTCACAGCCCACAAGCACATCCCGTCCATCAGCACGCATCAGACGACTCTCCAAGGGGTCGTCTACCAGCTGGACGTCGCCCTCAAGAACCCCACGACGCAGAGGAACGGCATCGTCTTCATCTACGACATGTCCAACTCGAAGTACTCCAATTTTGACTACGACCTTTCGCAGAAGATTCTCACATTGCTCAAGGTAAGTGACGCAGTCAGTCAGTTTTGACATAGACGTTTAGTATATTCGGCCATGTGAAGGAAAGTGCAAATTACGGTGTACGTGAAGAAGTAGAAACATGCGATGCCGCCGTGTCGTCGCAAAAATCCCAGTGGTAAGAGGAAAGGAAGACGCGTTAAACGACGACGTACTCGCAGCGCCAGCAAAACCTGCCACAGGCCGTCCGTCCGTAAGCCAACCTCGTATTTCAATTTCCTGCGCGACTTTCGGCAGCGGCACACTAACTGGCCCCCGATCAAGGTGGCGCACAACCTGGTGCAGCGCTGGGTCAACATGTCTCCAGAACGGAAGAACGCGTATAACAGATGCAAGATCTACAAGCCCGAGAGATTGGTCGTCGATAAGAATTTCGAGTTTAAGCAAAGGAGGCGCATCTTGAGTAGCCGCGACCGGCACAGGCTCGTCGATCACGGCGTCTGCAGCCGTTTGACCCGGTGCTGCTGCCACGGTGCTCGCGATAAAAACGCACCACGCGTGCAAAAGGAGGTGCGTCGGATGATTTGCAACATACCAGTACCTGCGGTGAGCAGCGGATGCTTGAAAATGGCTCTCTCCGAGAGCAACAGCTGCAGATCCTCGCAAAACAAACACAAGCGAAAACGGAGCTGCAGCAGCGGACGTCGAAGCAGGCACGGGAAGCGTAGGAAAAGCTGCTCCAGAGGTAGCAGCAAAAGAGGACGTGGCCGAAAACAATGTTCCCGAAAACCGTCCTCCCATACCCGCAAACCGTCATGCCATCCACCCGCCCAGCCAAAGGCAAAGCCGTGCAAGCGCAGCAAGTGCATTGTTATGTAAAACATTTTTTTGTCCTGTCCCTCCGTATTTATTTAATCGGATCATACATTAACGATTGAATAAATAAACAACCTATAACCCAATTCCTGTTGATTCAAGCATGCACAAACGCGGCCGATGTTATTCGTTAATTTCCATTCAGACATCATCACTTTTCTGACTATTTGTTGTCTTTATCATTTAGATTATGCAACTATTCATGATGATGATCCTCTTAGCTGATATTGTGAAGCAATGTCATAAATATTCTTCATTCATTTTATCCCTTATATACGACATATACGTTGACTAAAGTTGCGAAAGTGCCGATCATTACTAATAGTCATCAATAATTTATTTTTTTACATATGTTGAAATACCCTAATCTTTGTTTTTTTAGTTCTCAACTTTTCCTGTTTTTTTTTTAAATTTGAAATCAATTTTTTATCACTTTTTTTCGAAAACTTCATAATTTATATAAACAAAAATAAAATATAAGGGTTAAAGGGTTTCACATCTTTTTTTTGTGGAACAATTTGCAATCATCAGAGTGGAATATCAATTGAAAATCATCAGTTAAGTAATATTATTAACTATGTCAGACAAGTTAATTAACTTTTTTTTTATTACAATCTGTTTTGGATCTTTCGGCTACTTTAGATAAAAAAACAAAATATGATTATAAGAATAATTTTATTGTTTATGAATAGGAAATCTTGAGAATATCTGTACGAAATGTTTGTGCTTCATTTCTTTTCATTTGCATGGAGTATGAAATGAAGTATAATAATAATGGAGCATTTGAATTGAAAATGAAAATCGCAATTTCGTTCTATTCGTGAAGAATTGATGTGCAGAACCCCGGAGGGTTTCCATTTTAATTTCCCCACCGGTTTAATCCTCCTGCCGCGCTCCGTTCGTTCCGATTGGGAATGTTTGAAAAAGACTTGAAAGATGAGGAATAAAAAGCGCTATTATCGTGCCGCTATCAGTCCATTCTTCAACCATTTGAGTGTATGTGTATGACAATGCGTCTGTCTCACTTTATCTATGCCATTCCGTCCCCTATATCCGCTCAAGTAAGGGATGGTTTTTGGCTAGTCAAGGGAATGGGAGGGAGGGAGGACATTTCGAAATGGCGGTGAAGAGAAAACGCGCGTTCTCTTTTCGTTCACATCCAGTGGCGGTAAATCCCCAATGTTTCGGGTTTGTTTCGCAGAAGGTTATTTTGTATGTGTATGCATGTATATGTATCTGAGAGTGCGAGAAGAGCGCCAGGTGTGAGCGAACGACGGAGTGTGGTTTGCTGCGCGCAGCTGTCTTTGAAGTCTCGACCCAGAACGTGGAGCGAGCAGCGGAATAGATTCGAATCTGACTGAGCGGAGAGACTTTGTCCCTGTTTGGTAGTAGTTGTGGTGCTCCGTAGTTTCTTCCCAGTGGCCTAAGGATATCAAATACATTAGCATCCACCGGAAGCCAGCTCCTCCAAAAGGTCAGTCTGAGCGACAACTCCAGAAGGATCACTTCATTAGCGACTCGAAAGACATTGTTTTTACCGCACTTGTGTAACACACATATTCTCGCACGGTAAAAGAAGAGATGTGCACGTAGAAAATATAAGAATAATTTGCAAGACAATGAGGAATTATGTAATTGATGCAACTCTGGGAATGGTAATACCGCGCGCGCGTGTGTCTCTCTCTCTCGACGACGATGATTCATTCGTTCACTTTTTGCCTTCGATATGCGTCGTCGTTTTTGGGGCCACTAATTCCACTTCCTTGCACTTCTTTTATTGCACGTTCCGATACATTTTTGCATTGCAAATGTTTTTGTCGCTCGTTGAATATCGAAATATGCGCACCAATAATATTTAAAGAAACAAAAGAGCTCTCTAACAACTCTCACTAATTAACTCTACTTATTATTGCGAACTTTGCAATCCATTTAGAACTAAATCGCGCTATTTATATAGGGTGGTCAAAGCGTGCTTCATAAAGGATAAATATATATTGAAAGTATTGATTCCGTCGGTTGAATCATCGGCAAAGTAATTACCTCATCCATTAGCTGTGATTTAACCAACTTTATATTCGGATCAAGTAGGACAGTGTTACATCGACACAGAGCGCAAATGTTTACAAACAAAAGAACGAAAATAACGAATTGCGATTTTTGTTTCTGTAGATACAAATATTTGCATTCTGACAAATTGCTGTCGCCGCGTGCATTATTTTATTCGCAATAAAAATATAAATTTGCAACGATGATTTTCAATTTTAATCAGGTTTCAATTGATACGACGATTTATACGAGCGTTGAAAATTACGTCTGCTGCATCATCGAAATGAAAGTAACAATTTTCAAATAATCGAGTATTGATAATTATAGCTAATTTGTTTTTTAAAATAATAATTGAATTTAACAATCACTATGGTTTCTTGAAGTGTTTTATCAAATTTTGTTTCCATGGAAATGCAGATGGGTTTATGAAGCAGCTCCGTTCCTTCAAAAGTGAACGCAAATCGAATCGACGTAAAATGAACACATTTACTGTGACGTTCTACATAAGTGAAAAATAATTAAATAATGTTGTTTATTACAATTTCAAACAAAGTACACATAATAAATTTAATGTTTAAAATGTATTTTATGATAAAATATGAAATATTGTTATTAAATTAAGAAAAACACATTAAGCATTGTTGATCGAAAATCAGTCTAGCATTCTAAATTATACAGCGAATTTCTCAGCGGCGTTATTGTGAATTGGCGTAAATTGAGCCGGCGTAAGTCGAGGGCTTACGTGTACTTGCTGTATTCAAAGTGTTCGCACAAACGCATATATAGGTTTCATTAAAAAAAATCTGGAACGCCGACGATTTCCGATTTAATTGAAGTGGTTTTTATGTGTAATTGGTTCAATTATACTTAACGATTTTGTAGAAAATTGTTTGCTGGAAGTGCGTACAAGTTACGAGTAACGACAAAAGCACGGATCATCTGAAGAACAAATAATTATTGTTTATTCGAAAGATTGTTGCTAAATTTATCGTCATATTTGTTTTGTTGACGCGCGGAGAGGATGACGTGGCGCCTGCGTCGCGGCGCCGTCGCTCTGGTGGCGTCGCGACGCATCTTCGTTTCTGGTGTAGAGAACGGGGATCGATTTGCGGGTCGCCTGTTTGCTGTACGCGTCGCGATTTTAGAGCGCACGACACACAGAAGTGCAGGAAGTGTATGGAAGATATTATTATCCTATCGAATATAATATTCGAAAATTTGGAAGGGAGGAAAAATATATATCTGGTCGTTGTAGTGTAGTGTTTGCTAGGGGAAATACAATAGGATAGGTGGTTGTGTGCTGCTGGGAGCGTGGTGGACACCGTCCCATCATGTGTGATCGTTACGTAACAGCGATGGCCTAGGCTTTTAACTACAGGTAGGGTTGTTAAGATGGATGTATTTTCGGTTCGAAGTTTTTTTCTTTCTTGAACCTCAGCCAGAGCTCTATTGGCTTCTCTCACGCACTCACACACTTTCCCAGAGCTGACCGACTTTTGTGGTTTCAATGATGATAATAATAATAATAATATTTTGGTTGGCTTTGTATGGCGGATCGCGAGGCGAGGAAAACGATTTTCGCCTTAAAAGTGTTAAATGTCAAAGCCAAGTGACCACGCACTTCTCGTCGCGTAGGTAGAAGTAGGAAGGAGCCCCCATGATACTGTGATGCTTAGGAATATATAGGAAGGCTTAGCATTAGCCTTCTGCTAATGCGATGATACACGTATTTAGCGTTGGCTAATTTATTGAGATTCCAATGAATGAGATTTATTCAACGTCTCATATTATTATTTTCAATTCATTGTTAGCCGAGTATCTCGTGGATCATCTCTTGCGCGTTAATTACTAAATAATATCTAAATTTTGTAGAAAGTGAACAAAAGATACAAAATATGCTGCAAAATATGTTTTGTAGAATCTTATAGATTAATATTAGTTTCAGTATTGACGAATTAATATATATATATATATATGAGTTTATTTTACGCCGATTCAATTTATCCTTGCCTACGAATTTCATTGGAATTGTTATATGATTTTCCTTTAGTTTAACTCAACGGTCGTAAATTTATTTGCAATTTTTGCAATATAAGAGAACTTTTAACTTCCATTTTATGAAAAAAAATCATGTAGTGGTCCGATTAAAAATCAGTCCGCAGAATTCAATATTTAGTGTTTAGATGTTTTAACTAAAATGTTTAAATTTTCAATTTGTATTAACAATTGATTATAACTTTCGAATAATAATAACATTTATTGCAACATCTACAAAAAATAAATTGAATATAATATAATGAAAAGAAAAAAAATATTACAGCAAAGGGCTATAGGCCCTAAAACTTTCTGATCATTAAATGTGTATTGATTTTCATGAAATTTAATTTCTTATATTATAGTAATGCAAACTGTCTTATAATTAGAAGTTATGGATTCTGAAGGATGTAACATAGTATTTATTAATTTGATTATTTTGAAAATATTAACATTTATTACAACAATAATTACAAAAAAATAAACTTAATACAATAAAAATGAAGACATATAAAGACCATAGGTCTTTCTGCCCTGATTATTTTATTTTCTATTTAGTTATGTTTTTTGCTCAATAAATTTGTTGGTACGTATAATAATAATCGTTTTATTGAGATTTAATTGTTTTAAGTTTCATAATACATGTGTGTTCTGCAAAAGCCGTCATAAATTAAATCGGCGTAAAATGAACTCGTATATATTACTACGTCTACACTGAAACTAATATTAATCTAACATAAGGAGACTTGGTGAATTAAAGGCGCATTGCAGCGGCGTTATTGTGAATCTACGTAAATTGAGCAGGCGTAAACCGAGGACCTGTACATTACACGTGTTATGTAAAAATAAGTGCACAAGTGGTTAAGTGTATATTTAATTCTTTGTAAGAAGTTTACTAAAAGATTTATGCATATGTATTCTTAGGTTTATAAATGAGTCAATCTCTTTGCTAAAGTTTGTAATTTTCTTCGTTGCAGGGAGGTTATCCGGCAAAGCTGAAAAAAGTTCTTATTGTGACGGCCCCGCTGTGGTTCAAGGCTCCTTTCAAAATCTTGAGGCTGTTCGTACGGGAGAAGCTCAGGGAGCGGGTGTACACCGTGTCGGTGGCACAGCTGCTCAGCCACATCCCCCGGGAGTCGCTGCCCACGCAGCTGGGTGGGAATCTTCCCTTGGATCACGATGGCTGGCTCGAGGATTGCCTCCAAATGACCACTCGCCCGGACTCGCCGCCGAACAGCACGCACGATGGCAAATCGCCATCGTCGCCGCAGAAACTCATCAGCAGCAGCAACAACACCGCCGCCTCCGCCACCAACAACGAGCTGGAGATCTCCGCATCCCCCAATAACATAAACAACATGAACAACATGGAGAGTAGCTGGGCGGAGGAGGGCAGCCTCAATCCGCCGAGCAGCGCTTCGAGCGGCTTCTCCGACGATGACTCTCTCCACGGGGACGGCGCCGCGATGACGATCGCTCAGCTGGTGGAGCACGTGCGCGACAGAGGCCGCGAGGGTCTCACGCAAGACTACATGGAGATCAGGACGCGACCGCCAGACGGCACGTTCACCGTCGCTAAGCTGAAGAACAATCTTCCCAAGAATCGGTACACAGATGTCCTCTGCTACGATCACAGCCGCGTCATCCTCTCCGAGCTGGACGGCGAATCGGACACGGACTACATCCACGCCAACTTCGTCGACGGTTATAAACAGAAGAACGCCTTCATCAATACCCAGGGTCCCCTTCCGAAGACGGCCGCCGAATTCTGGCGGATGATCTGGGAGCAACAGACTCTCGTCATTGTCATGACGACGCGCGCCATGGAGCGCAGTCGACCCAAATGCCACCAGTACTGGGAGGCCGATTTGAACGGCAAAGTCGTCTACGGCGATTTCACCATCTCCACCCTCGCCAAGGAGGCCAACGCCGACTACACCGTTTCCACCCTGCAATTATCCAACTCCAAAGTAAGTACCTATAACACATCGCACATTGAACTGATTACATATAAAGGTACCCCAATATAGTGTGATTATAGAATCCTACCTAATTTTGAAAAATTTCTGCATCATGTGACTAAACCCAATTATAATTATATAGAAAAGATAAGGCAACAAATTTTCGTAATTTTCAAAAGTAAACTAAACTTGACGCATACTTTATCAATACAGTCACTTGCATTCTGGCTTGTACATTTATTGTAACAACTTACAGCATGAATAACGTTCATTTCAATGCTGTGCTTTAAGGAGTAAAATCTTCATATTATACGTCAAATAACAATTTTGTTCATCAATTATTTGTTTTTTTAACCTAGTTTACTTCAAACTTATTTGCCAGATTTTTTAATGAATAAATCTGAACAATGATCAGCTAATACATGATGTTTCACTAAGATTTGTGGTCAATAATCATATTAAATTTTAAAATAATCAAAAATACCCACGGATATAAACTATATGTTCTGTTGTATTCTTTCGGTCACACAGTAATACAATTGTAGGAACAAAATCGAAAAAAATATTGAAATAAATAGTCTCACGAATGTCCATATGAATTGGGACGTCTGGCAACCCTACTCAAACATTTATTTCTAAAAGTATAAGAAACGTTAAAAAATGGAATAAATTTGTTTCATTTCCAAGAACGTAAACAAACGGATGTTAATTTATAATTGTCAACTTTCTCAATTCATTCCTTCATTACTTTATAAACATTTAGATAATTAAATGTTTATATACAAATGGAAATTAATGATCAACGCTGTGCTTATTTACGTAATAATTACATCATTTTAACCGTTTTTTATAAAAATATTTAAAAACTGCGTGTCAAGTGTTAATGTTGAGGTAATTAATGCGGCAAACCTTTTGGAATAAAGTCAACCGGCGGATGATGAGGAAGAACTTCTCACCGAGTGCGCAATTTTTAGATCGTCTCTGGTTGCCAAGTGTTACTACTCGCGCCAAGTCAATTAACGAATATAGATTACGCTTTGTTTATTTATTTCTTTCACAATGCGTATGCGGTAATCGATCGACACTTAGTTATGAAATGTATTTCACGCTACTTCAAAAAGTACCCTTCGATGGAAAGTGGTTGCAATACGCTTCAATTTTGTGTTGTTGCTAATTGATCTCTTAGTAAAGTCTTCTTTTTTTTTTGCAGACGGACGAAGTGAGGAACGTGTCCCACTGGCAATTCACTTCTTGGCCCGACTACGGAGTTCCGCAATCCGCCAAGGCCATGCTCGAGTTTCTTGACAGGGTGAGAAGACAGCAAGCTGCGATGGTCTTAGCCATGGGCGACACCTGGGCCGGACATCCTCGTGGTCCTCCGATCGTCGTGCATTGCAGCGCAGGGATAGGAAGGACAGGTAAATGAAAACATAATTGCCAGAAAAATACGAAATAAATTATTGGAATCATACCGTAAAACCCATTTAACATTGTGCAAATATTAGCCATTAGTTCAATATTGACATACCTGTACCGTATCTAAATCCCGTGCGTCCAAATTTCACATATTTGCTTACAGGAAATACTCGAGTATGTTTATTTTGTAACTCGATAGAAATATTAGATTGCAATGTTAGGAGCTTCGCGCTTGCATGCAAAGGAATTGTAACATTTGCTTGCAATAAGGAAGTAATTAACTGTGAGCGATTGTCAGATCAAATATTCATTTCGTTATGGAATGTGTAACGTGTGTCAATAAAGAGAAACGAATGAATGGGCTTGGGAATTGGAATCCTTTATCGCGCGGATATTATGTCACGGTTATCATCAATGGGCCTCCTCATGCTTCTGTAAACACAGCGCTGTTTGCCATATGCATATTGTTACGCTTACGTGGAGATGTTATTCTTTTTTTTTAACGAGAAGAAGATTACTTTAATCTTCCAGAAAGTGTCCTCTCTTTTCCGGTAAAACTAAAAGTCACCTTTGTAATCAACTTCCAAAACTTTGAAATACATGCAAAAGTTTATAGTCTCAAAAAAGCAGTTCTATTTATAAAGTGTAGATTAAATACGCCTTGGCGGATAAATAAATATATAGTCGAGCACGCTTGCAAAACTTATCAAACTTATTTTTGTGAAACACGTTAGTTTTTGAAAAACATTTTTGTTTTTATTTTTGCGGTTCTTTATTTAAATGTATTATCGCTGTGCATGGTTTATCAGGAACGTTGTTTCCGTGCGAATTTGCCAATGTTCGTTGAAGTATAAATGTTAGTTTGTAAATAGTTGACTTGTTTTCATATTTACGAAACTGTACTTTGACTGAGCGAAAAGACTTCCCGTTTATAGCAGGGTTATCAACCTACCAAAGCCTGGAACCTTTCGAGTTTATAATCTTCTTCAAGGAATTCTAAAATAAAATCATAAGAGTCCCTTGATTGTCTGATACGCATTTGCTTCTATTTCCACCTTTCATATAGCTATCATTTTGAGAGATCTATTTTCCTGACATCAGAGTAGGTTTAGACAGTATATTATTATATGGAGTATATTATAGTATTCATGTCAGTATATTATTATATGGAGGTTTCCAAGATAGTCATAAATAATAAACAGTGAAAAAAATTTCTGGACAACCGAAAAAATCCAGAGCGAAAGAGATAACATAGATCATTGTGGAAAGTTGTTCGTTTTCCAGATTGATACGCGTTGGAAAGATCGAAATTACTGGATCTGAACTTAAAAAACCATCTTTGGCATTTACGAATGTAATGAGTAAAAATAATCAAACTCAAAAATTACAAACATAATATGATCTAATCATTGAATAGTAAACAAGACACTTTAACATTAGACTGTCTTTGATCGTGTGAAGTACACAATGAGATTATAAATAGCTAGACAAATATAGTCATTAGGGTAACCTAGTAATATCATTAGTTATACCTTCCGTAAAATAACTATTTTTATTATATAGGCAGTCATCTTATGTTCAATTATGTATACTATTAATTCTAATTGAAATGCGTGGATAATTGCTTCTCCAGAGACCATCTGTGGATTACATTTGCATAATGGCAGTCACTGAAAAGGCGTTTTTCAATGTTAGCATTTTATTGAAGAGTTCCGCGTTACAAATTGGGTCAAATTGGTTTATGATTGCAGTCGTAGGATAAAAAGCACGCATTGATCGTCGTTCCATTTTAACATTACGAGCGAAAAGACATTCTATAAAATTATTCGTGATTTCTGTTTCAGGAACCTTCTGCACCTTGGATATTTGCATATCTAGGTTGGAGGACGTCGGATCTGCGGATATCCGCGGAACCGTCGAGAAAATCCGATCACAGAGAGCGTACTCCATCCAGATGCCCGATCAGTACGTCTTCTGTCACATCGCGCTCATCGAGTACGCCCTCGTAAAGGGCCACCTGCAATCCGCCGATCTTCCCGAATTCGGGGCTGACGATGATTCCGACTAGGAAAGAAAGAAAACATGCAGCAGCGATAAAAGCAAACAACCGATGTCCACGCAAATACAAGCAAATAAAGAAAAGCTAATCTTTCGCCGCCGTCGCCGTTTGTTCAGATGCTTAACTATATGTATAGATTATACTCAAAGAAGTAATTGCAAAAATTCTACGAGCTCTAGACAAACTCATACATACATACACATACGAGTGGATCAAAATGGAAAGGGACCGACGAACGAGCGGCGTGGAGGCGACGAATGTGAGGGGAAAATAGGAAATTTAATTTATTCGATGTCGAACGAGTTTGAATAGTATTTTCGGGTTTATTTTAATGAATGTGATTTTAAGTATTACAAAGATGGTGAAAAGCCGAAGTGGAAGAACGATTGTTTTGATAAAATGTGACAACATATCCGACGTTTGCCGTTTCTTTCTATCAAACTTTTAACTTGCATCGGACTAATATTTGTACATAAAATTACTAGCTTTGTATACATGGATAATGATGAGATCCAATGCAAGTTAATTGAACCCTCGTTTCCACGTACTACGATGAAAATTACCTTTATTCGTTTTCAAACAATTTCGTTCCGGACAAAACGATCCATCCATAAGCGTTAAATGTTAGATGATAAAAAAATAACGAATGAGAGAGAAATGTGTTTATTAATTATTACTATCTAATTATTATTATTACTTGTATTTTGTTAATGAAGCGAATGGAAGAAGAAGAGATGAAGGAATGCAAAATTGGCGAGAGAAAGAGAAATCAATTGGGAATCAAGACTGTTGTGAGTGGAGAGCAAAACGCCGCCCCTTTCGTTCTTGGAAAGGAGTGTCCGCAGGCTCGGAGAGTTTTTGATTGGTTTTGTTGTTTGTCGTCGTATCCACACCCCAACCCCCACTTTCATTTAGTCTATAGGTTCTTTTTTCTACATTTACTTTGGATCTGTTATCTCCTTACACAAAAAGAACAAAAAAAACAACAACACTAATTTAAGGGCGTATTTATTTATATTACTCTAATTATGTTTCTCTATTATTTTTGACTATGTATTTGTACATAATGTATTTGATTACTTATAATATATGCTTTTTATTTTATATATATTGAAGTCGTACTCTTAAATAACTAACAATAAGAAAATCGATTCGGCTGAAGGAAATTTTGTTTTCTCTTTTGGAGAGGTCTTCAGATGAAGAAGTTGAGAGTTCAAATAAAAGGCATATAAAACGTTTATTTTTTTATATAAGTGTATAATAATATATAAAAATAATCTGATCATAAAATTTAATTCATCAATGACGTCGAGAGCGTCGTCAGGTTGTCCAGAATGTCTGTGATCTGCAGATCTATTGAAGTCTCGTTCGAGAGACGGGAATGCGTGAATTGCATGTTTCGTAGATGGACCAAACGAGATATGGGTGTTTTCGATCTGGTCTTACCTGAATATAATACATTAGCAATTCCAATTAATTATCGCTAAATAAACTCGTCCTACTCACTCTTATTAACTATCCGGCTCTTATTGGGCGTTTTGTAGAGAACGCTCCTATCCTTCAAGATCTGCTTGGCCTTGCACATTAGAGCTTCCATTGCGGCAGTCTCCGATTCTGCCACCCTCTCGCATTTCTCGTCTGCAATTACGTTGCATTCAATTTGTTTCTAGGCTAGCATTCTATAACTTACTTATAACTGATTTGTCGACGATGTTTCCGCCGAGACTGCAAAGCAACTTCTTCAGAAGGTTTTCTTGGATTTTGCACCGCTTGAACACCCTGAACACGTTTTCCTTGCAGATCTCCTTCTCGCTCAGCAGCTTATCAGCGGCTGCGTCAATTTCAACGGTAACTACAAAAAAAACAAACAAGTCATGCAAACAGCCTAGCAAATGGTACTAGAATTATGCTTACCATTGATAACATCTGTTAAATATTTCTTGACGGTTTCCTGGTTTTCCGGAGGACTGTCTTTCACGCTTACGACCAACATCTCGAACAGTATTTTGGTCTGCAGTGTAATCGGCTTGACGAGCTCCTTATCGACAGGCGAGCTGGACTTGAACTTCTCCTCCAGGTCCTCGTTGATCTCTCTTATGACCTCGTAAGTCACCTTCGAGTTTCAAAACTTTGTAAACTCGTAACGGGTCTTTTTTAATGTTGTGCATGCAATTATAGTGTACCTGGCAAAAGGCGAAAGGATCTATGATGCAGTATATATACTTTTTCAGCGTCAAAGCTTGCTTGATCCAATAATTCTTCAGGGTGTTGGCGAACAGTCTGTTGTGCTTGTTTGGATCCAATCGGATCGTAGTCAAGGCCGGTACCAATTCCCCTTCGAGCGCCTCCAAGCTTGCCAAACAACTCCTTATCCGCAAGGTGCCTGAAAACCATTAAAAACATTAATCGTAAAATCTAATGGAATTGGTGATATTCACAAACAATTCATATCGGTGGAACAGGAGACGGCGAATAATCCAACTTGAATCATTCGATCCACGTGCAAATCGAAGTCCGCTACCAAATTATCGAAATCCTCCTCGCAGCCATTGAGATTATCCATCGCGCAAAAGTCGTACAGATCTTCCAGAGGCTTGGTGCATTCAGAGAATACTTTCAGACTTAACTTGAGCACGGCAACATTAACTTTACGTTCAAGCGCGCATAACTTGTCGCAGCAGGAATCGACGAACAGGTTGCACATCGATACACTCGGTTCTGCCTTGTTTATCTCCTGTGTCAGAGATTCCAAATTGCTAAGGACCTCTTTGCTTCCACCTTTGATGCTGTTGCAATCATCGTTTAGTGCCACTTGAGCGATGGACATGCCGTGACAAAGGACCTCTTCGATAGTCCTCTTCGCATCGCCGCAGACATTCAAAGCGATCTGTCTTCCTTTTTCCACGTTAATCTCGGTAACTCTCTCCAATGCAACGTCCATGTATTTCACGAAACCTTCCGTATCGTCATCCGCCTGCATGTTTACAAGCACCTCTTCGAGACCGTCCAAGCATAAACATATTTGCTTAGATATACAATAACGCGCCGCCTAAAAATAACAAACATGCATAAACATAACAGTTTCAACAAACTGTGGTTGTAAACACTTGCAGTTATGATTATGTTGTGTTCACTCTCTGATAGGAAAATCCTGATCAGTACTGAGAGAGCAGTATTGAGTTGTAGCAAATATAAAAGCATTTTTTCTTTAGCCTGTCCTCCAAGGCTTGGACTTATCTTCCTTACATTATCAGTAATTTGCAATAGCAATGAAGCAATTTTATCACATAAATCCTGCAACAGAAAAATAAACCTATTACACATACAATCCATATCCTATATGGCATTCAATGCCCAAAACATAAAACCATTACCTAATATGAGCATTCAGCACATATTCTAATTATGCACATGCTTAGTGGAAACAAAAAGAAAGTTTGGCATGAAGAGAATAATAATTTTAATTAAGGTCACTTTCTCATATGGAAATATTTGATAATTATTAGAAAAAATCTGATCTTAAAATTTGAATAATTATAATATGCATTTATATTAACATTAGGTAAATTTGGTTGTATAAACTTATCACCAAAAAACCGTTAAGAAAAATTTATTTGAAAAAAGTTCGAATTAGTCATGAATAAAGTATGTAACAGTATGATAACATTGTGTGATGTTTACAAATTATTGTGAGTGAATATCTTACTTGAAACCAAGGCACAATGTTGAACTGTTTATCACTGTTGCTTGCAACCTTTGCACCACTTAAAGAGCTCAAATGCTCTTTGCATAGAAAGATCTTCTGGATCAATTCATTATCCATCGTGGATTCGTTAAAATTATCACAGAACAAACACAATAATCAACACAAAAATAAACGTAAACAAAACCATAGGTGTTGTATCAAAGGCTACAACTTCCGTTTTTGAATTACATTGTTACCAGGCAGTGTTCCCATCTGTGCGAAGCGCACTCGCTCCCACCTAACGCAAGTAAACCGCCAAGTTTAAATTGAGTTTAAAAAACGAGTAAGCGTTTAAAGACACGAAAGTTAATGTTTGTTTTATTGGAAACAAATAAATATTAAATGTGTAGATGCGTACTTAATCCATGTTTACATCTTCGATCAAGTATTTCAGCTTTAAAATGAGCGTGTTCGGTGATGTCTGGTCGGCTACCATAATCTCACAATTATCACTTAATCCTAAATCAGTTAAAGTCTTATTCAAATTCTCCCTGGTCTTCTCCTCAATACTCTTGATTGTTGACATGTAAAGTGTTTTATTTTTTCCGTTGATGTAGGTTGTTAGGCCAGGATTTCTCATTTGGAATGAGGCGCTCTCGCAAAGCACCTGTATCAAATCTTTCAACTTCATCTTCGTAGGATCCTTGATTTCCAACGTTTGTGGTACCTGCGAACATGCCAAACAGTTGGACTTCTTTTCGGCTTCGTACGTGTAAGAATATATTCCATCGACGTCGTTGAAAACCATATAATTATTCATGGGAACACAACAACTTGTTGCTAGTTTGAATACCTGAAAGAATAATGCGTGTAATCAATTGAAGTTGAAATAGTTGATTTTTACCTCGGTAGCACAGACGGCCGCGATAACTGCATTTGTGGAAGCCACAGCTGGAATTATATTCTTGACGACGCCTTGCACCAATCTGTAGGAGAGGCCTGTGATGTTGAATTGTAATGCGCGTTCTGCGCTCTTCTCGTAAATCCACGATATATGTTGTGGATCATCACCATCTATATTGGCACCCCAAGGATTTTCCTTTGGCCATTGGACTACTTTGACATATTCAATACAGTGCTCTGGCAGCCTAGGCGTATTTGCAATAGTGCAAAGTGGATATGTTATTTGTGGTGGATACAAATCCAAAGTGCATTCAATGCAAGCAGAATACCCTGGCATGATTACTCTGGCATTCCCTTTGAATCCCTCTGTCCCTGCAATAGTAATCATAACAACATCATTAAATCATATTTCAAAATTTATGATATTATATTTATTTACCTCCATCCACAATAGGAATCATACTGCTTTGATCCAGTATTCCATTATCATAGTGCAACATTGAAATCATCATACCATTGATCCATCTTCTTGCCACAATTGAATCCAATCCACAAACAATTACATGGAACTGCTTGTAGAAGCTCTCATCAAAGTCTTGGATTTTCTTAAAGTGTGCTGTCACCTGGCATCCATGTACTCTTGAATTGATGAATGCTGCAGCACACTCAGCCTTTGACATTCCAATGTCTTTGCGTCGAAAGAGGAATTGCCTGTTCAGGTTCGAGAGCTCAATGGTATCCATGTCAATGACATGGATATTCTTGAAGCCCATCAGCGCAAGATCTTTAAGCAGCTCACAACCCAAGCCCCCAGCTCCAATCACCAAAATTTTACAACCGTTCATCACGAATTCTAGGATTTCCGGTGACGGTTCGAATTCCGGATGACCGAAGGGGCCCTGACGTTCAAGGACTTTCCTCAGGTGCCCCCATCTCTTCTGGTATATGTCCTGAGCGCTCTCCCCCATAATAATAATGCAAAGAAATAAAACCAACCTCTAAACGTCAGACAGACGTCAAGTTTGACATTTATATATTTGTTTACTTCTAAGTATGGTCAACGATTTTTATAACTGAAATAGTATTCAGTATACAACAATCATAATATCCAATCATATTTGGATTAACTTAAATTTTCTTAATATCACAGGAATTTTGTTTGTTTTTATGTTTCTAAAGTTGGAAATCCTGGTTGCAATAATAAACACAAGACAATGTCATCTTTACCGTGGATTAAAACTTCTAAAAGGTAATTTTAAATGTATTTAATTATTGGTACTTATACTAGTTGATTTTAAGGTTACTAGAGGCAGTGTGTTTGGTAAATTTAATACCTGATGATATATACAAAGATGTTTTGTTGCAAAGTATAAAAGGTGACTTTCCAGAAGAGAATTTGAAGTCTTTGGAAGGTTCTTTACGATTGTCCGCCGACAACGTTCAGGTTCTCGTGCAATGTATCGAGTATATAATGACGAAGGCCAATCAGATCATAATCAAGCCATCAATCTTGCACAAGAATTTGGTGGAAGTCCTGAAATTCAAGAACGAGAAAGCTGAGGGTTTTGTGAAGGTCTGGTCCGAGCATGCGGCGAAAAAATTTGGCGATTTGGGTACGAGGAAGAAGGTGGACGATGTAGCGTGGGAGATAGTTTTGCGGAGCGAAGAACTAAGAGGAAGATTCCAGCTAAGTTTATCAGACTTCCTTGGGGCGGACAGCGAACGGGTCACGCTCGATCTTAGCGAAGCAGAATTAACAGAGTTGTATCTCAAATTAGAGGATATACAGAATAAATTAGACTCTTTGCATTGATTGTGTAAACATTGTATTTCTTATGTTAAATTTAGCACTAACTTTTTTTGCGCTTCTTCGCTGGGCATCAAATTTAATTTCTGCATGGGATCTTTCGGCGTTTCGGCCGCTCTAGAAGCTGCGACGATCATCTGCAAGGATCCCTCGAGCACGCTGAACTGATCCAAAATGTCGTTTTCTAAATTTACAATCTGCGATAACTCTATGACTTTCTTAATGATTTCTAAAGGTAACGAATCCAGTTTCGATTCCCAGATATCCATGAACATATGGATCATCGGAATGAGCGGCCTAGAGAAGGTTATATCCGATATACCACGGATGAAGAACGTGAGAAGTTGCATCATATATTTATCCTCCAGTTGCTCGAAAATTCGATGCATGCATTTGCGCCTATGGAGTTCTTGAAGCACGGACATCGTCACGTGCGGCGTCTTGTTTATCACGTAGTTTGCCATCACAGTTTCGAAGGCTTTATTGTATTGGAACTTCTTCAAGCTCTTATCATACTTTGCTTGGACGCCTATTTCACTGTTTGATACCACTATGTCCGCGGAGTGATCCAGTGTAGTCTTCTTCGCGTTGTATTTGAATGAAGACATCTTCTTGGCCGCATCATCTTCCTTGTCCTCCTCCCGCCGACTGACGCACACCAATCCATCGACTAGACCTGCTACAACAGTATCGTCATTCTTCGATACGCCCAAGCTCAATATGGAATTCGGGTATGTCAGCGAGTGGACAACTTCGAAGTTGCTGGTATCGTATATCTTCACGTGTCTATCCAAACTACCAGAAAGAAGTCTTTTGTTATCCGACGCCAATCGCATGCATGTAATGGTCTTGTGATGCTGTGAAACAGAGCCGAGCAACTTTGCGCCCATCATGTCCCAAATCTTGATATCAGTTCCTCCGCAAGACAGGAAAATTCCACCGCTCGGCAGGAATAGCACCGACTCAACTGGTGCACCATGTTCGGCCGTCATTATCGATGCACCTACTCTTGCATCGTACATTTTCACAATTCCATCGTAACCGCCGGATATCGTTATGTCTGGCATGATGGGATTCACGGCTCCGGCCCTCACGTAGTCCGTATGCTCCGAATAGGTGACTATTTCCTTCTCCGTTGATATATCCCATACTTTCACGCTTTTATCATCAGAATACGATACGATTTGCGGCCTATCTTCCACGAAAAAGGTCCTGTGCACTTCAGCTGTGTGTCCTTTGAATAATCTAAAAAAGACAAATTAAATAAGGTAGACAAAATAATTGTACACAGGCTTGATTTGAAATATGGATGGGCGCAACAAAAGGTCTTGAATCACACTGACAGCAATACTTTACATGTCAGAAACAAAATTCTAATATGGAACAGAAAGGCTTCACCTTCCCCGCCGCGCCCAAGTACAATAACAGGGTCTTAATTGGCGATTGGGTAGAGGAAAATTCCAGTTACAAGAAGCAGAAACACGTTCACGAATCCGTTTACAAAACTGAGTTCATTCCGAAGCAACCGGTGGTCGACGACAACGAGTGCGACAAGAATAAGTACAAAGGTCACGGACAAACAGCCAATTTACTCCTCCACCAGAATGGCACTCACTATTTGGATAACTATACGACCACCTACAACGTCTCGTACCGCATTATACCTGAATCTTACAAAGGAAAACCTCTAACATTACCGCGAGTCGATTACTTGAAAAATTTTGGAAACACCATGAACCACGGACTGGTGGATTACAAGAAGGATATTTGGTGTGGTGATACTTTAGATCCTAGATTCACCAACGACAGTGAATACAAGAATCTATACACCAAACCTCAACCAGAGGCCTACAAATTGAGTAAAATTGATGGGGCTGCTTTGAGGACAGGCAAATGTAACCTGCTAACTTGGGAATGTCTTCCCAGTGCAGAGGAGAAGAAGAAAACGCGTTGCGTTCCACCAAAGAGACTACGATAACTACTAATCATAACATATCATACCTAAGCAAACTTTTAGATGACACATCAAATAATTTAACCACAGACTCTGCACTTCCTGAGCACAGTAATTTCCCATCATTTCTGAATGTTGCGCCAAAAGCGTTCTCCCTAAATCTGGATAAGTTTTTTACGACAAGTTTAGTGATTGGATTGTAGACCTGCACCCGTACAGAGCATGTGACAGCAAAGTGATGTGGCTCAATAGGAGAGAAATCTATATAGTCTATGGGGCCAAACTCCTTCACTAATACTGGATCCTACAAAAATGTATTATTTCAGTAAAATTATAAATTATCACTCAAAACTGTATTTACCCCCAATTTTTTCCAATATACTACATCTGGTGTCACTACTTTGTTTGGTTTTTTGTAAATTTTCGTATTCAACGGCTTAAAAATAGGCATCTTGGCTGTTTTGATTTCTGAACTTCACTGAACTGTTAACTGTTGCTTCTAGGTTAGATTCATTGGAAAAACATATACATGTGCTTGAGGTGCTACCACTACTAGCATATAATAATACTTTATGTGCAACTGTAAAATACATAATTATTAAACAAAATGAACTTATAAAGAGCCCAAACTATAATTACTTATAGATTTTTTGCAAAAAAAAACAATAATTTTAAATAATTTTCTTTTGTTAATTTTTCTTAATGTTGGTTAACCTGGTAAATTTAAAAATTACGTTCTACTAATTTTAGCTGGTTTTGTTTAAAATGGATGTACATTTTAACTTCCTAACTATTCTTCAGCATTGCCAATAGAGAGTAAGAGCCTCTACCGATCTGGAACAATTATAATTGATAATACATCTATTCGATAATTAGATTACTAACTGTAACAAAAGTGGAGAGCGTGAGAACGGTGAATTTTCCGGCTGTTAAGTAAATGGGTTTTCCCATCCTGATCATTGTCATTATCATATCATTTTTGTAACGTTTTGAAGCGCTAAACCAATCGCTTTCGTAGATTGCGAAAGGTATTTCTTCACCCTAAAAATGTTTACTTATATTATCAATAGAAGCGTTTTATGGTCTCTATACTCTTGAAGTCAGTTTGTTTCCTGCGTAGCAATATACTGCTAACTGGTTTTCTATGGCAAGCATGTAAGCAATTTCATTACCCAGACTCGTTATTGGCATCTGAAATTACTGAAAATGAACTTAATTAAGTTGGTAAATTGTAGTACGCACTGTAGAAATTAGATAGAGGCAAGTGCAGAAAACTACTAAAGATACAACCATTTGTAGTAAAATCAAGTAGGTGAAGATATTTTCCAGGGCGTCGCAAATCCTAAAATTTAAATACAATTATTTGGTTTGAAGATTTATGTTGGTTTTACGAACCCAACGATTAATTGAAGATGCTTAATGCATTTGATCATTTCTTGTTCCATGTCTTTGCGAACGTTCCTAGGTCTTCGATTGACGCACCTAATTTTGATGGATCTAAAGGCGCCTTGCAGGATTTGCAGATGAGCACTGGTGAAGCTGACTAAACTAGTGAAGAGCATGTCGAAGCCCACGGTTATAGTACCACAGCTTAACAGAGCGAAACATTGGTAAACTAATGCGACGCTGTAAGCAAATTTTGATGATTTGTAGTTGAAAGGGACATAGCTGTGGTAAGGCAACTTGAAGTTGAAGTCATTGCTGATGATAACAGTGACCAAAGTTAGGAGGCAAGCGGAGGTGGGTACTGTGAAAGAGAGAGTGAAGAAAGTCTTGGTAAGTACATCTTTGATCTTCTGCTCTTTGGCCACGATGCGAGCTGGATAGAATTCGGGTGCGTTTTCGAAGATGTTTGAAGTTGATTGCAAGGTAGCCATGATGTTTAAGATTTCCTTTCTGCGCAAGAACCAAACGGCGACTTTGAAGAAGGTCAGCAGGAATGAAATGGACATGTTCAGGTTCTTCACCAAATCGGTGAGGTTTGCTGAAGATGCTGGGACCGCAGCGAATTCTGCTATCGTGAAGAAAACCATCGAGTAGAAGATGTTGATTAGGTTGATACACATGGTTCTTCTGTAATTGCTCCCATTGGGTGGCACCCAAAGGCCAGAGATTTTCAGGATCTTGACGTTCAGCTCGAAGAAAGACATCACTCATCGCTGTTTCCAGTTGCATGTTTCCGTTCCTTATTTATATACGCTAATTGATTTAATAATTTAATAATTAATCGATTTCAGATTAGGTGAATATAGTAATTGTGTGCGCTCCGGGTTAATTACAGACTCCGGAGCAAGCAACTGCTAAAAAATTGATGACGATGATTGCGCACCGAAAATTATGTAATTACCGCCGGGATGCTCTCCTCTATTTGCCTTTCACCCGGAAACGGAATCGGAAATTCTGCATTGATCGATTCAATTCACGTGGGAAAACGTCGGAGGAGCACTCCATTCCGTAGGCAAACAAGAATTCCATCAAGAATGGGTAAATATGCACACACACGTTAATTGTCCAAATCAAGTGGAATTTCACACTGACTTCTACTATCTTCAACATCAGGTTGTTGGCATCAGATTGTTTCATGTCTTTTTTTATTCGTATCCTTTCAGTGCCGAAAAAACAGAGGGAATTATGCAAACCGACGAAAACGTGTATCCATACACGGACGCACATACACGCGATTGTTATGTATTTCCAAAGAGAGTGTGTGTGCGTCTGCTGCAAGTGTTAATTTACTTTCTTATTGCGCAACGCATCCTGCAGAAGTCGCGGTAGGACGAGGAAACGTCGAATTAGAGGATGAAGAAACCAAAGCGCAGCGAATAAATAAACTATTGAAGGGAAGAGGAGCGTGGGACGGAGATGTGAAAATGCGTTTCATGTGTGCGATTTGGAATCGAACGTTCGCATCGTCGATTTCGGTTTTAGCGAAATTGGTAACGGTGAAAGAGCGATAGGAGAGATGCGCGAAAAGGTCGCGGGTCAAGCGAGAGGCACGGCAGGAGAAGAAAGCCGCAAAATTCGAATCCCGGAGCAAAGTGAAAGGCAATCAAAAAATATATGATGCCTGCCGTGCATTCGTTTATTCTCATTCTCTGCCCGACGAGATCACACACACACACACAAAACTTATACAACGAAGAAAACAACGACGGCTTCTTTTGCCGAAGTCGAAGAAGTACTCTATTGCGTTCAGCAATTAACACTCATCCGGTATTTCTTGTTTCTCTTTTAAGGGACTCCGCCAGTCTTTCCAGATTGGTGATGCAATCGCGAAAAGAGAAATCAATGCATCCGATAGAACGAATATCGGTTTCCGCCCGTTTTGCTATTCCGTTCGCACCATTTGGTTCTTTGCTCTTCGCGGAATTGATGATAAGAGAGCAAGCAATTGGCGCTTGGCATTCGCGATCAGCGCCTCCGCGGATTTCTAACAATTTTCTTCGCTTTTCGTCCCCTCTTCCCAATAATTGGCATTCGCGTAACGGCCATCGTCTTATCTTCCTGTGGAATTCCGCGCAACCGAAGACATGCGTTGTTTCCATGATCGAAACGAAAATTTCCGTCGCAATTACCGATTATTCTTGGTTGTTGTTGTAGTTGGTGGTGGTGCGCTTTGTGAAAGGATGATCAGAATGTGGCACACACCGGCCGGAGTTCAAGTGCAGATAGTTATTACTAATGACCTTTTAAAAAAGTAACCTCTTCTTGAAATCTCCACTTACTTTTTTTTTAATACATCTACGTCTTCGATTTTGCGTTGGATGTTTGTGTTTAGCAACAAGAAAAAAAATATCCAATAAATTAGACGCGACACAGATTTTGCAATTAAAGTATCGGCCGTTTCTAATTGTTGAATAAGACAGGAAAGACTGTTATAACTGCACAGTCATCACTTAACCGGATACCAAAAAAAGAAATCAATTAAGATGAAAAGGAAATAATCATTTTTATTGTAACAGTTATACAAAAACATATAAAAAAATTTAATAATAATACAGAATTCTGGTGTGTTTTTTTCAATAGATTATATTTTGTACAATATAGTATTATTTTCAGGACCTAAAGACCAATGTTCAATAGCCCTTTGCAGCATTGGAATTTTATTGATTTTTTTCGTATTTTTTCTTCATTATTAAGTTATTCAATTAAGTTTTTTTTGTTGTAATAAATATTTTTATTATTATTAATAAAAATACAAAAAATCTCAAACTGATTCTCCAACATATTTGTTATTTCCTTTATAAAATTTTACAAATTTTCATCAATTTTCTCAAATTGATTTCCAAAAATAAAATTATTCAAATTTGTGTTAAAACTGATTTTTTTACTAAATCAATAATATTATTGCAAATATTTTCATAACTCTATGAAAATTTTGATTTTGATATTGTACAATTATAACTTACAAAAACTATCAACTAATATTGATTCTCAGTATTTAGCATTTCAAAAAGCTACAACTGATGGCATTGACGATGTTTGCAGCATGTTTTATCTACTTTATGTGAAAATGTGTAACATTTGTTGCCATTTCTTCATGAATATCATTTTTTCTAGTGGATCATATAGATCCACCTATGACTATCGCACTATGCTTCAAAGAGTTAAGATATTTGCTCAAAGCTAAGATAAAATTCCATATTTACTAAGCTAAGCTTACTGCAATACATTTCTACATAAAAATAACCATGTTTCTTCATAATGAATATTTTTGAAAGTATTTGAACTAGATCCAGATATTTTTACCGCTTCATTTGCATATTCATGTTCTCGTCGATGGAAAATCGATATAGAAAATGCGAATTGAAACGATTATAGCCAGCATCTCTACATTCCAAAGAATCAAACTAAATGTGATGAGTACGAACAAAATGGATGTGCCAAGATCACAACCATTAGTAACGATCTGGGTCGCGGCTCTTCAAAGGTTAAGAACCACTGATCCAGTTGTATAGATGATGTATGTTACTTGGTGAATTTTGATGCGATTACCCTCATTCGATTACTGCGAATACAGTTTAATTTTATTTGATTGATATATCCATTGATCGAAGTGGAACGATGATTATACTTGAATTAATCCACTTAAGATTATGCGGATCTTTATCTTTACTTACTGTTAATCGAATCTATTGTTCTCGACGAATCCTCAAAGTTGTTATGTTTGTTTTATATATTTAGTTTACTAATTACAAATTATTTTCTAAGAAGGGAAGAAATAACAATTTTGTTTTTATTATTTTTTAAAAGTTTACGTAATGGAATTAATACGAATTTGATGATATTAATCTTATCTTAACTTCAATTCGAATCTTTTATTGTAAAAGTACCCACAAGTTATTATCTATTGTTATTAATGAATTCACAAAGTTATTATGATTATTTCATAATTCAGTTCACTAATTTCTAAGCGATTTTTGTAAGCAAAAGTACTAACAATTTTATTATTATTTACTAAAAGTATTTTCAATTGAATCAAATCTATTGTTAATTGGAATGTGCTTATATTAATATTTTGTTACTTTTAAATTCAATTAGTATCTATTATTTTTAACCAATAAATGTATTATAATTATTTTATACTTTTACTTTACTAATATCCAGAAAATCGTTTATAAATGAGCAAACTAAATGTACAATTTATGAATAAATAATATTAATTTCGTGATTTCGTTTCAACGAATGAACCAACAAATGTGTTGTTATTGCATTTTATTCAAACTTTAGTAAATTTAATTATATCTATTAATAGTTAATTCGAATCTATTGTTCTAAACGAATTCACGAAGTTAATATTATTTATTCATAAATTGTACATTTAGTTTAATCATTTATAAACGATTTTCTATAACAAACGAACAAACTATTGTGTTGTAATTGTGTTATTGAAACTTTAACTTAACTTTAACTTTCTTAGAGATAACCTGTTGGGTGCGACTGTAATATTTTATTATTTGCCATGTTTTTCAATGAAAATATCTGAATTTATAATATAAATAATAAATTTAAATGTTGTACCTGCACCTGCATTCCGTAAGACTAAAACTGGTCTGAAAATTGTAAACAAGTAGTTTTCGTTATCCAACGATAATTATGACTTTCCTTCTAGCGGCCAAGCACAAAATTGCTGTATTTAAATACAAACTGCTTTCGCTTTGTGCAGATGTCCTGTTTGCACACATATTTTAACATATTTCATACATCTGGGACAATTCCATTATCATTCAATGTGTAACATATGAAATTTAATTAGTTATTTCATAAAATTATTGTTTTACATTAATGATGCAAATGTAATTATATTTTAATTAGTATGTTGTTCATAATTTAATGAAATTATTTTGTTAATTACTGTGGAACGTGTGAAATTTAGTTGTCATTTTAAGATGTAGTATAAAAGTCTGTAATTTAACTTACACTAATTAAAATTGTGAACGTCTTTATAAGTAGTAATTTCGCAACAATTTTTTGTCTTTTAGTGTGTGACGTCGATTTGGTTTAGTTGTAAATTTATGATGTAATTGAATGTTTGTACGTTTCAGCTTTGATGGTGGAAATTGCATCCAGTGTTTATGGCGGATTTATATGTAATTAGTTATATAAGTTGGCTGCGATTTTCCGAAAGGTGAATTCGGAGTTTCTTGTTTCTTTTTTTTTTCTCGCGGGAAGAGGAATTTCTCCGCTTTCTTCTTCGGAAAGGAAGATGAAGCAGCAACAACGGAATCCATATTAGTGTAAATTTCATTGGCCGCTTAACGATCAGTGAAAGTGACTTATGTGCGCGATTATAAATCAAACTGGCCGGGGCCGAGGAAAAATCGTCGAACGCCGAAGGAAAACTTAGGAAAGGAAGAATCGCAGAGTGGAAAAAAGATGATGAAGAAGCAGAAGAGTGAAGGAGGCGGTTGCAAAATCGGACTGGTTCGCACTGGAGACGACGTCCATCCACGATGTCCTTTTGTGGGGCCACCTGTCCGAATTCCGAGCGCGCGTCTCTTCGCGTTTCCCATAAGATCCACACACCACAGCCGAAGAAGAACGCGTAGAAGAAGAAGCGAGTCGCGCATCGCGTTACACTTTTTCTCGTGCGTCGAGGACCGAACAACCTTGGGCCGAATAATCTCGAAACGGCGTGAAATCATCTTCATCGTAATATTATCGACAACATCGAAAACCCCTCGAAAAAGTTACAATTTGAATTTGCGTTGCCATGGAAAAATTTGTTTTCTTCGGCGGACGACTTGATATTCCACGCACTTCGCGATCGATAAACAGCAACCAAATGAAAGAAATAAACGACAAACGTCACGTAACTCAAATTTCGTTTCGCGAAATCGCCTCTTCCATTTAACTTACTCAATTATCCCAACTTGGAATAACCGATTACTCGTGGATTGGTCTTTGCAATGTTTTTTTGTTGTTGTTGTTGAAGGAGGTTGATAAGTTGAGTTTCCCGCCGGCTTTTTCTCACAGCCCCGTGATTATGATTTATCAAGTAGGAAATGGGAATACGGGCCTGGAAACAATGGCAGAAGCCATTGCAGAAATAAGCGCTCCGCTTCGCTCCTCTCCATTAAATATATACTCTGCAGAATGAGTCCATCCAGTTCCAGAGGCTCCATGTCACAATGTGAAAAGCAAGAGAGACGGATTGCAGGAGAGAAAGACGAATTAATTGCAGCCTCAAGAAGAGAACATATGAAGAAAAAAGGAGTAATAATATTGTATTAACACCAGAGATTGAGACTAAAAGAAAGAGAAAGAGTAACGCACACGAAATAAAAATAAATAGGAGAAGAACTGTTGCTTAATTTTATTACGAAGCGAATAATGTTTGCGCAACTTCAGTGTGCTTATTTTTATGTATATGTATTTTTTTTCAATAACACTTTGTACTACTATTTTCGGATTAGTTTTAGAATGGACCGGAAAGAAAGGATCCAGACAATCATCGTCTCACTTATATTATTACCAAATCGGTGCTTTCACATTCCTCCCAAATCATTTATTTTCGTTAATATTTTTTCTTCTCTCTTTCCTCTTCTTACAATTGCTCAAAATTTGAATCGTTTTGCGAAACTCGAACATCGCACATAATAGTAATGATTCAGTAATTATTGCTGTACTTTCGTTGACGAAACACCACCACGGCTCGGACCGAGAATATGTATTACCAAATTATTTGATGGCGCAATTCACGATGGTGAACGCAGACGCCATCAGCAGTGCGTGTGCTCTTCATTTGTTTTGCCTTTTGTTTATTTCTCGGCATTGCTTGATTACATTGAAAATATTTAAAGAAAAACAATAATTTGTTTTGCCTTATGTTTATTTCACGGCGCCGTTTGATTACATTGAAAATATAAAAAAAAAATTTGCAGAGCACACACCGAATGCAAACGTATTACCAAAATCAATATTAACACTTTGCTTGCCTGTGACGAATATTACGTTTTTATTGTTGAAAATATGGTAGCCGTTGCAAATTTTGGGTTTGTTAGAGTTCCTATTTTGCTCAAAAATCTTCTGATGTTCATGTTTAAATCATATTAACCCATACCTCGCTTTACGGCCTAGATACGTTCTACGAAACTTGGCTGCAAAGCGAAAGGCCGTATAACGAATCAATTATGGCGCTTGCGCAAGACTGGCAACATGTAGATTTTTCGACATCGAAAAAGTTTCTTTTGCCATTATAGCGAAACATTTTAGGCCGTAAATCGAAAACGTGCCTTAATTGAAGTGGGCCGTTATAGCGAAATGCCGTATAAAGAGCGGCCGTATAGCAAGGTATGGGTGTATTGTCAATTAGTATTGAAATTGAACATTATTTGACATTTCATAACATTACTTTCAGACTTAAAACGTCGATAAATCTACTAAATATAACCATCAATTTCGGATTTGGAATATAATTTATATCTATAATTATAGGATACATTTCCACTTTGTGAATTCCAGTCAAAATTATTGGTATAAAAAGAAAAGATACAAAATTATTATGATTCTCAATACATGAAACAATAATAAAATGTATTATGCCACGTCAATCTAGAAAAGGTAATATATAGTAATTTTTTAAAATAAAATTGTAAAATCAATGGCTGTTTAGTGTTAAAATAAAAATGAAAATCGAGAAACTTTGAAATCACCTTGCAATTCCTGCAACCTACGAACATTGATAGTTAGTTATTTGCTCCAATATTATAGTAGACACGTTTCAATTCGCATGCATTCAGCTATTAAGAAATGATGAAGACAATAACTCCATTGTTATGTAACTAGATAACGGAGCGAATTATGTAAATTAACTGCCGCAATGTCAATTACAATATTATTACATCAAAAAAATAAATGTTATACTATGAGCGCTCACAATTGTTTACGAAATTCGAGTGATCGTCATTAGCATTAAATTACGCACGCAATTAATTTCACAGGCGGTTAACGTTATTTCGTCAAACTAGCTTCTCCTAAGCTCTAACAATTTGTGTTTTGTGTAACTAAGATGTAATTGTTTGAGACTAATCGAGTTATCTTTGGAAACTTAATATATATCTTAGCAACGGTCATTATAATTTTGATTGGTTACTTCATCAAATTAGCTTTTCTAATGCTATAACAATTTTTGTTTCCTGTTACTAAGATTAAATTATTCGTGACTTATCGAGTTATAGGAAACTTGTTATATATCTCAGCAATGATTGTTATACTTTTGGTTGGTTATTTCATCAAACTAACTTTTCTTAAAGTATAACATTTTTTTATATCTAAGATTAAATTGTTCATGAAAAATTGTTATCATTTTAATTACATTTTACCAAAAGCAAGTCGATAATAGATTTTGAATAAATAACATTATTTTTAATAATTAAGCAAAGTATCTTTAATTTTTTTTATTTGTAAAGAATCAGTATCAGATTCAGATATCGTAAAGCCTTTTGTTATTGGGATCCCCAATTACTAATAACGTTAAAATTACATTAAATTTCCGTGTTAAAAACATTCATTCATATAAAAATCATGAAAATGTGGGACCCAAAATTACTTATTTTGCTTATACGTAAATAACATTATTTTGCCATTACTAATCAATTTATCTTTGCGAATCTCTTACATAATAGCATCGATTGTTACAATTTTGATTGGATCTAACTTGAAGCAAAGCCGATACTTTCAAACGAAAAAAATAAAATAAATTGCAAATGGCTTTCTAAAAAAACAAAACAACAAAGCGTACTTCAAATCAAACGTTCTTGTTTTGCTTCGCATTTTTTTTTATTAGTCGTCTTTCGTTTCGTCCAAATTTCTATCGCTCACTCACTGCTGCATGCATCGCAATGCGATGTGCAGTGCAACGCAATCGCGTTATGCAATGCTAATATTCGCGTGAGTAATTCGAATCGCGGCGAGTAAAGGAGTTAATGAGACGGGAAATTATGCGTTTTATACCGTAATTGAATCATCCATTTTTTATTGATAATACTTTTTTCACTTTGTTAGATTGTAGCAACAACGGGAGTTGCAAGAAACTGAAAAATCAATAAATATTTGTTTTAAAAATCTCGAATAACTAGACTTGCTGAATAGTAATAGCAATATTGCAATTGAATTTTAGTTTGTCCTAAGTGTATGTAAATAGTTTGTATGTGCGGACTCGACTCTTGTAATTTCGAATTCAGTTAATCCATTTATATTGAAGGTCGATATCTCTTTTTTTTTCTCTCTCCTGTTGGTTGTAATTTTCGAGGTGCTTCTGTTCTTCGCTTAAAGCAAATATTGATTTGGATTTTCTAGAGATTACAATGGAAATAGAGATGTAAACAAGTATTTTCGAAATTCACTAAAGGATTTAGCAATGTGCTTGCTTGTTTTCTCTATGTAACGTTATTTATTGAAATTTTTCTTTTAGTATTTTCGTCTTCACGTTAATGCTGGGATTTATTGGAACCCATTAAAATGCTTAATTATTCTATGCGTGTTGTGTTTGAAATTTATTAATCTCAGGTAATTTTTATTTACTTGGTAATTGATTAAGGAATTCTGTAGTAAAATTAATAGGTTTTTTGGAGGATAATTCGTGTTTGTTTATTGGTTTAATGTAATTATGTATGGGCTATGTTTACACGTAATGATTTACGTCCTTGGTAGATCAAAGATGAATTTGGAAGATTAAGATTTGTTTAATTATCTTGAGCGGATGCCGGAGCATTAACTAATTAATCGAAGCATTATGGTACTGGTAACGGTTAAAATTGTTGGTTCCCAGGAAGCTTTCCCCTGGTTTACGATGGCAAGAGGAAACTGCTGCTTCGCGAAGATGCGCCAACAACAGTTTCCGGATAAATTTAAGGGTTTTTCCTTGTTTTTTTCTTCTTTCAAATTGGGGTCCGCATGCAAATGAATGTAGAAGACCCGTTGTTATTGCTGCTCTTTGTGTTGTACTTTTTCTTTCATTTTTGTGTATGTGTTTGTGTGTATGCATGTGTGTAGTAGCCTCTGGTCGAAAAGAAAAGAATAAATGATAATAAAGAACGTCTGGCGCGTCTGCACGTCCTTCTCTCGCCCGAACAGCGACTGGAAGCGTTCTCTTCGTCTGCCGTGAAAGTGTTTCGGGTCCCATCATCATCATCATCCTCGGCGCGGAGTCGTCTTCGTCTTCTTCGTCAAAATCCCCCACCTGTTTTGCGGGCTCGATGATGGCGGGCTCTTTTGGTATAAAATGCGGAATTCATCCCGGATTAGGCACAGTCACCACTCCGACGTCAACACAAGCATCATGAACACTTACACCGTGGTAAGGATCCAATCAAAACAAAAAATAATAATAAAATAAACTTATTGCAAGTAAAGATGTACGGTTTCTTTGATGAACAGTGTAAAGTGCTCGAAGATTTCGGATTAAATTCAAATTGGTTTTGAGGATGATGATCGGTAGAAAGTCGTTTGAAAAGACTTTCTCGATTTCCTCGCTTGCTCTTCATTGTTTCGAGTTGAATTTTATTTTCTTGTAATTAATTGTTGTTTGTGTTTTTTCTTCTTTGCAGTTTGCGGCCTTCGTCTTGGCCGTTGCCGTAGTAGCCGAGCCACCTTCCGGTTACAGTTACAACAGACCGAGCGGCGGCGGTGGACTGTCAGGCGGTGGCGGCTACACGGCCGTGTCCTCCGGTTACCAAACTTCAGAAGGAGCCTCCGTGGATCACGTCCTCCTCGAACAAGTCCGCCAGATCCTGCTGAAGGAAGAGCAGAACGCGCAAACGAGCCACGGCGGTGGCATCTCCTCCACTTACGGAGCCCCATCATCCCAATACGGAGTCCCATCTTCGCAATACGGTGTCCCCGGTTACCACACCCGCGTCGTAGGCATCGATCTTGAGGGCATCAAACAGGCCATCCAAGTAGCTCAGTACCAACAAATCCAATCTATCGGATACCCGAGCGGCTCCTACGGCGTACCGAGCCGTCCCTCCGGCTCCTACGGAGCTCCCTACTAAGTCCGAGGAATGCAAGAGGAAACCACAAAGAAGAACTGAAGCAAATGCGAACCAAAAAAAAATGCGTTTGCTTCGAAACATCTAAATTGAAAACCATGAAAATCAACAATCTCTTACACGGGTCATGATGCTAACACTCTCGCGTGTACATTACCATCTTTTTATTAATTTTATTTTGTATAAAGCTTTTGTAGGTTACGTTTTATAAAAAAAATACATTTGTCACCGTAAAAAAAAATTACAACTTCTTTTTTTTATTTACCATCAAATCATCCCCGTCTCACTCCGAGCAACCGAATCCATAGACATCCGCGTCGTTGAACGCGCAATTACAGCAATTACCGATTCCATCGAATCTGGGTTAATTGCATACAAGAAGAAGAAGAATAATAATAAGTGCCAGGGGAATCTACATTTCACTTTTACTACATTAGTAACTACATCGCATGGAAATGCAGTTTGCGGTCGGCGGCTTTTGGTCATGTACCTTTTGTTGGCACATCTCGACTTTCCTAACGCAATTTTCGATATTTTTTTTTCGGATTTTATCATCGATCGTCTAATTGGCAAATGTTTGTAGAACCAATTACAGCTGGATCGCGAATGTGTTTATTTAGAAATTTCCACCAAAACACAATAGGAAGCATCATCATCATCATCAGCAAGTATAACATCATCAACCATCGATAGCATCATTACACTCTCAGGTGGTATTTCTTCGTTGCTTTTTTTTTTCGTGGATATTCTGCAGAGTCCGCTTCTGCTGGCCTACATATTCGGACCTTTCTCTCCCGATGTAGTTGCCCAATCAAGCCGTGCGGTGATGGTTGTTCGCGCTTTGAATGGGTAAAAGTGGCGAGGTCAGGATGATACTTTGAACTTTGCGGCCGCTGCTTCCATTCCGATCGGGGAAAAAACACACTGCAACAACAAACAACAAAGAAACTTTTTTTTTCGGAAAACGAGTTGCACTTTCTTCTTGCCAACGTTTCACATGCCCGCATGTAAATCACTCGAATTAATCACGTTTTAATGTTAAGATTCACATTGAATTTCACATATTCACGCAGACAAGCGCATCATCTTCCAAAGAGATTTCAAGTAATTTCCATCTTCACATAACACTAAAAGAAACTCAACTTAATAGTGTATTCATGCACAACTTCCTGTTCGGATGACACAATTCAATAAATTTTATATGAATCACATTCTAATTGGTATTGGTATTTTTTTTAATTCAATCAATATTATTATTACTTACAGCATCCTGAATCTATTACTAAATTAATTAAATTTACTATGAATCCTATAGTCTAGTTGGTTATAGACTTAATGGAGAGATTTTTGTAGACTTATGAACGCAATTAAATGAATTAACGTTTTAGTCGAAATAATTAGGTAATTGTACACTTTTTAAAACATGTAAACAAGTATAATTGTATTCTTTCTCATTGTCTTATATCTGAAAAATATGAACGACATATTTATTATTGAGCATACAAATATAGTTGTATTATTTGTCATTTAGCAGTATTTCACTGTCGAACTTGAAGAAACGTTTTTTAATCTTCCAAAAGTTGAGTCTTTACAACTACTTCTGTAGCTTGAAAACTAAGCACTACAAATTTATTATTGAAATACTAATTAAAAGTGAAATTTTCATTCTTTACAATATGTGTACTGTATACTGTAGAAAAACGTTTTTTAACTTTAAAAAAGAGGAATTTTTTATTTATGCTTATATCTCGAAAACTCTGCACGACATATTTATTATTGAGTGACCAAATTAAAGCTAAATCCTCATTGTATAAAATATGGTTACTGCTACAGTGATAACATTGGAAATTAAACATGTAAAACATGAAAAAAACGTGTTTTTTCATCTTTTTGATGATTATACCAATTTAAAGTTAAATCTTCATATCTAGCTCTAGTTGTAATTAAATGTCAAACTTGAAAACATATTTTTTTACAAGTTCAAAAAACAGTGTATTTTATATTTTTACTTATTTCTCGAAAAGTATGAGCGGAAAATTAATAATTGAAAAACTAAATTAAAGTTGAAATTCCTCCTTTAAAACGTTTACAAAGGAAAATTTATTTGAAGTTTCGACAATGTCTATAACTCAAATTTTACATGGACCAAATTCAAATTGGTTTCGATACTTTTTATTTTATAGAGGCTTTTGAAATCCAGCTCGGAATTCGGTTTTATAAATAGTCGGACAAATGAGATCACTTCCTTGCAACTTTCCAAAAGCGCTACCGTCATTTTATTCAAATTTCGTATAAATAAAAAAACATCTACTCTGTATTCATTGAGAACCGATGCGATCGCAATCAACATAGTTCCACTACACATGAACAAAACAAAAATGAATCAAAGCGACGACCTAAATTTTAAATATATTTGCAATATTTTAACGAACACGTAAATTTTTTAGAAAAATAATACTAAATATAATAATTGAAAACCAAGTTAAACATATTATAAATACGTATTTTTCATATAATAATTTTAATACTTGTTTCCAATATATGCTATTTAATAGAATTTTCTATTAATATTTAGTTAAATAATTGTCGTTGGTTTAATTTATAGTAAAATACAGTCTTATATTACTCTTATATTTATATCTTATTGAGTACTATTATTTAATATATTCTTAAAATGCTTGTATATTGTTGTATTGAAATAATTCTCATACAAATGCAGAAATAATTAATAAGAAATTTAACAATAATTAACATAATCATAGGCAACCAAAATGGCGCGCTTAATTATTTAAATACTAGTGTCTATGCAACCACATTATCATTTCCAACTAAGCAAATATTATTTAATTATTATATTGTTAAAATGCCCTTCTGTATAGAAATGAATTAAAGATTTGATTATGTAATAGTTATAAAAATAAATTAATGATAAAATATTTACGAATTTCCTCTGGATGAGCTGTCAAGTGATGTTTTGAACACATCATAATATGTGATCAAGAGAATTTATTGTGTGGAATAGAGTTGGGTTGTAAATTAAAACATTACATTCATCAATCAGAATGGCATTTACTTTGTGGAACTTGTTTGAAGCATCATTGCTGTGTCTGAATGCAATTTGCATTCTGAACGAGGAAAGATTTCTGGTGAAGAGTAAGCGATGAAGGAGGAAGTAACCTTAAAATAAATGTATTAATATTATGTGTTTTAACAGTTGGATGGAGCGCCAAGAGGGCACCAACTGGATTTGGTGAAAATCCAACAGCAAAGGCTCAGATCTTAAATTTAATCCATTCAATCCGCACAGTCGCTCGCAGTAAGTTTATTAGATTAATTCATTGAAGTGCAATTATTAATGATTTGTTTCTTTGCAGTTCCTTTGATATTACTCAACATAGTGACTATACTAATTAAGTTACTTCTGGGATAGAGACGATTTTTGAGGTGTCATTTATTTCTTTGTTTACATTTTATATAAGAATTTAAAATAAACTTACTCCTTAATTGTACTTGTCTTGTTTTACTGTTTTGTTTTTGGCTTTTTAATGATTTGATCTAAGTGTGTTTGGGACAGTTGCCAATGGCAATAGGTTAAAAGAAAATTGTTGGCATTATTGCACAATTGTGTTATAACAATGGCAATAGTTGAAAACAAAGTTGGAAGAACGCTGTAAATTGTTGTAGATAATTATGGAAAAGATTGAGATAATGGTAAAGTTGAATCTGCTAAAGTATTTCGAGAGGAACGGCGTAATGGAAATGTTGGAGAGGAGTGTTAATGAATTCGCTGAAAAATTAGTGGCGGGCCAAATTGATTTGCATCAAATCTTCTATTTTCCATTTCGAGTTAACGTTGTTGAGATGGGTCAGAATTCTGGTAAGATTATTTTTAGATTTGTTGATTCAGTGGAATTAATCAGAAAAACAGACGTAAGAATTCTTAATACAACGCATTCTAGATTTGTTGATTCGAGAGCCGATGCTTACGCAAAGCATTGCCAACGATGTCGCATTGACCTCTTTGGGCACGGCTCTGCAGCATCGCAAGATGCTCCAAATCGAGCAGATCGAGAGCCCCATAGTCGTTGCACCACCTTTTCCCTTATCGGGCGTTTATCTCGAACCTGGATTAACATCTTTTATTGGTGTCGTCGCCGAATGCACCGACGTCGAAAAGTTTATGTAGGTTTATTTACAACACTATTATACCTTACTTAAATCTGGAGCCTTCTAGACGCACCAGTCGCTGGAAATGCACTCAGTCTTCTTGCACCAGCAAAGATCCGCAAGTCTTCAAAGGTTTACCTATGAGAAATACGATTTGCAGACATTGCGCAGCACCTCTTGAAGAAATACCCACGTATAGATATTTTGGTAATAAATGGAGGGTTAAGCTAATACCTGAAAACTCGTTGCGATATCGGACGAAATGCTTTCAACGTTGGATCGAGGGGTACGTGGAAGATGATAGAAACCTGGATGGTGTTTTGAGATTGGGAGACGAAGTTGCAGTTAGTGGTGTATTCAATAACGGCGAAATCTTTGAGATCTGGGGTTTGCAGCAGGTTATCAGACAACCTTCGGGACCTATACCTACCTCGATCATTGAAAGGATGAGAAGCCAATTGGATGGGAATGCTTGGGCTTTTGTTAAAGTTTTAGCTGCAAGTATAGGGAGGTCATTTATACCGGACGGAATGTTCATGCAATTAAGAATCGGTTTGATCCTGAGGTAATGGCGTTGTAGAAAACGAATTGGTTGAGTAATATACGTTCTTTCAGTTTAGCTAGTGTGAATTTTCGACCGCCAATTCCAATACTAGCAATATGCGATGATGATGAACCTGTACAACGTTTGATGCGTGAAGCTTTAAGTTTAACGGCTCGCTGCACTAGACCTATAATTAATAACAACATAGCTGGTATTGTAAGTAGAATATTGTCTGATGTCTCTACCATAAATTAATAGTATTCCAATGGTTGGTTGCAAGCCGGCTCGTTGCAATTGGCTTCCCGCGGAGTATGCTTCCTAGGTCACTGGGAGAATTACGTCGGTAAAAAGGGACAGGCTGTAAGGGATGCCGTTGTATCTGGCAGAATCACTTTACCTGGAAGTGTATACTTTGAGCCTCTTCATACAGCGATTTGGACTTACTGTAGTAGACCAAACAGGAAGAACATCAATCAGTTAGAAACTCTATTGAAGTAAGGTTTCTTTCTACAAACAATTTGCTTATTGAACCGTGTAATTTTTAGAGTTTTCGGTTTGGCTTGGAGGGTCGAGTCCGATTTGGCTTCTGTAGAAGATGCAACTGATTTAGCATTGGGCATTACCCAATATAGAGAGTTGATCCCTTTAAAGGAAATTCGCGACTATCTAGCCTCGATAATCTCCAATCCAGTAGAGTTAACCGTTGGGGCTACGGATCTCTTGAAGCAGTATTTCACTTGCTCCAGAATAGCTAGAAGTTAGATAAAATCACTGATAAACGAATCAATAATCATTTTTAGACTGTACTTTATAGGAGGAATACTACCCTTGACATCACTTGATCCCTTAAGAGCGTTAACGGAAGCACACGCTAGATTGAACAAGAGGATATCAGCATTACCAGAAGACGCCTTTGCAGCAATCGAACTGTGCGAAAAAGCTTTAGGTCCGATACCAGAATTCCCGCCTCCACCAGAGGAGACGTACGAATTTGCGACTTGGCTCCAGAAAAACGTCCTTGCAATTTCCACGCAGTATTCCACATGTTGAGTTAAAAATACGGTACACGAGAGTCGATAATTGCGTGCTAAACAAACCCAAGAAGAGCGAGGAACAGCGCATCACTCATTGTCTTGAGGGATCTCTAAAAATATCGGCGCTAGTATAAATAGCCGGACGGATTTAATTTCAGAACTGCTTATTGATTTATTACATATCGCCGCGAATTTCTTTCGTACACCCAATTTTTTAGCGACTCATTCTCTGCGAATTGTATATCTTTATATAAAACATTTTTTTGTTTGTGTTACTGATCATTATTGGTGTTCCCCGTTCTACAGAATTTCAGCTTAAACAATTAACATGATTGATAGCACCTTTCCAATGTTTCGTTTCTTTAATGACGTTGAAGGTTTTGTTCGAGGATTTAATATTCCTGTAATTGCCATCCAATCCATTAACCGCTCACCCAAGATTACTTCAAGTGGAAGACGCCGCCGCTGTTTTTATACGAGTGAGTAAACATTTCACAAGAAAGTTTTACTATTTTTGTACCATTCAACGTTCGTGTACGTTGAATGCAAGTCGTTCACATTGAGAATACAATAAAAATTAAGTACGGTGTTATTTATGGCTTAAATATTTGATAATTCCTAAGAATTTTATGACTCACAAAGATTTCACAATACGCGTAACAATTAACAAACTATTATTATATTAAATTCATGTTCAAACTAATAATAGCTCAATGCAGTTCTTGAAATTAACGTAGATATCACCTGCAATATTTAATTATCTTTATTTTAATTCGTTTTAATCCAACAGGTTGTTTGCGTTTACATAGAACTTAGCGATGAGCGTCGCCGGTAACTCTTTGTACATTTAGTAAATCTGAGAGTTTGTATTTATTTTATGATTAAAGCTAATGATTAATTAAGCATTTCTCGGTATTATTATAGTATTATAATTAACATTTCTGTTTCCTTTTATCTAATGTCAAATACATTAGTATTAGATGAAATCAAGATTTATTTGATTAAATTTTAATCATTGCACTTAGACGACATGCATCGAGTAAAAAATGTTGATTGGTCGGTTTTGTTAAGTGATCAATAAATATCCATCAATAAATGCGGGCAAGTAATGTAGGTTTGCCTAATAATCAATTGAATTAAACCCTTGAATGAATATATCCCATTTTTTTAACGAATGGAAAAACTTTGTGTAAAGAAAATTTTATATATAAAATAGTACGGAAATACGAAAATTTTCCATTTTCCTATTTCAAAAGGCTATTGATGAAAAATATTTCTGGGAATTTAATAAATTTTGTCACATTGTGACTAATAAATCATGCAAAATAAGTAAGGATTATTTCAGTATTTGAAATTAAGTGCAAAGAGCACAGAATTGTTGTTAGATCATAATTGCTCACAAAAAAATATACAATTTTATTTCTAGGAATGTTGAATACAATGCAATGATTTTATGAATATAAATAGACTTTTCCCGCAATTTAAATATAGTTTTGTCGAATGCTCTCGGCGCATAATATGTAATGCGGTTGTTAATGGGAAAAGATTAATTTGTTGTTCGGTATCGTTCTTTATCTTCTGCTTATGTTCCATCAAGGATTTCCCGTGATCCATTCAATATTACGTCGAATATTTTCTTGTTTCAGGTTCAAAATGTTCGTGCGCGTTATGTAAAGTGCAAATTCGCAGCGGCGGCAAGAACCGATCCAAGGACGACGACTCTCACGCCGTTGTGCTGTACATAACGAAAGATCGAGAGGGCGAACAGTAGGGCTGCCGTTCAACCCTACCCTAATAGGAAACGCGTTGTCCTTCCCTTAGCTGAAAGGGGATAGATTGTTGCCGGCAGTAGGGATGTGAGTCATCGAAAGGAGCACATGGTCCCTGGATGGCGCCTGTACACGTACTATAGAACTAGGGAATCCTTTTTAGATTCGCCCACGAGCCCTCATGGGGCCAGCTGCAAAGGTCGTGTAGCCGGCTAATATATAGAGCTTGCATACGAAGGGAGAGGAGGTAGTTTGACTCCGGGCGTTGTGTGGAGCGCAACTCGAAGCCAGACGTAGCAACAACGTGCAGTGCGAGTGTGGCGTGTACTGTATGCATGTATACACATAGAACGGAGTAGCAGCAGTATACACGAGGAAGGCTCAAACCCGGATCGGCCGTGAATTATGTTGTTGGAGCAACAAGACCCCGATCAGTAGTGAATCTTGACTTTACTTGTTATTTTTGCGTCGGATTTTGAAAGTATGTCCGTGGTCGGCGGCAACGGTGATCTGATGCGGAAGAGCCAGGAGGGTCTCGAGATGGACGCCATCGCCGGAGACGAGAAGCGCACCAGGTTCCAGGTGAACCGGGTTCGCAACGAGACGCCCGACGATACCGTCATCAACGTCAACGATGACAATGTGGAGGACAACGAGAACCTCCTCACCGTCACGGACAGGACGCGCCTCAACTCCGACACCTACGATACCAAATACGTTAAGAGCTTCAGGTAATAATTTATTTTAAATTTACGAATGACACAATTGATAGTAATCCCTTGGATTATCGCATCAGCAGCGGCAAGCTTGATGCGTGCACCAGACTATAATATCATCTGTCCGAAATGCTGGTAGTGGCGGCGATAAGAATTGAAAAATTTCGCAGATAACGTGCGCTCTCCCCGCAAAGGCATGTCTGCATTCAAGCATTCGCGATAAAATGAAAATAAAAAATAAAATAAACGTAAGCAGCAACATTCAATTTACTGTCAACAAAACTGGAAAGTGGGTGACGTTTGTTTATATCGACTGCTGGCTGGAAATTCGAAACTTCGTCACGTTCTTCAGTTGCACGGGCGCACTCGATTCTTTGAATTGTTAACTATAGAATTCCGTTACGGGCGTCGTCTTTTCGTAATCAGAAGCGCCTAATTAATGAAATCACACAATTTGCACGTATTTATTTATTAGGACTCTTCTGACACACTCAAATGCATAACAATATGATTACGAAACTTTAGAAAAAAGACATACTCAAAAAAATGAATTAGAAGTTCACATCTTATTATAAAAAATCTATTTATATGTATTGTAACAATAATAATAATAATACGTTTTCCAACAATAATTACAAAAAAAAACGAAATACAATAAAAATAAATGAATAAAATGTCATTGCTGCAAACGGTTACTGGCCCTTATTGTAATCAAACAAAAAAGAAAAAAAATGTGGTAAATTCGACTTTGCAACAATGATTTTTTTTTCTTCATATTTATTCTATTTAGTTTTTTGTATTTGTTGTTGCAATAATTAAAAAAGCAACTGTTACAAAGGGATATTTATCATGTATGTATTTCTACAACTTAAATTAGATTTTCATAATTTTTATTTAAACTTATGATCATTTATAATATATAAATACATCTTTTTTTTTGTAGTAATTAATGTAAAGAATTGGAAAGTATTTATTTCAATTTAATAGTATGCAAAAGAAAGTCCTCAACATAAATTTATTAAAAGCGTCACCAGTGTTTACAGTTTTTATTCTATTGATATTACAAAGCAAACATCTATAAATTATTACAAATCGAACAGAAGCTTTACAGAAGCAGATGAACGATAAATTATTGGCTAACTTAGGATTAACATCTCTTATAATTCTATTTTAGTAGTAATTAAAGTAAAGAAAAGCAAAGTATTTATTAAAATTTAATCGTATGCACAAGAAAGTCTTCAATGCAAATATATTTCAAGCGTCAGTGTTTACAGTTTTTATTCTATTGATACTACAAAGTAAACATCAATAAATTATTATAAATCGAACAGAAGCAGATGAACTACAAATATTATTACTGTAGATGAAATAATGAAGTTTTCGGAATTGTAATTTTAAAATTTAGAACTATTACATTTTTTTTTAAAAAGATTATTATTATGACTAAAGGACATGGTTTTTGCTTTCAATGAATGGAATAGAAATACCTGACATCACCGAAACAAAGAAAAAAATGCTTTTAGTAACGTTGAAGCTATGCATTATTAATATATTTTAATCAAGATTATCGTTAGTAATTTACGAAGAATGTCAGCGAAAGTGTTTTTTTTCGGCCGACAAAAAACCCAAACATAAATTTGAATAGTTTAAGGATACGTCCAAGAAATTGTGAACGTCAAATCACAACATTTCCGACAGCAATTCAGACGCAAACAGTTTTAAACACTGTACAAACATCACAGTGTGTGTGACTAATGATATTTAATTGTAGTCTGAGTACGCTTCCCCGTAGAGGTGATTACTGGTTACACCTATGAGTCGAATTCCTTAATGTTTTCTTTATTTTCGGAGCGCGTTATGCAATCCAATGCGTCCAGCACACCAAGATTGTACACGCTTGTTTCGTTTTCGAGGTGCGGCGGAAGAGTTTGTTGGCCTTTTGCCATGCAGCTTTCGAAAGAGCGCTGCATTTTATGCATACTGACATGCCGTGTACGGCTTAGGCCTTTCCCGTTACCATCGCTATTCTGGGGGCCTTTAAACGAATCTCTCTCAGCTCTGTTGGTAAATAGAGAATGTGTGTACATAAAGGAAAACCCGCATGGATGGGCTCTTTCTCTGCATTCATCCATCTATTATTGTTAACGTTTTCCACTGAACGCGCCCACCCCAGTACCGAAAATATAAATCCGATTTTGTAGAAATAGGAGGGTATACTATTCACATTTTTCGACCTTAAGGAATGTTCTCGGACATCTGCCATCTTCCCTCCTATCCGAAGAGAAGAGAATTCCAATCTTTTATTCCGAAGATGGAATCTAATGGCTTCGGCAAACTGTCACGTCACCATTTGGTATATCGTTAATGTGAATGGAATCCCGCTGCTTTCGTTTAAAAACCCAGAAATAAATAACCTTTCTTTTGTCCCAATAATTTAAATTTAATTACCTTCCACAAACCGTGCTTCCGGATGGAATCGTAACGGTTTCCGCTTTTGCGTTATTTACGAAACAATTGTTTACACGTCCAAACAAATTACATTATTGTGACGACAATTTCATACATTTATTTCTATTTATATACTTTATAAACCAGATTATAGTTCGAGTGCTTCTGAAATAATTAGTATGTAATAATAATTACTTAATTGCTGCAATTAAAAAAATATGTTTGATACACATAATCTGATACAAAACCAATATTGGAAATTCGCTACAGTCCGAACAAATTACGTTATAAAACGCGGCCGATTGCGTTTGATGATGTTTCACACATAAATGGCTCTAATTAATACCGATAATTATACGATTATCTACTTAGCCTAGTGTTAATTGGGCGTAGGAATTCTTTACACTTTTTATTATACCTCGTTGCGCGTGTATTCATCTATTACTTCATTCCAATTTACGAAGACTATTCAGTTTTTTCTTTCATTTCTATTTGTATTGTTTTCTTACTGTTTTCCTCGCAGCCGGATTCGATGCATTCAATTGCGAGCTTGTGTATCGATAATGAACTTTACGTAACTCTTTATTATTTTTAATAAATACACGTGCGCCGCGATTTCCTGCTTGCATTTTTTTTTCTTTTTAGCTTTTATAGATGCAACGAAATCCATCATTTATATATAAATAATAAGAAAAAGCCGCAGTATCGTCATTTCCACAAATCATTTCAAACTGAATTATCTATAAATTGTCGATAATTTCTATTTAAAACGTTTTAGCTTCCATAAATTTAATTGAATTGTAACAACGATTACTTTTCCATACATAAATCAGCTTCTTATTACGACTTAAATCGCAAATAAAACATAACATACATTTCCGTAGATAATTTTATAATTGTAGATAATTTTAGAAATGAAGGAATATAGGTAGATATATAGATTTCAAGAACTATACGGTTTAATCTAACTATTAGCTGATAGTGAATCTGTAAAGAATTTCCGATAAAAAATAATTGTAAACAAACAAACGTTATCTCTTTCCACGTAAAAGTCAATACTGAAAATTGGTTTTCTCCTCGCAACCAGTTTCAAGCTGAGTTATGTTAATTATTATTTTTTCGTCTTCGCTTTGCGTTTAATTAAAACTAGTTTTTTAATTATATTTCGCTTTGTAGCACGAATAAGTCAAAGTTAATTGGGAGGATGTGAAGAGCTGCCTTTTTGTATACCCATTATGAATACAATGTTGCGAGGATTTATGAATTGTTCGGGGAATAGAATGAGAATGGATGTAAATATGATTTATTATAATTGGTGTCGTCGTATTTTCAATTCCGCGCATTATAATTAATGAAAAAACCCATTCACATAATATTATCGTCTAACTGCAATTAGTTGAGCCTCTTATCTAGCGTTAGTGTGATTTGAGTGTTTCTTTGTGATTGTTTTAGAAATTACTAAAGTGTTTTATCTTTTTTTTTTCTTTCAGGCACTTGACGAGGGAAGCGTTACCTAGGTTGGACAACTACAGGAACATCATGTCTTTGCAGGCGGCCAACAGGCCTACGCTCGACGAGTTACACAACGCAACCCTGCCGAATAAAGTGAGTATCCCTACAGGGTGAAGAAATACACGATCGCAACGCGATGTGCGTTCGTTCGAGTGCTGGGCCATCAATAGCCATTTGAGTGGTCGTTTAGCGTTAAGTGGAAAATTGTCAAAACTCTTACTACTTGTGTAACGTAACCGCATTATCAGGATCCGTAACGGGGAGCCACCGGGAGAGGATAATTGCCGGATTCCTTTTCTGCCGATAACCGAAAGCCGCGTGGGCGACGTCGCCGTTGCATAACACGACGGCGAACGTGCTGGGAAAGAACGAAAGCAAGAGAGGGCGGTTGCCGTTCGTTTAATATGCATGAATCTCAAACTTAATTGGTGGGCGCAAACGAGTTGCATTCCCAGTTCATCCCGCGAATTAATTTCCCTAATGCAATTTAACTTAAACGCAGTTGATATGATCATGCAAAATATGCGAATCTGTACAGCTATTAGAATATACAGTCGAAACTCGAGGAACGATCATAATTTATTTCACTATAATGTTAACCGAATGAAATATTCATATATAAGTGAATGTAACAAGAACGCATTCTATATCGAAAAATATACTCAAAATAACTTTCATTCAAAAAAATGTAATTTATACATAATTATGTGCTTTCCCTTTTCTGTGTTCCTAATTATTACTATTTTTGTTTGAAATTTTCTTATTTTTTTTTTCATTTTTCTCGAAAAATGAGTCGTAAGTTATTTTTTTACAATTTATTTTGCTCGTGATAGTTATGCTCTCGTTATGCGATGATATTCCACTGTTTTTTTGTTAGATTGAATCACTAATTGAAGACAAATGTTAACATTGATAGGGTTGCAGTTTTATTATTAAGGGGGATAATTCGAAAAAATAAACTATTTTAAGGACTCTATTTAGAGCACATATTGAAACTATCAATTATAATCTTCATGCTAGTTATAAAATTTTCTTACTGATAGCTACATCTGAGAAAAATCATAATATAGGATAGAATTTAATCGAATTATCAATATCAGCATTTTTTAAAAAGAAGGCAAAGACGTTAGAGCTATGTTACTCAGTAAGAATAAAGTGACTATATTTGTCACTGTCGAAAATCTGAAATTTCTATCGAGTGATTAAAAAGAAAGATTTTCTGATTTGAAACAAAATGCAGTCAATGTTATTGGATTTGTCTGATATTTCAAATGTGCAGTATCAAGAAGAACTTGCAGAAACGCAAAATGATGAGTCAGTTAAAACGATAGCATAGCTTTGTGAAGAAACCTGAATCAAATTTCCAAATTCAACTAAATGTGCAAGAAACTATTATTACCGTTTTCATCTTCAAATTTAGCTTAGAGTGGATTTAATGCTGAAAGTGATTTGTTGCTGAAAAAAGAAAAAAGTGAATGGATGTAACACAAAGAGGAAACTGAAGCTTAAAATATCTCTGAAACAAGGATCTCACTCAAATCAAATTGTTGATAGTAATTTCATAATTCAAATCATTTAAGTTTCTTCAATGAACAATTCCATTTTTGTGTATTAAAAATTATGTATATGTTACATTGGGGGAGCATAACAATGTTATAAAGGCTTAGGTGGGGTAAGACAAAAGAAAGGTTGGGAAACACTGGATTACAGTAAATGTAGGCATCTAGTTATTGGAATCCAATAACAAAAACACAGTATCATTGACTGTATATAAGCGGCGAACACTTTAAATATTTACCTTACTCAAACATGAAACACTCTCTAAATCATTGTTTTTTCTATTCATCGTCAGTTAAATTCCCCCAATACTACTTAGCAATTTGTTAAGCAACGTATACAACTTTTTTGTTTCCTTCCACTTACAAATCTATTTATAATTTAGCACCTGCACGTCTTATGCAACCCGCGAAAAATAACACGATTATTATTATGTATATGCTCTTGTGTACAGAATTACCGGTTGTGTGGTGTGTGAGTCAATGCTCTTGACCACACGGAGGAATCTGTTTTCGTTTCCTGTCTCAAACATCCATTCCCTGGAATTCATTCATCTTCTATTTTTCTTTTTTTTCTCACACATTCATCAAGGTGTCGTTTCTTAAGCGTCTCGGGTGGAAATTTTCCATGGCTTATTGTATATTCGGGTCGCGAGGAAAATTTATGTAAGAGAGACAAGGCCTCTCACTCCATTATGCGCTGCAGTTCGTTGTTGTAATTATTATTATTATCATTAAAAAAATGTGCTTTTAATTTGTGCGTTTCGCAAATGCATTTATGTTTGCAAATCGTTGACACAAATATAGATCATGCGGCGATCGTCGCAGCTCGTTGCACAGAATTTAATATTGCGCGGAAATCGTGCAGCAGCAACAAAGAAAAAAAAACTCTTGTGGTTTTTACTCATGCGGAATGCAACTGTGGTTCATTAATGAAAATGTTATAACAATACAAAAATATCGTATATTATTTTGTAGTATGTAGTTTCCTATTAAGGTTTTGTGAATTTTCAAACATTTTTAATTTGAATTAATATGCAAATAACTTCATTAATTCTGTTTTCAGTCAACAAAAGTTTCAAAATAATAAGTTAGCAATTATTCATACTAGACTACGCTACGACGAGTACGCAAAGTTTCAACTACGCTCCAAACATTAGCAAACTTTCGCTAACAATGTTTTATGTAACACTATTTATTAGTTTGCAGATGAAGCAGAACCTTATCTGGCCAGAAAAGTAAAAAGAAACAGAACATAAAAGTATAAAAAAACAGTACTGGAAAAATTGCGACGGAAATAAAGATGTACTACGGAAAGTCAATAATCATAATAGTAATGAACAACAAAGGTTTTAAACCATATTATCAGTTTTGTCGCTGTTCTGATCTTAAGAATTCTTAACCATCCACACATTTATTATGTATCATTTTTTTTAGAAATAGTTTTGTAAATTTTATTTTTGGTTGTTGTTTCAAAACGCAATTGTAATCGGTCGGACCATAATTTAATGATCAATTGACCTCAAGTGCATGCATCGCATGCCTCCTGCACTTTGCGATTGCTTTTAATTACTCGGCAATTAACCTTTACGAAAGCTGAGGTCCACCACGAAATTGGTGACACTATCCGTCCACCCCCGTTCATAAAAATTCCGCTCCTATCAATGTTAATTAAGGATGAATCCGTTTGCAGGGCCAACAAACTCCGGCACACGGTATCAATGGCAAGGACGAAGGTGCTCAGGTGAAGTTCGGCTGGATCCAAGGAGTCCTGGTGCGATGTCTCCTCAACATTTGGGGCGTGATGCTCTTCCTTCGACTCTCCTGGGTCGTCGCCCAAGCAGGAGTTGGTGAGTCCAGAAAGAAAAGATTCGAGTACCTTCGAGCTGTAAATGATTAATTTATTTTACAGGACAAGCGATTTTACTCATTTTAACTACTACGGTTGTGACCACGATAACTTCCCTATCCATGTCCGCCATCAGCACGAATGGCGTGATCAAAGGTGGAGGTACATACTACATGATTTCAAGAAGTTTGGGTCCCGAATTCGGTGGATCCATTGGTCTGATCTTCTCGATGGCGAACGCCGTGGCTTGCGCTATGTACGTAGTAGGCTTCTGCGAGTCCATTATGGATCTGCTAAAGTCCTTCGGCCTCTTCATAGTCGACGGCGGAGTTCAGGATGTGCGGATCATTGGTTCGATCACTATAATAATTTTATTGGTTATCGTGGTCGTTGGCATGGAATGGGAAGCCAAGGCCCAGATGGCTCTGTTGGTGATTCTGCTGATAGCCATCGTGGATTTCATGGTGGGCAGCGTGATTCCACCCTCCGACGAAGCCAAAGCCAAAGGATTTGTTGGATACAACTGTAATTTAATTTTGCGTTTTATGAAATTTCGATTTACTGAATTCATTTCAATTTTTCAGTAACGGTGTTTATGGAAAATATAGAGCCCGATTATCGCGTTGACGAGAACGGTGTGACCCACAACTTTTTCTCCGTCTTCGCTATCTTCTTCCCAGCAGCTACTGGAATTTTAGCCGGAGCTAACATCTCTGGAGATCTTCGCGTAAGTCAATGACCAAAGAATACATAGTCAACTATTTATATTTCTTTTAAATTAGGATCCACAAAGTGCTATTCCCAAGGGAACGATTCTAGCTATCGCCGTTACCACTTTCAGCTATATAGTTATGGCAATAGTATGTGGCTTTACTGTGGTAAGAGATGCAACTGGAAGTATTGAAGATTTCTTCAATGGCACCTTTAGAGATTGCGCTCCAGGGGAATGTTTATACGGCAGTCAAAACAGTTTCCAGGTGAGATTTCTTAAGATTTTATAAAAAAACAACATGATAACAATAATGATTTTTAGGTCATCGAGCTGGTGTCATGGATTGGGCCAGTTATATATGCCGGTTGTTTCGCAGCAACCCTGTCTTCCGCCTTGGCCTCTTTAGTTTCAGCTCCAAAAGTCTTCCAAGCTCTCTGCAAAGATAAACTGTATCCAAAAATCGAATGGTTCGCCAAAGGGTATGGCCAAAACAATGAACCCGTGCGCGGCTACATTCTCACCTTCGTTATCGCAGTTGCCTTCATCTTAATAGGTAACAGCGATTAATAATTGTCCACTTTTTCTGCTCATTCTCATACTCGATCAATTCCATTTCAGGTGAACTAAACTTGATCGCTCCATTGATTTCGAATTTCTTCTTGGCCGCGTATACCCTGATCAACTTCTCAACATTCCATGCATCTCTCGCCAAACCAGTCGGCTGGAGACCTACGTTCAAGGTAAGTGCGGTGCTCTGAATTTTAATTTCCCTTGATATTATTAATCGCATTCCTTTTTTTCGTCTTTCCAGTATTATAATATGTGGTTGAGCTTGCTCGGCTCCATTCTTTGCGTCCTCGTCATGTTCTTAATCTCGTGGTGGACGGCCTTACTCACTCTGGCTGTAGTTCTAGCCCTGTACTTGATTGTAGCCTACAGAAAACCTGGTATATAATTAATGAATAAGAAACGATAGTGGAACGGCATTACTTAAACGGGATATATTTTAGATGTAAATTGGGGCTCGACGACGCAAGCTCAGATATATAAGAATGCCCTGCAAACCGTCCATCAACTCAACAACGTGGAGGAGCACGTTAAGAATTATAGGCCACAAATATTGGTGCTTTCGGGAATGCCGAGCGCCCGTCCATCCTTAGTTGACTTTGCCAATATGATTACCAAGAATATTTCCTTATTGGTCTGCGGTCATATTAATACGGTATTATATTTTTTCTATTGAAACTAATTGAAATGATTTTAATTAGAGATCTATTTTTTTAGAGCGTTTTACACCAGAGGGTCAGAAGCGTATCCCACGACAAAGCTCTGTCTTGGCTTAAGACACACAAACTGAAAGCGTTTTACATGCAAGTCGATGGGTGCACCTTTGAGGAGGGTAGTAGTGCTCTTCTGAAGGCATGCGGAATCGGCAAATTGCGTCCAAACATCCTGCTCGTAGGTCACAAATCCGACTGGCAAAAATGCAGCAGAGAGGACTTGAATTCGTACTTTGAAGTCTTACAGTGAGTTTCGTCCCGTAATTTATTGATATTAAATTGCCTAACTGAAATTTTTGTAGCAATGCTTTGGATCTTCACATGGGTGTCGGAATTCTGAGGCTGCAGACTGGATTGGACTTTAGCCAGCAGATGGAAGACGAGCAGAATAATGGCTCCTCCATTCCAAGGAATCAATCTTACAGTCACTTATCGCAAGGTAACTCTAATACTGAAAACATTGCTG
>JAFMTC010000467.1:207274-238703 GCA_018845635.1 Nicrophorus orbicollis
TCCCTTAAGAATCTAATAGCCATAACGCAAAAAACGTAAATGAAACCGATGAACATTCCGAAATTATAGAACGCCAAATAAACTTTTTTTCCATCCTCTGCACATGCATACACATAAAAATAAGATAAGTAATAAAATAAGATCAACCAAAACATCAATAAAACCTTTAGAGAATCCTCTTTCATCCTTCTGGAGGTTTTTATACAGCTGTGGATAATCCTCTCGGATATCTCTGACCTGTTCATCCTCATCATCATCATTCAGAGACTCTTCATTCTGCCATCTCTGAAAGTCTATCTTCAGCCAAGCTGGTTTCTGTTGCTGCTTTATTAGCCTTGACCACCATCCTTTCTCAGCCTTCACAATCACGAATTCCACTATACTATCAGTCACTTTGAAGGTACTTTCCTGCAAAAACATTCTCAATCATCACACAAAACATTTACATTCATGCAGTCACTCACATCTGGATCAATATCTGCATAGAAATCAAATTTGAATGCATATTGATTGAGGCCCTGGGAACCGGATCCGAGGGCCGAAAAGTTGATGTTCTTCGGTTCTAAGACAACGTCTACATCCTATTAGATAAGAAAAATACCTTTACGAGTTTCAATAGGATTTTTTTTTGCTGCGACACGTACCTTGGACACCCGCAATTCCACCTTAATAAAAATCAATTCCTCATTTTGTGCCCAGTATATGAACGGACTAAGTTTAGGCATATTTACCGATGTTTACCTCCGCAAATTGAGGCTAAACCGGAATTATTATGATCAATATTGACGTTTGTTATACGTCTTATTCCTAACTTTGTTTCAGAACAAAAAATATGAAAACCTCCTTAAATAAGTATAGAAAAAGCTAAAATATAACAAAACAAAGTGCCTGCATTAAATACACAATAAATCTATCCACTACAGTATAATTGATAACATTTTTCTGTAGCTAATTTGGTTGCATAGGTATAAGACAATGCTTTTCATATATGAATACAGATGGCTCTGGTTAAGATAACATAATTACATTAAGTGATAATTTCAGCAATCTATTTAATTGTATTAATACTCAATCATAAATAGTTAATATTTAGAATGTAAACTTGTTATAGTTAAAGCTATAATTAAAATGTGAAAATGTGTACTGCACAGAAACCGCTAAACATCTTCACAACAGCATCAAAAGATGACTCTTGATGATGACTATTAAAGTTATATTTAAGTTGAAACTTAAACCACTAAAGAAACGTTGTGGTTTACAACTTAGCTGGTAGCTCAATAAACCGGACATCTATTTGTAAACATTTCAAGCTTGCAGTTCATTACTTTTAGCGTTGTACGAAACAATTAGTTTTAATTAAGTCCTTAGTTATAAGTTTCTGATTACAAAACATTGATAATCTCCTTGGTTTTAATTAGATACCTATTGTAAATTGATGCGTTATCTATTATCTTGTCTATAGTATTAATTGCAGCAGCTCAATTTTCAGCTATTTAAAAGAAATACATTCAATTCAAATTAACGACGAAATAAAACAAACAAATAATAAATAATGTGAACATTGTGTATAGATCGATGAATTGTATTCCTGTTAACTTATGTTTAACAATATTAACTATTATTAGTTGGATAATAACTGGAAACGTTACGCAATCAAATTATGTTCGGAAACAATTGTTCAATATCATCAATTGAATCATAGTCTACTTAATTGGTAATTTAAGTAATGAAATGGTATAAAGTAAATATAGTGAAAATAAATTGAATAAAAAAGTTAGTAAGTAACAGTAATTAATAATGATTTTATGTTGTGTCAAAATTAATTATTATTTTGAAACGTCAGATTGAAACTGTAATTAAACCATTGACTCTTAACTTATAAAAATAATAATTGTAGTAATGATTAATCATAGCTGACAGATTATGATTGGAGATAAAAACTAAATTGAATGAGTAATTGATCGTTAGACTAAGCAGTAATTAAAATTGATAACGTGCCAATTTATGATGAAGAATGGAATGCAAATTGTTCAGTTATTACTTGTTGCAGTAAAGTTTATTGAGATAGGAAGAAAGTGTGAATGGTGTAATGAGACTAGGCCTAAATATTATGCATTGACGTATTCACATGGTTTATAAGTTGAAAGTGAGTACGAAATCATTGAACCATTGTAATTAGCGTTCAGGAAAGAGCGTGAAAGGCGATGGCGCGTTTAACTTCAAAAATATTTGCAAGAAAGCGTTTCTTGGGCCCCTGGAGAACGAAACAACCAAAAAAACTTAGAAAGATGCTCCGTTCATCTGTAATGCGATTATAATGCGATAAGTATTGTAAAATGAATAGAGTGAAATTTGCTGGTTCAGTGTGTTAAGACATACCGGAAAGAAAAGCGCGCAATTACACTGGATTACCGCACATTTGTTATTTATTGTTGTAGCGAGTAAGGATAGTCGGGACAGGACTAGATGATAATGTAAGTGAGTGAGAGTGTTTGCGGTGAGCAGGTGGGGGAGGCACTAATAGTAATAAAAAAAGTAAATAATAATAGTACAGAGAGGGATTTGTTCTTCGGGCCGAAGAGAAAGTACGGAGCTGAGGGTTCACGCGACAATGGTACCTCTCAGTGGGTTCCGGCACACAACCCAAGCAAAAACATGACGAGGATCACGTTGGCCGTGGCGACGCTCGTCGTCATCATCAGCGTCGCGACGCACCAGGTGACAGCAGGATCATCGTCTTCAGAAACATCGTCAACATCCTCCACGAACGGAACGGTGATCGCCCTCTCCAGGGCTTTGGACTTTTACAACACCGAACTCCTTGCATCGAATTGGAACAAGCTGAGCGCCGCACTGAGCGAAGAGTGTTCCAGCGATGTCGAGCAGTACGTGAGGGCCCTCGAGGTCCAGGAGAACTGGGCCCTGAAGAGTGAGTAGAGCAAATCGCAATTCCCTTTTCGAACCCGGCAGTCTAGCTGTTACGTAAGACTTTCATCTCACGTTGCGGAGGTAAAGTTAAACGCGCACACTTTCACCCGTAATCGCAATGATCATGACGAGATCGAGCGTACTCCCGTCTTCGCGCAACCAATTAACAAACCTTGGTCCAACAATACGATTCTTCGACAAATAATTGAAATCTTGCCCTTGAATTCGCATCGCACCTAATGACTTATTCAAATTCAAGCGATTTTTTATTGTCACTTGTATCTATCTCCACCTTTTTTTTTGGTTACTTTAGAGGAGCGCCCGACTTATTTACACTAAATCACTAAACAGAATGAAATTATCGAATAATATTTGCTTTTCGCATCACGTAGCAATAAAACAAGCGTTTTCTTTGATGCATACGATCACATTCATTTATACATTTTTTTTCGACTTGCCTACGATTTCTTGCATCGAAAATTAGGGAACGCTTTCCAAAACCTTACAATTTCACCACTTTCGACTAATTCCTCATTCTAGACTTAAAACATTTTTTCTTAACTAATTATTTTTGTTATACTAATGACACTTACATCTTATTAATATTAAGATTACATGTTTTTTTAAATGAGATTAATCAAACTCTTATTTTCTTTAACATTTAACTAAAGAATCAAAGACTAATATGAAAAATGACACCCTGAAGGTTTTAATGCATTTAGAATGTAAAAGCTTAATCTTTGAATTTTACCGATCCCGACTCAAAACGAAATGCAAAACAGTATTTTCTCCAAATATTCATTTTTTATCATTTAAATCAATATTAAAGTTATAAAAATTAGTCAAACCTTTATTTTTTAACATTCTTGAATACATATTTAGTGATTGCTATACAAATAAATCTTAAAGGGTTTAATTCATTTAGGATTGTAAGGGTGTATAGTCTAATTCTTAAATATAAACGAAAAACTTCATTTTTTTCTCTATTTATTATAGGTTATTATAGAACTTAATATGCTAATCAATTTGCATTTTTTATTTATGATTTAAATACAAAAATGTTCTAAATAATAATATTAATCAAAGTTTTATTATATTTAATATTCTTAACTATAAAATTTAATATTAACTTTATTTTTCTTCTCTTAATATTCATTAAAGATTATTAGTTTCTAATCCATTTACATTAAATTTACATCTTTTTATCACTTAAATCAAGGATTAATATAGAAAATGCGATTAATCAAGTTGACATTTTCTTTAACATTCTTTAATACATAATCCAAATTTTGCTATAAAAAAATGAGGGAAGTATGATTTTAAGGGATTAATAATCTTGTAATTTTACAGCTTTCAATTAATTCCCAAAATTAAATACAAATTCTTTAAATAAAGTTTGTTAATTGAAGATTTACATACAGATTAAACAAAGTTATATAAAATCAAATACTTTTTTTTAATAAAAAAATTAGATTAATTTAACTGTTATTTTCATTGACATTCTTTAATGCATAATCAGTGATTGTTATAATAAAAATGAGACCTTGAAGGGTTTAACGCATTTAGAATGTCAGCCTAGTGCAATTCGAATGCATTTGTTACACTGCGTAGAAAAAACAATGGGAGTACGTAACAAATGTTTCAGAGAAGTGATAATGTAATGCACACTTGTATGTTATTTCTGTATACTCGCATTCTTTCTCCGCCGACGAATTGAATGAAATAACAAAAATAATCCGGCGATCCACTTTGGGTCACGTAATTTCCCGGTAGCCTCCGGTACCTGAGGATCTTCAAAGTGTTCAACGAAACCCATTGAACATTAATACGAAACAAAACCTAATTTATAATTTGACTTAATAATGAGACACGAATAGATTAAATCGAGAAGCAATAAATAATCGATTAAATTAAGTTTAGATTAAGGCAGACTGAATTAATCATACTTCTGAAACATTTACATGACTGTATTGTATGTCAAACTTAAAATTATTATTTTCTGATTAATATTTTTTACAATGAAATCATTTGATAACAACTAATTTTACATACTAAATTTTTAAAAAATTCTTTGTATATTTAAAAAAAATTAGTGTAAATGTTGATTTATTCATAGTTAATTCAATTGTTTATTAAAACATACATTTTGTAAAAATTTCTATACATGAATAATATGAAAAAAAAAAACGTAATTGTAATACAAATGCGGTGAAGTGAAATTTCGTCGGATTCGCAACGAAATTCACGTCGTAATTTGCACTAATTTTCGTTGTCAAGGTAACTTTCTTCCGAATTCTAACAACAGAAAAGAGAATAACGGAGACACAACAACAATAACAACAACGGACAAATAAAAGAGGAGAAACAAAACAACGAACTTTCAAATTTGTGATTCACGCTGCCGGTTTCGTTTCATTCTTGTTCTGCTTCGTAATTATCAATTGGATAACTGTTTTTCTAATTGAATCATTACGAACATATTAATAATTTATTCAGTAACTATCAAACGTCGCGCATTAAAAGTTACAAAACATTTTATTCTGTTAATATATAACAAGTCCGTTATCCTCTTGATGTTCTTGTTGTTAAACGATAATTCCGTTCAGTGCCAATAAAACGAGTCTATAAAAATGAAATGTCTCGTACGGATGGAAAAGTAATAATAAAAAGTTTTATTTTATCATTTCCCCATTTAAAATTGTCGTAATCAATGATGAAATTACATCACTTTCTTTTCAATAAGCAATACGCAATTCGTTTAATGTAATCAAAGTTAATAAATTTCTTAGAACTAGATTATGTAGATTCATCTGTTTTTGTTATTAATTGTAGCAGTTCGTAAGAAACGAAACATTGCATAAAATGATTGTCAAATACACCCATACCTCGCTATACGGCCGCTCTTTATACGGCATTTTGCTATAACGACCCTCTTCAATTTAGGCACGTTTTTGTTTACGGCCGTTATAGCGAAACATTTCGCTATAACGGCAAAAACAACTTTTTCGATGTCGATATATTTACATATAGCCGCGCAAGCGCAATAATTGATTCGTTATACGGCTTTTTGCTTTGCGGCCAAGTTTCGTGGAACGTATCTAGGCCGTAAAGCGAGGTATGGGTGTATAGAGTATAGAGTAAGTAAATTACATGTCTTCCAATTAATTATTTCTTAACAATTAATAATTATTTATTAAGTAAAGTTTACATTTGAATGATTTTCATTATAATGTTAATATGTAAACTATAATGTATGAAAAACTGTTCTTTTTGTAGTTGTTCTGCTATATATGTATATATCAAATTTATTGCAACAACTACATAAAAATATCAACTAAAATAAAACAAATACACAGAAAAGACAACACAATTATTACTATTGCTGCAAAGGGTTATATCTTTCCCTGTTCTGTTATTACTTGTTCTTAATTTTTATGGTACCGTAAGCTATAAACATCTTCTAGATTCACAAAGATAACTTAGATAATACTAACTCATTACAACCAAGCATTTAATGGCATGTCATTGAACAGCTGTCAAAGGAAAAATTGGAAACTCTGTTTTGCAACAATATTGGTAAATCGATCGGTTATTAATTGTCGGTTTCGTAACCGGTGAGTTCTAATTAATTGTTCATCGAGCCGGACCTGATTTGGGGCACATCGCAAACAACACGTATACACACTGGCATATGTATACACATTTTTTTGGGCGGATTGGGCAAACGTTTACGTGATGCAAGTGGCCGGAAGGAGTCGAGAATGCGTGCGCCAAGAATTTTTCGTTTTCGTTTTCTTGCGAATTAATTAGTGAAATGAGAGTATGTGTAATAAATTAAAACGGTTCCCGGCTCTTTTGCGAAACTTTCTTCTCGAAAATAATTTTCTATTTGAACGACACATACACACTCACACACGAATACGAATTACTCTGCACGTTCTTCATTTACCTCTTTGAAGAGAGTTCCGAGTCTTGTGAAGTTGACAAATCAACACATTAAACTAATTTGAAATTTAATTACTACCTACAATGTACCGTTACTAATCAATTTAAGTTCTCTTATGTAATATTCTATAGCAATATACAATCATTAAAAAGTTCTACATACTTATAAATATTATATAGGAAACAATAATTCATTATGTTACTTCGATCCGTTACAAATTATGTTGAATTATATTACGCAATCTTAAATAAATATTATTTTATAGCCAAAATTTCATAAAATCACTATAAACGAAAGAAATTTTTGTACAAAATGCAGAAAGTTTGTTAAATTATTAAAACAAAATAAATATATACGTTTCAAAGATATGATTACTTATAATTTATTTTATAAAAAATAAGACCAAAGTTACGAAAGATTTTATAAAATATAGAAAGTTTGAAAAATTATTGAAACTAAATGTCCCGTTCTATCTGTTTTCATTTTCATATTATATATATTTTTGTAATTAGTGTTGAAATAAATATTATTATTATCAAAGAAAAGTAAAAGAAAATATAATTATTACCATTGCTACAAAGGGTTATAGACCATATGTTTTGATTAACTCTAATTAAGAAACGAAGAAGCAAAATAATCAACATTTTTATGGAATGTAGATTAATTTTGACGTGTCAAAAACTCGAATTAGATTGCGGACGCAGAACGTTATACCTATTGACTATTTTCATTCAGGACGAACCTAATTAGTGGGAGATTTTAAAACTGGTTCAAGTTTGTCTCTCGTGTTAAAGTCGAAATTTGATTTAAACGATGATTTTCATGAACTTGCGCAAAGTACGGTTAGAAATTCACGAATGCGTCTCTCCTGATTGTTAGTACGTTTCGGGCGATAAGTGCAAAAGCAAACAGACACAGTTCTTCGCAACAGAACAATCGATGAGTACGTAAATAATACAAAAGATGAAATACCATACGAAAATTTCTAAACCATTTTTTATTTTCTATGACTTGCGCAAGAGTTTCACCGCAAAGATTTTCCTTAGCGCAAACCCATCATCATCATCATCGATAATACACGTCCATTTTTTTTTGTATGAATCGTGTCTCAATCGCTTATTATTACCGAATATCGAAAGAGTCTCTACAATTGCAGTAACGGCAAGGTGAAAGAAATGCACGGACATTGCGTTGCGTTGCGCCACGTTACGAACGAACGGGTCATGGTTTTAGTCCGATTTCGACCTAGCCAATGAACTTTTATAATGAAAGCATTAGTGAATGTCATTAAATGCCCGAAACCAAAACAAACACGTTACCAAAGAAACCGAACAAAAAATAAAATAGCATATCAGAATACGATCCGGTAATTTTATGCAAGTGGAAATATTTAGTTTATAATTTCCATTTCCGAAAGCTTCAAGAATCCGGCGATTGTGCAATTCGATTTCGAAGGAATTGAGGTGCGATCAATCAAGAAAAAAAAAGGTTGAAATTATGGGTTCGATTTTTTGTTGTTGTTGTTACAGGTTTTGTTCTCATTGTTCGAACCCCACCGTTTCGATGGAAAAACCAGTTGCGTTGCGTAATTGCAGAGAACTTTCTTTGCGGTTCTTGGGCACACTGGAATATTATTATTCAATTGTGCTTCCTCCTTCTTTTAAATCAGTTTTTCAACACATTACAAATTTTCCATCTAATTAATAACCACACACGAAACTTTCTTCTATACATACATTTCTTGCCAAGTCAAGTTATTCAAGCTTCATAATTTTCTAGTTATGCAATATTTACATTATTTTTTTTAATGAAATTCTTAACAGAAAATGCTAGTAGCATAAGAGTATTTGTAGCACGTCTTCGTAATATAACTTGAAAATCAATTAGGACAAATTAGTAACTTACATTAAAAGCGTGGATCAATATGTACCAAATTAAATAAGGACAATTTCAATGACATTTATATAAATCCATATATTCATAAAAATATTTCTTATAATCAATGCGGAATTTCTAATCTAAGTTTTCCAAGTATTTACATTTTATAATCATTTATCTAAGGTTCATTAGAAACTTGCATCTAATAGTTATTCGAGTAATTAAAATATTCATGATTTGTAAATATAAAAGTAATAACTATTTTAAATATTTTAAAATGGTAATAACTGAGAAGTTATTGGTTTTTATTTATAATAAATGTGCATTTCTAATCGTAATTTGAACGTAAATTAGGAAGCTGTAAACTTGGTCTCACGCCACTTTAAAAACAACAAAATATTACCTAATAAATCTCTTGTACGTGAATGCAGTTTACGTTTACTGTAGCCGAGAAATGAATGTAGAAATGCAAAGAGACGACGTTGCGCAACCGAAACGCACGCGGAAATTCGCGCGAGTGCATTTTCTTGCTCCGCAAATGCATACAAACTAGACGCAAACAGCTCAAAGAATGGGACAAGGATGATGCAACGGTTTTGGAGAAAAGCTGATTCCTTCTTTTGTCGTTTTCTGGAGATGACGAGCAAGGGCCAAAACGCTTTATTTACCATAAATTCCGACGCGCCGTTGCACCTTGCCCGTTACCCAATAAAACTGAAGAACTTTCTCCTGGTAATGACGCGTTTACATATTAATACATCCGAATGAAAAAAAGGAATCTTTCGAATCGTTTCCGCGATATTATTTATTACGGGCACCTCATTCGACGCATTTGGAGTCGATTTCCGGGGAACAGAATAAAGCGAATAGACGTTTCATATAAAATAATCAATCGAAAGTTCAAAGTCGAAATGGAAACACCGACAACGTAATTATATTGTGGTATGTGGCCCATAATATTTGAAGCTATTCTTGGTCAAAATATTTTGTTTGCCTCGAAAATCGAGTGGTTTTATAAATTATAAATTCTCTCAGTTACAAAAAATATCTAAAATTAAAGACAAATGTTCAGGATTTCTTGAGATTTCCTGTAACTTACTATCAAAGAAAACCAAAATGTATGACTTAATTATTATATTTTTAGTTACCTTAAATTATATATTAATTGAACACTCTAATTCAGGAAAATATTCAGGATTTTCATATTTGTCACTGTTGCATATTTCATGCAATTTAATCTCAAAATTTAAAAAAAAATTGACATCGAAAGTCGAGTGTCTTTATAAATTTTCTCGGTTACCAAAAATGATACATTTATTAAGAATCATTTTAATTAAAGATAAATGTTCAGATTTTCATCCTGCAATATATCATATTTGTAACTAATACGGATTTCCTTGTCAAACTTGAAAAAGTATTTATAACAATTGCAGATTTCAAATAATTTTTGTCAAGTTTGAAGAAATGTTCTCAAAATACTTTGAAAATTGAGTATCTTTGAAAATCTTTACTTTTACCTCCCATTTACTTTTGTATGTCTCGTAATCAAATGTCTGTTCAATGTCCAAAGTAATTAAGGAGAAATGTTCAGACTTTCATCAGTTATATTTATTATTTAACTAGTACTGATTTTTTGTCAAATACTGATTAAAATAAATTAAAAAATTACAAATCATTGATTAAAATTGAATTGTGCGTTTCATGTACAAAATCCTCCACTAAATGTGATCAAATTTAACGAAAATGTGTGTAACAATTTTGCATATGCACTACTCTATTTCATCATCCATCATCGATCTGTTGATGTTGACGGATTTAATTGAGATAGACAATCTGTCCCTATGCATAATAAACGATGTATTCGCATACGTTTCGCGTAACACTATTCATTATCGGGAAAATGCACTAATCAATATTCAAATTATTGTGTATTAATTCACAAAATTGCCTAAATGTAAATGTAATTTCCATTATGTTAATTATAAATACATTTTTTTAACATAAAATTCCAGCAAATATATATCATCGAAAACGAAGAATACCTTGATATTTAAAAAAATTAGTAATAAATTTCTGTTTATTCTTATTATTTGATTAGTCTTTGATTTTTTAAATAAAAAATAACGTCATTAATAAAATTGATTAACAAGAAAAAAACGTATTAAACAAAAATATTTACAATATCTGCCACATTGCATTGCTGTAATTAGAAATTAAGCTAATTGTAATTGGTAATTACTCCAATTTAAACAGAAAGATTATATAACATATATTTTGTAATTTAAATTATGTTATTTATAAACAGAATTGATCAATTCCATTTAATCAATTAAAAAGTATATAATACAATGTATAATTGGATTATGTAAAGAAAATGATTTATTTATTATTATAAATTATTTATTATTTGTCCATTGTTTGTATAATGTGATCTAACTAGATTAAAAATAGATTAACAAACATTTCCTTATTAAACAAAAATATTTGTAATTTCTCCAAATTACATTTTAAAACAAATTAAGTAAATTTTAATTGGTAATTACTCTAATTTAAACAGAAACATTTCTGGGAAACACTTTCTACCTTTATTTTTAATGACGCTTTCCCAAAAAAATACCTAGTATTTCTTAAATAAGAAAACACAACACTCAATTGCGTAACGAAAAGTTTCAATTGCGCAACAAAAGTATCCGAAAAGCGTCGCTCGAAGCCGAGTATTTAAATAAACTGTTGCAAAAATCGCATAGTTTGGGCATCCGAAACAAATGCAATTTCCGGGATTCTAATGACATTTCGTAACGTAAAGTGATTTTTACCAAACAACGTTAGTTTGTTTAAAATCACTTTACGCGAATTGCGAACGGAAAGGAGTCGTCAACACGATATTGAAAATGATGCAAGAACAAAAAAGTTTGTTCTCTTCGCTTTTCAAGGTAACATTCGTAATTGTATATAAAAATCAGTAAAGGAAATCTGCATATTGCCATTATTATAGGTTATTTCAAATGCTTTCATTTTTTTTATAATAAATTATAAAAGGAAAACCGTTATTGAAAAATATTAACTATTGTTTATTTTTAATTCAAATCACTTTGAATGGCGTTTTGAAATGTAGGTAATTGTTGTTGCGTAATCCGTTATAAATTATAAGGTAATAATGGAAAATTAATGCACTTACTGATATTCGCTTCGAATGATGAAATTGCATCCGGCTGTAAAATTTTACTTTTATAGTTTCAAAAAATAAAATAACTATTTGAGGCATGTTTCCATGGTTATGTAATTCTGTTTTGTTAACATCGTTAATATACATTTGAATAGTTGGTATTACTTGAATTTGAGAATACACCCATACATCGCCATATGGCCGCTCTTTATACGGCATTTCGCTATAACGGCCCTGTTCAATTAAAGCACGTTTTCGATTTACGGCTTAAAATGTTTTGCTATAACGGCATTACACACTTTTTCAATGTCGATATATCTACATATTGCCAATCTTGCGCAAGCGCAATAATTTATTCGTTATACGGCTTTTCGCTTTGCGGCCAAGTTTAGTGGAACGTATCTAGGCCGTAAAGCATGGTATGGGTGTATAATGAATTGAAACTTCTGATTTTGAAAATAAAGTAATTAAAAGTAATTTTGATTATATTTAATTTTAGCTGCAAGTTATGCACTTATTTCTTAATTTTGTTTAATACTATGGCCCTATTTTTAATGAAAAATAAAGATTCTTTTCTAACATTAAGTAACTTTAATTCTAACGTCTAATTTTATATGTTTATAGTGGATGATGCTAGTGGAAGATATTCAACGGGATGGTTTTGGGGAAACCACTACTGGACAGGATCGAAGAGCCTGTGCGAGAACATCGTGCCGAGCAACCGCAGCTTGGTGGAGGTTAGTGGTTTCTTCATCAAATCAAAAGTTTCTTTTAACTTCTTTTAACATTCAATCGTTTTTCACAGAGCAATCAGAATGCGAGAGTGCAGCGAAACGTGGAGGCCATGACCAAGCTGACGAATCCGGGACAATCGGGAGGTTACATTTCCGGAAAGCTGTCCTACCTTTCTCTGCCACCCTTCGACGTGTCCTTCTATATGCTTCGCGTCTTCATCAATTCCACGTACACAAAAGAAGTGAGTTGTTTGGGAAAACATAAATATTTCCTTTAGAAAAGTGCTGAACTTTTCAACTTTTAGACGCGAACCCTGCACGTCGGATTGTGTTTACCGAAGACATGCACGGACGTAGACGTCCGCAACATCTTGGAGAAAACTTCGGAAGCGGCACCCACTAATATGATACAGATTCGCGTCGAAGAAGTTAGATCTCCTCACAGCCGATTCAACCTTTGGCAGGACACCACTTTCAGGATTCTTTGGTAATAAATTATAATAAAAAGTATAATAAAACCATTATAATTTACTATTTTCAGTGTTGTAACGTCCATAGTTGTGGTTCTTTTGATAATCGGAACTCTTTTCGATCTTTACTTGAAGCACAGGCAGGAAACTAAGCAAGTGTTGAAACTGAATTGCGCAACCTATACCAATCCCAATCATAAATTAGGCGAGAAAACCATCACTTTAGACATGACGGTTACCGAACCCAATGCTGGTAATAAAATTAAAAGGTTGTATTATATTGAAAGTAATTGTTATTTCTTTATTTAGGTAAATGCAATTTATACGTGGTTAATAATAATAACAATTTAGCAGCAAACGACACTAAAACTGGTGAAGATGAATCATTGATTGGTAAGATGCTGGTTTACATGTAAAGATGTTATTTAATCCATTCCGTTCGTTGCAGTCACCATACTGAAAGACCTAATCCTCGCTTTCTCGGTGAGGGTCAATGTTAAGCACATTTGTGACAGGAGCGTTGGCAGCGACACGATTTCCGTAATCCACGGTCTGAAGTCCATAAGTATGGCTTGGGTCATCCTTGGACACACTTGTTTAATCGCCTTTAAATACTCTGGTAAATTTCTCTTCAATCTCATTACAACTTAAGTTTAAATTTAGTCTGGATTTACTAAATTGTATTCGGTTTTAGATAATATGGAGTATAGGAAAGTTGTCCAAAAGGAATTCCTGTTCCAAACTATATCGAATGGAGCCTTCAGCGTTGATACTTTCTTCTTCACTTCGGGGCTTTTAGTCTCATTTTTGTACTTCCGGACCAACGCTAAAGGCAAATTGGATACGTTGGGCAACAAAGGTATTCTCGCAGGATTTCTGCACTTCTTTGGATTGATTCTATACCGTTTCGCAAGGTAAGTCTTTCAAAAAAAAAACTTTCAGTTTGAGTTAATATGGCTGCTTTAGGTTGAGCGCTCCGTACTTATTCGTGTTGGGAGTCGTCGAAGTATCCATGAAATGGTTCAACTCAAATTCGATCTTTGAACCGCCGACTATGGACCACGAAACCTGCCCTAAGTATTGGTGGAGGAATATACTGTACATCAATACCCTTTTCCCAGTGGAGCAAATGGTAATATTAAAGAAAAAGAAGATATAGTTATTTAGTTGAAATGATTATTTCCAAGTAGTTCTTCTTTTTAGAGTACTTTCTATAGTAATTTCTACATGAATTCTATACATATATTTTGCTATTATTAAAATTGTTGATAATTGTTTTTTGTTGTTGTTTCAGTGCATGCTTTGGAGTTGGTACCTATCGGATGATACTCAGTTTTATGTTGTTGGAGCAATTTTATTGATTTTGGCAACGAGGTGAATACATTTATAAATATTTTAATAATGTGATTGATAACTGTTTTTTTCAGTCATTTTAAAACTGCTGCTTCTATGGTGGTCTTCTTCATGGCGAGTTCTTGGGCGACGACAGGATACATAGCTTTCAGCAACAGCCATTTACCAAGTTCGGATGATCCTCTCGCGCTTTTCGACAAGATTTACGATAAGCCGTACACGAGGTTGGGACCGTACCTGATCGGAATGGGAGTCGGCTGGATTCTGTTCAAGACCAACTGCCGGATCAAGATGTCCAAGGTGAGATGCTTCATCATCCGAGAAGATGAACAATGTTAAACGTAAAAATCCATCTGTTTTATAATATAGTTGGCCGTCGTCGTCGGATGGCTCGTCTCCGCCGGATGTTTGTTGTCCCTGGTTTACGGATTGTATGAAGCCGATTTATCCCCGGTTGCAGGAGCGGCTTATAGCAGTTTGAGCCACTCTGCATGGGCTTTGGGATTGGCCTGGGTGGTCGTCGCGTGCACGACCGGTTACGGTGGTTACGTGAATTCCATCCTCTCGGCTACGATCCTTTACCCGTTCAGCAGGGTCACCTATTGCGCCTACCTGCTTCATCCGATCGTGATTAGGGTCATGGCCATGAACATGGACAGTCCTCTGCATCTAGGCAAAGAGGTGATGGTCATACTGTTCTTGGGGCAGGTCGTTGCATCCTATGCACTCGGTTTCCTGGTCTCCGTCGCCTTTGAAGCGCCGGTCGTCTCGATGCTGAGGATCCTCACGAGAATAGCGCCCAAACGAAAGACTGTCCTCCAAACGTAGTTACGCAATGTTAGTTTAAATCAAGTGTACATGTGAGTGTGAAACAATTGAAAAGAAAAAAAAAGAGAGTGCAAGCGAGTGTAAATACTATTAACCTCTAATTTTATACGTACGTTAATTTTATTTCGTTATAATTTTACAAATTCCTGGTTTGGTTATTATATTCTGTGATCAATTTCTATTTCTAGACCAACGGTATTTTTCCAAAACGCATCAATACTTATTTTTTAATTTATTTACAAAAAAAAACATATGTTATTATATTAATTATATTAATATTATTATGAAAATAAACTTTCCTTAAAAAACACTTTTTTTGTTATTATTGTCCTAGTTTAATAAATGATAGGTATTAAATTGAAAAAGTGAATTTTCGTTTTAAAATTTTATTTATTACATAATCACACACTTATTACAATGTAGAATTACGAGAACACGTTTTTAGTACGCGAAGTACTCTAAGAAGGTAAATAATCGAAGATTCAGTAGTCATTACAAAGAGAACAAAGGGGCATTAATAGTTTCGTTTTATTTTTCATTTCTTTTGTAAGTTAAGATTTATATTGTCTCTGAAGAGGATATGTAACTTTCTTATATAGATTTTATTTTATTCTTCTCGAAAATTGGTTATAATATATTCTCTCTTAATTACATCTACTACGAAACATCTACGTTGTCTTTAAGTATAAGTAGCGGAGATAAATAGAGTAAGAAATTTGATAAATGCCGTGCACACGCCGCGTACACCAATTGGAGAGTATTAATATTATTATAATAATATTGTATATTATTCAAATGCATTTTTGCTTCGGGCGAGTCGGTTAAAACGAGGTCTTGCCGAAGATGTAGTTGCCCGGTTCGGAGATGTTTTCCGACATGAAGAACTGCTTCCAGAGTTCGACAAATTGTTCGTAGCTCACCTCTTTCTTCCCCTATACATAGGTATTGTTAATTATGTTAAGATAGTTTGGGTATGTTAATAAGAGACATACCTGAGCCATCTTATGGAAGGCCTCCTTGCATTCAACAATTTCCAGGCCGTAGCAGGAGCAAACGCTCGTGAACTCGTCGATGTCGATGCTGCCATCGCCACTTGCGTCCTCCAAGTCGAACATGAACCTGAGGTACTGGGTCTGCCAGTCCAGAGCGTTTTCAGGATTCTTAGCGTATTCGTCCCACATTGAAGACCATTCATCAACGCTGACCTAGTTCACATCAAATTGTACATATTGTATAAACACAGATCTATGAGATTAAATCAATGTGACTTAATCAATGTGATATTTCAATTATGACACATTCAGAACTGTCATATTGATTCATATAAATTAAAAATAAGTTGACACTTGTTACGATATTTTTTAATAACAAAGATCTATTGATAATTATTCATTTTTTCAAACTTAAAATGTGGTATTGAAAAAAAGGTAAAGCGTTCAAAAGTGGTAATTATGAAATAAGCTGTCATGTAATAAATTCAAATCGTGTTTAAAAAAATAAGGGTTGCTAGGAGTCCTGATATTATTTTTGTGATGTTTGTATTAGTTATTACATTTTATACATCTATAATCAGTCTTAACTGAGCTTTTTGTATAGTTTTTAAATGCAAGCTTCTGTTTACGCCGATTCACGGACTGATATTCGTTCCAATGTTGTCGTATTTGGGTTTATTTTACACAGATTCGATTTGCGCCTAATTTTGTAGGAAATGTGGCTTGAACTGAGAGATACCTATGTATATATAAAACTAAGAACAAATAAGAACAGAACAATGAAAAACAGTTCATGCAGTTTATTATGATTATTGACCATAGGTCTCCCCGTAAAACATATTTCTTTTCGTATTCAGTTGTTTCTTATTTTCTGCTTAGTTCCTGTTCTGTTTTCTTAGTGTTCTGTTATTACGTTCTGATTTTTCAGGGAACTGATATTTATGTTAATTTTAAACATTTGTTTGCTTTCTATTCGTAAAATAATATTATAGTCTCGATTTGACTACCAAATGGGTCACCCAAGTAAAAATATGAATGAATATAATTTATTAGTTTGTAGTTAAAATAAGTTACTATTGGAATGTTAATTATTTTGTAAATTAAATGAAATAAATGTGTAATAATAATATATAGTACTTTTTAAATGGTCGAAAATCAAAAATCAAAAATATAAAGTTTATTTATAAGTTGCATTATTAATCAAATCTTTCAATTACTCATAGAAATATTAAGAATAAAGGTTTCAACTGACAAATAACTAATATGTTTTTTTTGACACGACTAAGATTGATTCGCATGCACAGCACTCCAATGAAATGTGTAACGAAGAAGTTGGATATAATATAAGATGATGAAGTGCGTACTTGTCCGTCTTTGTTGGAGTCGGCCCTCTGCCTGAGTCCATCCCAGATTTGGATCATGCTGTCGAAGGTCTTGATGTAGGGAGCGCTGCCCGCCTTCCAACCCCTCAGCGTGCAGATTTTCTGCGAAATTAATTAATTAATACCCACTTTCGCAAACTCGACAAAATCCTCTTACTTCGATGGCCAGCTCGAAGTCCTTCCTATCGATGGTGCCGCTCTGATTGACGTCTGCGAAAAGGAGAGTTCAACATAAATCTCACCCTGATGGTATTTTCAGCTTACCGTTCGCCGTGTCTTTGTGGCAAACGGTAATGAATGGGCCTTTCGGGGCGATTTATTATTTCGGGGGGAAAAGGGAGGGCGAGTTAATAAATCTCCGATCTGGATTATCGTGCGTGGTGCTGATAAATTCCTTTATCCACTCGGCACGACCGGCACCCACCCGACACACGAGTTATGTAACTCGATGCTCGTGGTCGTATTAATATCATTAGCGATTTAGGAATTTATTATTGATACGTGCGGCTGGAAGCGGAGTGTCGAATGGAATTGGACAAGGCGGTTTCGGCGGCGGTTTTCGGGGGTTCCATCTAATAACGTCCGTCCGTCGGCGGCCGTTCGTTTCACCCCCTTATTAATATCGGTCCAACTTTGCCCGAGTTGCAATTATAATACCGAGCGGTATGCTTCGGGAGCAGGAAATCCCCGGACCCCCGTTTTAATGGACTTCTTGCATTAATTCCATAACTAACTTGATTAACCCGACCACATTCCGTGCACCATTATACTAACACACACTGTTAACCTTACTATTAAGACCCGAATCCACAAAAACAGAATTTTAACTGCAGATATCAGAATATACATTGAACAAACTATTGTAAGTAATAGAAAAGATCATAAAATGCAGCAGTTGAAACTTCTTTAACGATTACGGTTAATTGTAAAAATACCGGGCAAAAAACTTATGGTCTGCAGCCCTTTGGAGCGGGGCTATGAATTCTTTTTATTACAATTATATGTATGTTGTATTATTTTGTTCACTGTTTCAATAAAAATAATTAATAATAGTTAATTTATAAATTTTAAAATAATAAAACAATTAGCCTTTTGTTATTTATTCTATTATGTTCATTATTGTACAAATATCTTTTTTTTTGTCAGTTTGTATTACAATATCACTATTATTTTTAAATTATTAATACATAAAGGGCAGAAAGACCTATTGTCTATAGCGCTTTTCAGCTATTGCATTATATTGTTCATTACTATTATATTGAATTTATATATTTTTTGTAGTTGTTGTTGCAATAAATATTATTATATATAATGCAAAAAATACTGTTGTATAAATATCATTTTTTATCTGTTAAAGTACAATAACAATTCTCTTTAAATTATTATGAAAAAAAAACTTACTTTATAAGCTTCTATTAATTTATATCTATTTATTTTCTCTAACATTAATTAAACACTTATTTTGTATAACTTTCCTACTCCCTGTGATCTTTGTAAACAAACTCTCACCGTATTTACTACAAAATATTTCGCATCATATTATTTGCACCAAAACTTTCCTACTTCGTAAAGTTTTCAGCTCGTTATTAGAGCAAAGCAAACGATTTTATTAATTTTGTTTTCTGTTGCAGTTTTTGCATTATTTCATTTGGTAGTATATTTATTGTGCAATATGCGTTTAAAACTGCAAAAAGAAAGATTTTAAAAGCTCGAAAAACTGAGGTCATTTAATTAAATATTCTGATAACAAGTATGAATACTCAAACTCTATAGTTCAGGTTTTTGTAGTGTGACTGTTGTTTATTGTAATTATTTATTTTTAATAATTAATTACAATAAACCAATTTATAATATAAATATAAAATATAAATTCATTTGTATTATATAATATTTAAGTTTCATTTCGATGATTTTTAATTTATATCCTCTAAAATTAATTAAACACTAGATCTATATAACTTTCCTACTCTAAAAAATATTTTTTTTCCAAAACTTTCAGAGTTTGTAAAATTTTCAACTTGTTATTGAAGTAAGTATATTTTTTCCATATCAACATTTGTATTTTCTGTTGTAGTTTTTACATAATTAATAATCATGTATTGTATAATTAACTATTTAATTAAATAATAAAAACTTTTAAGATGGATGAATTTTGATAAATAATAAATATGTCATAAGTCGCGAAAAGAAGTATGACTACTTATGAATAAAACTTAAATATTCAGACTTTTATTAAAATCTTTTAATAGATTTGTGTCTATAACTGTTTTACAGTAATCATCGTCAAAAATGAAACATACGTTTGTAATGTTCGATGTGAGTGAGACTTTAATTTCCAAATGTATATCTATTTTAAAAACATATTTTTAACTATCCAAAAATTGAATGTCTTCATATTTTATTAACTATTTCAGCAATTATAAGTCGTAAATGTAAGTCTGAACACTTATTTAAAAATCAGACTCTAATTAGTGTATATTTCCAATTTTATATCTACTATGAATACATATTGTTAACTCTGGAAAAATCAAGTATCTTCATATGATATTAAATATTTCAACATCAAGAGTCGCAAATATAAGTGTGATTTCTTAAATTAAACTGAAATATTTCGAATTTACGTACAATAAATTTCTAGAATTTGTAACTATTATCGTGTTCGTTATAAGTGTTGAAATATTAATAAATGTTTTTATTGCTCAAAAAATCAGATGTCTTCATATTTAATTCAATATCTGGATAATCGTTTCAGCTACAATTCGTATATATTTTCAGATTTGAATCTGTTACAGTTTTTAAATAATCATAGTTCAAAATTGAATTCTTAAATTAGCAAATTGTGTGTATTGTCAGAATTATATCTACAACCGTTTCCTGATAATAAAGATTCAAAAAAGAAAATACAATTTTGTTATATTTTCGTATCTTCAATTGCAAAAGGGAGGCCTCCCTCCATATGTTACAGGACTTTTAGAGCAAACAATACATAATACATAAGACACGTATAGAGATTAATAGACCGTGCGTTACAACTGTGCACGTTCACTAATAATCATAATATTTCATCTTCACTAACGATCTCTTCGCCCCGTAATCATTCGTTATTTATATAACCATTATCCAACAACAGCTGTTGTTGTTCGAAATGCGAGCAACAAGGACGGGAGTGCATTTATTTTGCCGGTCGCAGCTCCTGGCAGCTCTCCAATCCATTTAAAATTCCTTGATAGCACTTTCGTGCATTGCTTCCAATCCTTCATCACAATGCTCCTCTTTTCGATTAAACCCACTGACTTGCAGGAAGGACCTCTCCTCTGTCAAATACTGTGCTCGTAAATCGCACATACACATTTATCGATTTCCAACGTTCAAACTTAAACTTTACTTACTTTTTTATATAAATTCTTTTGCAAGTAATTATCTTGCATAAAACGTTTATAAATTTTATTTTCACATAGATTTATATGAAACAGTCGGAGAACTTATTATACCGTTAAATTTGAATAAAAACCGAGCATCCATTATTTGCTTCTCCGCGAAACGACTTGATGCGGAAAAAACAAATTAACTTAAACACATTTCTAAAGTAATTTTATCGATTCGTGCAAAAGTTTTAAGCTGTTGCGGTTTTCTTTTCCTAAATTTGAGTTTAAGAAGCGGCAGTGCTTTTATGGATTTGCATAAAAAACTGTAGGAACACTCTTCAATCATATTTACGAGCTCGATAAAAGCACTTGATGGGTACTCACCGAAGAAGACATTGAAGACGTAGAGGAGCTTCTTCTTGCGGAAATCGGAGATGGGCATCTTTCAAACGGTTCTGCAAAAAGAGAAAAATAAATTTGCCGATCATTCGTCATACATTTTAAATGAAATAACGTAGTTTTCTTGGATGGACGGATCATGCGGAGGAATTTAATATAACTGCAAGGATGGAACGCATAATAGACCATTTTTCATTTCGCATTTGCAATAATCTCAGGATGAGATGATTGAGGATAATCTCTTATTTTTCCATCTGATTCTCCACTGAAAATGCGAGAGAGGAAAGGAGATTTCCTCACGTTTGGCTTCAATTAAAGTTTGTTTGTTAATTAGTGCATTTCCATTCAAATGGGTTTCAGCTTAATGAGACCGCTCCTGGTTTTATTAAAGAGCCGATTATGAATTTTCGGCGGATCCGGCTAATTGGCGAAACACGGTTTCACCGGATTAAGATGGAAATTTGGCGAAGAGTACTCTCATCGCTCCGGTTTATTTAAATTCAAGTCGTGCCGTGCCAGTTTTCTTGTTTTTCTCTCTTCGTAAGTTCGGCTATGATTCGACCGCAGCTGGGATTAGATTCGCCCGAAATTACGTAAGATGATGATGATGATGGGAAAGGAGAGTTCTAACAGACTTCGAGGAAATCGATGTGTGTTTCTAAGGCTGGTCGTATCTAAAAGCCATCAGCGCAGATGAGCGGAACGTATTGAAATTTGCGAGAGACGTTCGTGGTTTAAATATAATATCAGTTTTGTATGCAAACACGGAAAGGCTTAAATTGAAAATGTCGGATAAGAACAACGGCTTCTATGGCCGCCTGGTGTACTTTCTCATCCTTTTTGATCAGTGCGAAAACCATATTTATTATATAAGAGTATCAGATGAAATCTCTAACAACCATAGAGATTTTGACTACTGAATTAGATTTGTTAGTGACATTCTGACGTCCATAGCAACCCTTTATTTATAAATGACATATAAACGTCATTTTATTGACATCTAAATTTATTTTTCATGATATTATTATATATACTATTATAATATTTATAATTTAATGGAAATATATAATGAATATAATAAACATTTTGAAACAACAAAAGAAAAAGATAATTAAAAATATTATAATTCTAAACTATATATAATTGGATAAAGGGCTTTATACATATTATTTAATATATTTCTTTATACAAAAACAGTAAAAGAAAACATAATTTTTGACAGTGATTAAACAATTCAAATTAAGTTAATGGACTGAATTTTCGCGCTGTCAATTAATCTTTCAAAAATATGTCAAAGTCAGTTTAATTTAAAATTACGACAAGTAATAAATTGCAAAGACCATCTAATGTTTTCATTATACTTTATTTACATTATAAATTATGCACAGAGCCAGAAAATACTCCAGTGGACCTACAAGTCTACTTCCTATAATATCAAACGTGTTTGAAAATGATTTATGGTTACTAGAACTTGCAATTAATTAGTTTTTAATTTTTATTATTAAAGATAATTATTTGATATAAAATTATCAGATAGAATTAAGTTTACGTCGCTCTTACAAAATCCGGCGCAAATCGAAAAAATTACCGACATGTTAAAACGTAAAAATTTAAAGGAAAATCAGTCTAGAATAGAAAATTACTTAATGTATCGCGTAAAAGTGTATTCCAATAACAAGTTTACTGAATTACGTCATTGTCAGATGCAAATGTCAGTGAATGTGGCATCAGGGTGAATAGTTTTCACGCAATTTAATGATGCTTAAACGAATAGAGAACGTTGCAAATCGATGCACATATATAAAACATTATTAGTTCATTATGCAGATGCAACTATAAAGTTTCTAAAGTAATGGATTTTCAATTACCATAATTAAGTGTAATTATTGTAATATGCAGATATCAATTATTAAACGCATTTGTTTAACTTTATATCAATTTATTGGTGTTTTTCAAAAGTATGTTTATTTCATTTAATTCTCATTGTTAATAATGAATGAAACATACATATTTTAACATAAAATTGACGATAATGAAGAAAAAAATAAATGATGTTGTTAATATTTTATTGGGTTTCCAATAATTCTCTTTTGTAAGTAGAAAAACAGTCCAACAGGACAATTCTAATCCACAATTTCAATAGCAAAACAATATGAATATTATAATATAATAATATTAAATAATCATAATTATGTCATTTTTGATACTCTAGTTGAAAAATATTTTTACTATGATTGTAAATAAAATAGACATTACTTAAAGATAAACATATTAAGCAAACTTAATACTAATATAGAATTATAATAATGCAACCTGAAATAAAATCTATGAACCAAACTTAAAAATAACATAGAATGACAATAAAGCTTCTTCAAATTTTCTCATTTCAGCAACCAAATAATAATATTAAATTACAGAATGAATCTAAATCCAAAGTTTTCAACCTAGATTTTTCGTATTTTACCACATAGCCTTTAGTAACATCCTCTACGTTACCATAGAACTCTAAAATATCGTTTTGCATTTGAGCAAACCTTTCTTTGGTTTCAGACGATCTGTAGTCCTTCTATTACGTTGTCTAATTTCTTACACATGTAGAACAAAATTTTTAGATTGAATGTCATGTCAAAGTTCCGGTATTTAAGATAATCTTCTATTATCTCTGTACATACCCAGCCTATATCCATTTTCGTTTCCTCAGTCAACAAATCTTTTTCAATAAAGTAAGCCATTTCTGAGTTGTTGATAGTATTCGTATACTGAAGCAAGATTGCAGACAATGTTGTTCCTTCAAACTGATGGTTAATCGATGTTGGTCCTTGCTTATATAGTAAAAATTGGGAAGTGATGGTAACATCAAAAGTGGTGATAGATAGTTCAGCAACTTTTAGGTTTTGAGAGTAAAGTAACCCAAAGGTTTTTGTAGCTCCATACACTCTTTATAAAAACTTCGCTTTACAATTATTCATAAAAATAACTCAATAGTTTCCATCTTTATAAAATTCACATAATTCAATTCAGTAAATTTGTCCAAATAATGATATGAAATAATTTAAAACAATACTAACTAAAATACTGTACATTTATATTATGCTTCGTAATAGATCAATTGTAGAAATTAACATTCAATATTATATTTTTCTTTTAGGATGGAAGAATAATCCATTAATTAATTATAACCAAGTTACTGAAGTTTTTGATGAGTTTTCATTTATTTCTAACTACATTGCACCTTAACAAGAGATAGATGTAGCTGTTTCCAAAAAGAGCTGGAAATAAATGCAAATGATTTAGCTGATAATATTCATAGTAGTAGTTTAAAAACTCGCAGATTGAAGTGATCCATCGATTATACACTGGGTCTATCAGTGAGATTCAACAACAAGTAGTAATTGAGATAAAATTGCTCTTAGGTTTTATCCAATAATAATTTGTCAATCGTTAAATCATTTACTGAATGTTTGTATATAAAATAGATTGAAAATGAAAAATGTGCATCAACTCATTGTTAAATCTTCTGGAAATTTTATTTTGCAGTCATTAAATTTGATTTCCACAAAGGAATGAATTTAGTTCAAAAAATCTTTGATATATTATTATGGAGATATAAAATTTGAATAAAAACCTAGCATAGTTTATCCATTATTTCCTGCTTCACGAAATGACTGTTATTGCGGCGCATTTTATTATCATTTCATAAAGTTGCGCTTCTTTGGGGCTTTTTCATTTTCCCCCGAGGGGACGTTAAAGGTGTTTAGAGAATAATAAAATTTTAATAAAATGTGGATTTATAGTCGCGCCCCGAAATGAAAAGTAATCCGGTCGGATGGACTTGCGAAAGGGAAACCCCAAACTGGGAATCTGTTCTCGACCCCAGAAGCATTTTCTATTTCGATATAGATAAGAGAAAATATGGCACTTTCCATCTAAACTTTGATGGTCAGAAGAAGAAGAAGGAAGAATAATGGGGAAAAGAGGATGAGCGTAAAAAGGGGATGATACAACGAAATGTGAAAGGGGTGGATGTACAGATAAAAAGCGAACCCTTGGAATGAAGCGCAAATATTATCTTTCGTCCTGCTCCTGCCCCGAGCCAAAGCTATTTATCAAATGTAATTAACTGCATTCGCAGAGGAGCTCGTTAGCATTCCAAGCATACGCACACATTTAATTAACTGCGGATCAATAAATAAGACGACCTCAAATATGTGCAGTGTCGGGAAGGGCTTCTTTTCTTCCTTTAAATTGCGAGATCAAAGACTTCGAATTCATTAACATCATCGGAGGAAATGGATGGAAGAAGGAAAAAATGGGAGGAAGAAATAAAATGTGGTAATTGCGTTTCGGTGCGGAATGAAGGCTTGTTAAAATCGTATCGCTCTCCCAGACTTAATATTCGCGCCAGAAGCAATTAAGAAACTTTAAGTGGGCGTGATTCATGTTACTTCTGCTTTCCTGAAAGCTGGCTGAAAACTTTTTCCAGTTCACTGTTCCGGCATTTTACGTGTACAATAATTATAATGATGGATTATCCAATTATTAAATACAACCGCAGTGTAATTTTCAGTTTGTGCTGATTTCGTGCATTCAAAATCAATTAATATTTATTAATTTAATATTTTTCTATGTAAGGAAGAGTTGCCATATGCAGACTACACACTACTGGACTTTAAAATCAATTAAGTTTTCATACCTATAATACATTTATTTAAAGTCACAAGATTAATTTTCATATATATTTCTATGTGATTCAAAGCAGTATAGTTAGAGTCGCCTGTCTACATTCTGAGGTCCTCGGTTCGAGTCTTAGATACAACTTAGGTTTTGTGGTTTCTTTCAAGACATTTTCAGTGATTCTGGACTAAGGTCATTGATTCCTAATGTTAATGGGCAACGGTTCCAAACAAGTGTGATTTATAGAACATACCAAAAAATACATATTTCTACAATAATTTTAATTATAAGCAATTATTTGAAATTGACTTTTAGCAACTTATATCCTGAAACGTACCGTAAAGTTGCCACAAGTGGATTTGTGGAATAATTTTTGGCAGCAATTAAAAAAAATATTTTTTAGTCTTAAAATGGCATCTTTTTATCCCTGATTATAATTTTAATAGCAATTGCTTTAAATTTTGTCCCCAAACATAACTTTGAGACGCAGAAATATCACTTTATCACAAAAAGGTACCTACGTGGGAAGAAATTCAAAGTGTAACAGATGGAGTCCCTTAATTATAACCAAGTTACTGAAGTTTTTGATGAGTTTTCACTTATTTCTAACTACATTGCACCTTAAAAAGAGATAGATTGGAACACTGGGAATGTTTCAATCGAAATTTGTTGAGTGGAATTATTCAAACACTTTCAAACAAATTATTTGAATTATGCAAATTTTCATATGGTTGAATATATTTTATACTTATCCGACATTAATACAACCATAGAAAAGATATTTTTTATTATGAAAAGTTGTGGACTAATAAAAAAAATACAGTTGCAAGTCACAGTTTTTAAAGTTAACTAAGTTGTTTAAAAATACAAAAGACCATAAAACTTTCTTATTTTCACGTATTCATTCCCATATTATTATTTAAAGTATTGAGTTGGTATAAAAATAAGTTCGGTTTTCACAAATTATTAACGTTATGTTTAATCCGTATTGGAGATTTTTTCGCTAAAAGATGACCAACGTTCTGATCAACCTACCAAAGATGATGATGACCAAATCAGTCATTGTTGAAGAGGGTCATCATATAATTAAGAAGCTCGATATTTGGATTCCACATAAATTGAAAAATATTCGCATAATATAAATAATCAATATTTGGGATATGTATCTCAAGTCCAATGAAAACGATTATTTCATGAAAAGAATCATCACTGGTGATGAAAAATGGGTCACTTACAGTAATATCAATTGAAATAAAATCATGTTGAATCAGCATAAACCACATTTGAATTGCATTAAAAAGAACATGCAGTCAATTTGGTGGTATTACAGGAACCTAACAATCAATTTAGATGTTTACTGTCAACAACTAATGAAACTGGATGAAGCAATCAAAGAAAAACGGCAAACGGTAAAGGAATCGTGTTCCATCATAATAATAGCAGGCTTCACATATCAATAAGTGATGTCGCATCCTCCTGACTTGGCACCATCCTCCTGACATGGCACTATCTGATTACAATTTATTTCGAAGTTTACAGAACTCTTTAAATTATAAAACTTTTACAAATGACGATGACTTTATATCTAACTTGGTTCAGTTTTTTTCTGATAAGGACCAGAAGTTTGATGAGCGCGGAATCTTGATGCTGCACGAAAGATGGCAAAAGGTCCTTGAACAAAATGGAAATACGTTTCAGGAACGTATGATTCAGGTAAATCATTTGAATCTTTTACAATTTTTTAAAATGAGATTCGTAAGAATGTGAAGTATATATTTGCTTAAAAACAAAAGAAATTGAATCATTCCATAGATGCTTATTTAAGAATACGACAAAATGAGGTCTTCTTTTTTTAATGGTGTAAAGTAATAATGGAAATATTTTTCAAACTAATTTTATGTTATTTAACAATTAAATTAGGTATATTTTATATGAATACATGTAGTTTTTAAATATATATTATAGATATTTCTTTGCGGTCCGCTTTAGGTCACCAATATGGCAACTCTTCTCTGCAACTTTAAAATTACTTTTCACTGATATTGATGCCTGTTATTTAAGTATTCTCCACAGTTGAATCAAACAACTATTCAATAATTATATTTTTTTTAAATATTTGTAAACAAACGTAACATGACAAGTTTATTTGGTTTTATCAAAGGCAACCTTTTTATGTATAAAATAAAGTATTACAGGAGATATACATAACTTCTTGCATTATTATGAAATTCTTTTTAAATTTAAAACTACATTAAAGCCTGGAGCTTTTTTAAATGAAAAATGTAAGTCTAATGCAATAAGTTTTGCTGCGTTACGGAATTCTGTTAAAGTTTAAGGGCGGAATGTATTGATTCTATATTAACCTGCAAAATCCTACAAAACGAAAAATATATGCAAACATCAGGCAACTACAACAGCAAAATTTTACAACAACGGAAAAAAACTGAGAGAAAACATGAATAAATAGAATGCAGAAATGCACTAGACTAGATAAAATGTAAAATATGAAACTCGGAAGCTGTCAGTTTCGGTATCTATCGCTGCTCACTAGATAAACTTTATGCTCGATTCATATTTAATGCATGTAAAACTGACGTTTCCATTTTATATTCATGCATAGAGGATTCGGTAATTGACAGAAAATGTAATACAAAAAAAAACTATTAATTTTTGTAATTTTGAATATTAATATTTCCATTATTATTTTTTTAAATTTTCAAATGTTAATACTTCGGTTACTTAAAAACGATAAAGCTAATATTATTTAATTTCAAATCAAATTCAATTCAAATTTAAATTCAATTTTTATATATGAAAAAAAATATAGAAAATGTTATTTGGAGAAAATATATTTATATTTGCTGTACGTATTTTTTATTTATTTATGTATTATACTTTTTGCCGATACATTATTTATTGGAAAGGGCGAATGTTGAAGGGCCAGTCGACCGTAAAAAAGTTTATGTCAAGTCGTATATTAGAAATATTTAATAACGCAACGTGAGGGCGTCTGGAAAAATGTTTTATGTACAAATCGATGAAGAAACATAAAACCTCATTAGTTCGTTACAAAGATGCCACGATAAAGTTTAGAAAGTAATCGATTTTCAATTACCGTAATTACACGTAATTCGAATGTGCATTTATTAATTATTAAACGGATTTGTTTAACTTTATATCAATGTATCGGTAAATTTAAAACGTTTATTTATTTAATTTAATTCTCATGTAATAATGTATTGTTAATAATTAATGAAGCATACATATTTTAACATAATATTGAGAATAAGGAAGAAAAGTAAATGATGATCCAGTTAATGACTATTGTTACTGTTTTATTGAGTTTTCAATAGAGTAATTCTCTTTTATGAGGAGGAAAACAATGGTGGCCATTAGTATTCATGGATATTGGATACTTTGGACCGCGAAAGCAAATCCAAAACGCCTCATTTGGCAAAGAAAACAGACATATTCCAACAGGATAATTCCAATCCACAGTTCCAATGACAAAATTCCACGAATATTTGAAATAGAGTGTCTCTTTTATTTCTAAAACAATCAGTAATATAAAGCAATGTATCATTTCTGACAAGCTTGTTGAAAAACTAAATTGACATTAGCATTTTTTTGACATACAATATATTAATTAAATATATATTTAATTAATACATTGCTATGTTTCTTAATAAAGATGGAAACGATTGTGACATTTTTATGAAATATTGTAAACAAAATAGTTGAAATAGAATTTAAAAGAATATATACTTATTCAGCATTACCAAAAAATAAACGTTACGAAACAAACTTAAAACTGATGTAGAACGATAATAATGTACCCTGAAATACATTCTATGAACCAAACTTACAAATAACAACCAAATTACAGAATGAATCCAAATCGTTAATTTGTTTTGCCTTTATTTTTTTAAATTTTCAATCTATATCTTTCGTATTTCACCACAAAGCCCTTAGTAGCATCCTCGACGTTATATAGAACTCTAAAATATTATTTTGTAGTTGGTCAGACCTTTTCGACTCTGATTCTTTAATACCTTTCTTTGGTTTCAAACTATCGGTCGATTTCCAGTTCTTCAAATTGCTTCTTTTCCTGATTACGTTGTCTAATTCCTTACACTTTTCCTTACACTGTTGTCCATAATTTTCAAATTGGACGTCACGAAGTTCCCATATTTGAGATAATCTATATAAGCCTATATCTATTTTCACTTCTTCGCTCAACAAATCAAAGATGGAAGAATTACATAATTGTAACAGATGGAAATGTGATGACTGTATTAAATGAAATAAAGTGGTGTCAGTTGTGGCAAGATTGTAGTACATAATTGTTAGATGCAAATGTCTGTGAATTTGGGTTACGTCTAAATGAAATTCGTGGATGGCTGTCACGGTGAATAGTTTGCATGCAATGTAATGACGCTTAAACAAATAAAGAGCGTTGCAGACGGGTGAATAATTCGCGCACAAAATATCCGTGTAATCCGGTAACACGGGCGATGGGGGTGGCTACGTTACACAACAAATGGTTTAGAATTACACGTTGCAAAGTTACCCGGAGGCAGCCTGACATAATGTACTGTGGGGTTGGTGAGAGGAGTGGAGGGGTGCGGGACAGCCAGGCCGTCCTAAGGTAGACTGAATTATATAATTATAGCGAGAGAGCCTGTGGTGCCTGGTCGAATTGCCTGTCTGGCCAAAATTTACTGCCGTCATTTGCCACGCTCATTTGCTAATACTCGGGCACCAAAATAATTTGCACTCGACATCCGGTGCCCGAAATTATCAGCCCTTAAATACGAGACGCCGCTTTAAATCCGTCAGTCCGTCGATTTCATCGAACGTCAAATTCGAGTTAATTAACGTCAAATACGGTTGCCATGGTTGTAAATTAAATGTGAGCTTTACGAGCACTATCTATTATAAATATGAATTTACTCTACGATTGCGAATTTTGGTAAACATCAAGTAAACAATGCTACGCAATTTCCAATTACGTCAATGTTTTCCGCAATTGCCCCGAGTCGAGCGAATTAATAACCTCCCGGTGAATCGTTTCATAAACTCAACTTGCGTAAACTGAAATGGAATGCGCTGCGTGTTGGAAGTGTGTGCGCTCTCACAGACTGAATTAGCATCATCGATCCGTCGCTAATTGAAAAACGAATGCTCTTATCTTTGGCCAGGTGAATTTACGGGATTTTCCACTCTTGAAACTTTGCGTTCAAATTTAAATAAGATTTTTATCGCGTCGCTTGATTGCTTAAAGCTTTGCTCTTAACTTTTTTCATTCCTGTTC
>JAFMTC010000467.1:238732-277729 GCA_018845635.1 Nicrophorus orbicollis
GGGGGGAATGAAGCACACCTCTGAATCTCATTTGGTAAATCAAAGCCAATTACTTGGTTCGGACTAGGGGATCTGTCAGAAGGCGCAAAAAGGGACACTCGTAATCCTGCTCGAATTAGGGACGACTAACAGGTAACAAATCTCCTGCTCGAGCACTCAGGAAACTAGGTCACTCCAAAAAAACTTTGCATAAAATAATTAAATAAAAATACACTTCAAAATATAAAGTGTCATTCTCTGTCATGATATTAAAAATACAACCAAATAATTTAAATTCTACATTAGTGATAGCAGATATTCTTCGCTGTATTACTTTACAAATAATTACGCTAATATGTTATATATATGATATTTTTCTCAAATAAAAATATCTCAAAGTTTTGGTGTATTACCACCCACTGGCGGTTTTCCCTTAATTGCTAGTTAGATGTTAAATCTCATTGGAAGATCCAGTAAATTACATCGCTTGAATCGGTTCGTTGTTAAACTATTATCAAGAATTTTGATAGCTAAGTCATTTGGATGTTTTTCTAGCCTATTTTTGGTATCTGCTACTATATTTCATAATGGTTTCCTCCACTGTTTCTATTTGAAGATCCTCGTGTATTCTTCTGTCTGTAATGTACCATGGAGCTCTTATGATTCTTCTTAGGCTTTTCGACTGGAATCTTTGTATAATAGCAATATTAGATTTGCTAGTGCTTGTCCACAGCTGTATTCCATAGGTCCAGACTGGTTTTAAAATTACCTTATAAATCAGCAGGTTGTTTCAACTTCCTGAACTTAATTTCAAGTTGTTCTCTTTTTGATTGGATATGATCTTTCCAGATCAATCTTCTATCTAGATGCATACCCAAATATTTAACTTTATTAGCTGTCGGTATAATTTTTCCCTTGATAGTCACTGGTGGGCAGTAGTCTTTTCTTATGGCGAAGGTTTGTAGCCATTCCTGTACTAAGTTCAAAGAATCTTGCAGATAATATGATGTACGTGCTGCGTTTTATCCGATGATAAAATTGCAGTTTCATCAGCAAATGTTGCGACTGTTATTTTTTTCAGTTAGATGCATATCTGCAGTATATAATATATATAGAAGAGGTCATAACACGCTTCCTTGTGGTACACCTGATAATCTTCCTGTCAAATACGAATTTATTATTTTGTAAAAATTGTACGGTAGAGCCTTCTTTCATTTATAATATAATCCTGTATAGTTCCTGTATAGTTGATCTTATATTTGTAATATGTATTTAGCATTAGTCTAATTGGGGATCCGAGAAATAAACAATAGTCTTAGTTGGGGAAAGAAGAACATATTCTTAGAAGAGTACCACTTAACCATTTGAGAATAAAGATATTGTTAAACCAATCGAATTTACTCAAGAATTCCCAATACTTTACATCCACAACAATAAAGAAATCTTCCACTGTGTTTCTAAAATCACCCGGGGACATCATTTTCCTACAATTCGCTCTCGTATTTAAATCTATTCGAATTTCAAATTTATTAGAATTGTAGATATCCACATCCAGATACGTCAACGCAGTGATGTCATGTTTTATTGGAATTTTGATACACCGATTTCATAAAGTAATCCTATATCCTTTATACAATATAGATATGACATTTATCATGTTAAACTTATTGATAATTTAGTTGTATTATATAAAACACATAAATAATATTGGCAATTTTTCAAGCTAATGAAGGAAGTTTCAATAATGTGTCTTCTATCGTTATACTTTTAGATAAATAAATACGTTGTCATTTGTCACGTTGATGCTGTTGAGAATCGAGGTTAAAAACTTTTGCGAATGTCACACGCGCATCGAATAGGTTAACAAGAGTAAAATCAATATGAGATTGCGGATATCAAATAAGTTTCCTCGAATAAATCATACGCGATTTTTAACGAAAAATAAAGTCAATTTACTTTGGACAAGATGAATTGTAGCTGACGCTGCAATCTCGGATCGTTTTCATCAAGTTTTATATTAAAAACTTGCAGGAGATTATATATTCAGATGACCGAATTTGATAAGCAAGTTAAATTTTTCACTGCGCTAGAATTGTTATTTATTCCAATGAAAACGAGTAACAGGAATGAAAGTTTCAGCCAATGAACCGAAACGTTATAGGTCGTTTCGTACGGATATGAATGAATTGCGAGACGGAGCGCGTAATTTGTACGTAATATGGCGAATTACGTGTTCCACAAAAGTTTATTGAACGAAAGCACGGAAGAAATGAGCAGGAAACGTGGAATATCATTTCCGGATTAATCCTGGATAACCTGAATGTATACGAGAAATGCAATTTCGCTGAAACGAAGCTGAATAATGCAAAATAGTTGCACTGAAAGTAAACACGAAATGTATTCGGAATAAATGTTATACAATGTCACTTTTGCAGGAATGCTGTAACGAATAAAATAGAAAAGTCGCTGGAGAATTTGTTACAGAGATACCCGGCTCTTTCACAAAAAAAAAGGAAGTTAATTTCGTGATGCGCCCTAAATATTCTTTTTGACTTTGAATGGCTTCGTACGTCCATAAAATAGTCCATTAATAATTTTACAGAGTTCATAAAAGGATAGCGAAAGAAACGTAATTTCCGCTTAATGTATTTTTGCGAAAGTGCAAGTTCGTTAAAGCGCGCTCGAATTTCTGCGCTTCTGCATGTTCAAGTAATTGCCAAAAAGCGAATAAAACTAGACACGTTTTGTGAAGGATACTTGAGTTTTTAATTAAGTAATTAGCTTAAATGGTTATATCCAGTGCATTACTTTGTATAGTTTTAATTTTACAAAATTTCAATTTTGAACATTAGTTTAAATAAATAGTTAATAAATGACAACTTAAACTAATAAAATTTTAGTTATAAGCCCTTTAAAGAAGAAATACAATAAATTGTGTTTATTAAATATTATTAAATATCTTTATTAGCCACAAATAAACAATGTTTATCAATTTTCAACGTTTTTTTAAACTTTCTTAAAAATTGGGAAAATTTTATACAAGTAAATGTAATGAAACTTTTACGTGTTTGATATGCATAAGAGTATATCAAATTTATACACGAAAATGAACGTGAAAACTGTTGAAAAATTATGCCTTATTTAGGTATAAAAACACCTGTTTTACTAAGTTACGATGAATCATCTGAAAAAGCTATTTTGTGTCCAACTATTATAATTATAATTAGACTGTACTGGATATTCAAAGTCAAGAAGCACCATATGCACCTGCAGATAAGCGATATCAGCAGAAGTTGCAGAGTTGACAAGTTTCAACGGCTTTAACGAACTTATTCCTGTGTGGAAACTCAGAATCAGCAGATTAAGAGTAACAACCTTTTTACTGAAACATAATTCCCATCTAGTTTTTTTTTGTATTTATGTGTTTTTTAATTAGTGCTAGTTGAGTGAGTTAGCTTACAATATAATAGTAGTTAAAAAATCCAGAACGAACTAATATGAAATACTAAACCAAATGCATTTAATTTAGGCAAATAAAGATAATTTGCCAAGTTTCACTTACACAATAAACATTTACTTGACCAATTACTGGTCAATTTGTATTTCATAGTTTATTTAAAACAAGAATTTCAATTGAAAATAATTAAATAAATAACAATAGAGCTAAGTTATACAATTATAGTTTAGTTGTACAATAACGTTATGAAATTTATGTAAAACTAGAATTTAAATTGAAAAGAATTCAATTAATGGAAAAAAAAGAAGCGAATCATAACATTTAATAGTTCAATTTTCTTTGATTTTATTTGGAATAAATTATCTTATTATCTAGACCAGTGCGTCTTAACGTTCAGACCATGAAATCCTAAAATAAACTCTACCAGTTTCTTGAGAAATACGAATTTTATAAATACTTGGTCTAAACCCACAAAAGAATTTTCTGCATATATTTTTTCGATTTTTTAATCAATTTCCAATGATCTCTGAAATTAGAGAAATAGCAATAAAACTGTATAATTTTATATTATATTTAACATATTTATTTTAAATCAATAAATGCATTCTTTTTACCAAAATTATATGCATTGCAGAGCATGATTAATGTAATTTAAAATTAAAAGTAATTTCTTTAATTAGGTACATTAATTTTATTGATACAGTGGAATCTCGATTTCCGAATAATAATACATTCCTAAAGTACATATTTCAAACATATGAAATTCTTCTATTAACGAATAATAATTAAGAATCTTCTGTTAATATTTACAAATCAAATAATTTAAATGTACTATATGTAATTTATTCAGATTTTCAACTTTATTTTTTATTTCAATATTACAAACTTTTAAATATAAATGAATCACTTTAGCACATTCGATATATTCATATTAAAATTAGTTGATTTAGTTATTCTCTACTAATAACTAAAGTTTGTACTTAATTATTTAAGGATGAAGGATAGTCTTAGGAAATCCAATGAATAACATAGTTTCAGAAGAGTAACACAGTCTTATGACTAAATTAGTAATTAATAAAGTTATTGTTAAACCAAACTAAATTTCTTTAAATTCCAACTGAGATTCCATATCAAACGACAAACACATTTTCTATTGTGTTCTTAATTCCTACCCTTTTGTTATGTCTATTATTTTTGTTAAAAATAAAACATCCCAATTCAGTTGTCAATTGGCTAGGCTATACAGATCGACGAAATGAAAGAGACTGCATTGATGTTTTTCAGTAAGTTGTCGAAAGAATTGAAGGAGAAAAAGAATTCTCTGTACAAGTTGATGTGGTTTAATTGCTCCATTGTTGCGCATACAAGACAAAAGGTGGATGCATTCAATAGATGAGTGCATTTTGCAATTGGTTAGAAGTAATATCTGTTTTTCTTTTGAATGATGTCGATGATGAGTCGTCTTTATATATGAGCAACTTCGGTTCCGTTCAAAGTCCCGACATTAGACTTCCCGTCAATCATTTGCCCGATGCTCATTAGCCCGACATCCGTTAGCCCGACTGCATAAAATTCCCGACATTCGTTATAGCGAACATTTTCTTAGATTAAGGATGTTGGTAAACAGTGACAACACTGTACGCTGCGTGTCTTAGACATGCTAAATTCATGCCAATTGAGGAATTAAGCGAGAGAAGGAAGAAAATAGTTTAGTAAAAGATGAAATAGTTGTAATTTCCTTAATATCCGAAATGACAGACAGTAAATGTCGTGGCAACCACGTATAGTCGGCCTAATGGATGTCGGGTTAACGGTTGTCGGGAATTCGATACAGTCGGGCGAACGGATGTCGGGCTAATAAGCGCCGGGCAAATGCTTGAAGGGCAAATCAACTACACCCGTGCAACTTATGTATGTGCATGAAAATAACTTTGTTTTATTTGTTATTTGCAAAATATTGCAAACTTTATTCTAAAACCGAGTCGTTTTTATATAATTTTACTGTTGGTGGGTATCGAATGGATTTTTTTTACAGCTCATATTTATGCTTATATAAATTCAATTACACTCCACTTTCTAAAAGAACACACTCAGATTTCTTGCAAAATTAGTACATGTGACCAATTTGATTGATTCAAAAATGGGAAAACATATTCTAAATTAAGTACTAAATACATTTATAAAGTAGTTCATTGCTATTGAAACTAATATAATCTATTGTAAAAAGGTTTATGGTTTATTTAAATAACTATCTTTAAGAAACAAATAAAAATATTGATTCAAAACAAAGATATTTGATTTAATTACTTTTATTAAATTATGTTAGAAATATACTTGCAACATTTACAATTTCCTAATGCTTTATTCCTAAAACCTATCATTTACGTTTCTTAAGTATACAATTTAATTTTTGAATACTAAACTATATATATGTTACATAGTGGACTTAAGATTTTGTAAATGATTTATTATTCTCAAACAATTCTAAGCAACACTAGCCTAGAATTTTCTACACGTCGTTTTCAACATTTCAAACCAATTCATTCAATGATTACTGAGAAAATGTTGTTTTAAAATAAAGTTGATTTTATATTATTTTTTCTGATGGATGGATGAATATTTTTTTATAGCTAATATGTATATGTAAATTCAAATATTCCAATTTCGGAAAACACATAGATTGAATGTAAAACTAGTAATTAATGTTTATGTAATTTTCTCATATGTTTTAGCTAACTACGATACTAATTTACGACTAAACATTAAATACCCCATATGGAAAGTACAGATTTTATGCCTCGTAAATGACAGATAGCTCTTTATTCGCGGTGCCGTTATTTGCGTAATCGAAATTCGCGCGGTCGTTTTTAATTTTTATGTTGGAAATCGTTAAATATCGGTGGGCTTTAGGCCGCAACGAGCGGAAAGGTTTTACGTTTAATAATAAATGCGAAACGGCGTCGCGACGCTCGCGCAATTCATTTTAACGACGCCCGATTTCGGACAATAAATAATTTTGCGCTTTACACGCGCCGATTCGATTATTTTTTCTAGTATAAATATATATATATGAAACCAATAAATCACCGCATCGATCCGTTCCAATTATATTACCTTCCGAATAACGCATCGATCCGTGTGTATGTTCCATGCGAAAAACACTTTGCGAAACGGAAATGCAAGCGCTTTCGAGGAAACTAATAGCATGGGAAACATATTGGAGATGATTCGTTGTGAATAGTTTATAGATAGGGAAGTCCTTGTGAAAAATGCGAAGCGAAGTTTTCTTTCACAAGGAAAGATGTTATATATGTTTAAATGCATTATTCAAGGAGATGCGAATCGATACGCGTCAAGACACAAATTGAATAATAAAGGAAACGACGTTGACGAATCTTTTCATCGCGCGCAAAAAAAAATGCACAGAGATCTTTTCTTTCCCGAAACTTTATACTTTTTTTCCGGTTAATTAAAGCTTCTCAGCTAAACAGGTTTCGTTTAATTAACGCGGAAACCTTCAATGCGGGTTTGATGAGAAGGGAGGAAATACAATGGACCCGGATGATGTAACCAAGGTATTGGATCTATGCATGCTAACAGGAAACATAATCAACGTTTCGATTGCTCCGTTGCATATTAATTCGGAGTAAATGCATGTGAAAATTGCATTTTTCCGGAAATTTTGTGACGTTAACGAATATGAAACTGTACATGTTACTTAGGAGTTAGGCAGTGGGTGGAAATAAAATCGAAATAAAGCGAAATAAAAACTTAAAGTCTGCCATTTATTGTTATATTATTTTTTGTATATCATTCAACAATTAAAAATAGAATATTATGAATGGCTTTAAAGGTTGATTGTCAACGTGGAAAGTCAGTGCTAAATATATATTTTAAGTACCTTTCAATGGTTGTTCCATATTTCATGATGCATATTTCAATGCTTTAAAACATTAGTCAATACTTCAAAACTTGAACATAAAAAAGTAAATGTCAGATGTCAATGACATTTATTTGTAATAAGTCTATCTATGTCAAAGAAGTACTTTTTTAAAATTTTAAGGACTTTCTGATGGTTGTTTTATATTTTGTAATCAATATTTGAATGCTTTTCATATTAGTCAATACTTAAAAATGTTATTATAAAAGAATAAACGTTCGATGTCAATGTCACCGATTTATTTTTAATAAGTTTGTCAACTGCGTTTGTATTTTGTAGTGGATGCGCCGGGTAGGTTATTAGCATTTCATACTGATAGTATTATAGTTTTGCAAATATTGTGGCGTGAAATCTGAGATTATAAAGTTTGAAAATCTTCTTAGTGTCTATAGTTTCTGATAGTTTTCGTGGCTCGAAGGTGGTTGTTAGAAGTTCTGTGCATCGCAGAAATTAGACACCTTTTCGTGTGGAAAGTTGCGCGTAATCCTTTTGCGCGTAATTGGCGTGCCTCTCCCGCTGAGTGCAGGAAGCAGAAACTGTCATTATTTCGCGGCTGAAGGGAATTCGCGGTAACTGAAAGAAAGGGCAATAGTAATCGACGCGAGGGTTAAATGTATCGGAACTAATTCCGAAAAGGGAACGATTATTATTATATTCTCTTGTCCCGCAAATCCTTGGGAACTTCTTTATATTGGAGTTTCCCCTGGAGGAAATCGGAGAAATTCGCCGCAGTCCTGCGAGAACTGCAGGGGCGAGGCCCTCGGAGATATACCCTGCAGGAATTGCATAACTTTCTATGAGGATAGAAACGCGGAACGCACCTTGCATAACAACGAAAATCCCCTTGACGAATCAATACGCCCTTTTCATACCCACACTTTGCAGACCAAATCAGCACACACTATTCATGGCAATCCTCCAAACTATATAGAAAATATATATATAGCTTAAAATAACGTGAGGGCATTTTTACGTTTCTTTGTATTTTCCTTTTATATAAATCCCTTTATTTTCTCACAAAGACGACTCTTCAGTTATTGACTTTAATAACAAAGCCCACTAAATCCAATTTAAAATGTAAAACAAAAGACGTTCATTTTATATATTGTAATTTAAATCTTTTGTATTCTGTGACAACTTCAAATATAATGAAATGCAATATTGGAGACATTGTTGAATCATTTTATATATTTTGTTCAATAACAAAAGTCATTTCTAAAGTTTTCGAAGTAAGAGGATTTTCACCGAGCTGCAATTTAAATGAAAGTAAATTGTTGCATAAGGTTCCAAACATCTAATCCCAAAATGGAAACTACGATAAAAGCAATCACATTTAGAATTGTGCTCTTATCGCGCATTGCATAAAGTTTACGAATCTTGTAGCGTTCCGCCAAAAGTTGGAATGGCGACAACATTCGGTGCAAAGCTGGCGAAAATCTCACGGTAATGAAGCGTGTAAATCATCACTTTCTGCATTTAGTAATCTATCGTTTCTAATGAATAATCAAGTGTTTTTATTCATTTACTGCAGTAATGATTTATCAAACAGTTGATTGCTCGTAAGATTTTATTTAAAAGTGCGTAATTAGTAAGTTTTCTTTCAAGATTCCATAGTTGTTTGTTTCTATGGTTAAGTATTTTTTTTTATATACAGTAGGTAGCCTTTTAACGAACACTTCGAATTACAAATAAATTGGTCAACAAACACTCTCGTAAAATATTTGTATGTATAATACACATATATTCAGATAACGAACACCTTAAAGCTATTATTAACGTTATTTTTGGTGCCGTTAGGAACTTAAGTCATTTCTTAAATGATCGGTTAACTAAGGATTCGGGTAGCAAACATCGTCTTTGATTATTATTCGTATTTCATAAAGCAAGATAATTTTATTTTGAACATTTACTATAATAATTAGATAAAACGTCAATTAATTCGTAGTACTATTAAGAGCGAAATAGTGAGAGAGTAGTAATAGTAAACAGATTTCGGAAATAAATATTGCACTTCCGGTGCAAGTTGCAAATATCGCTGATGCAATCCTGTTTATTTCCTTTGAAGTTGCTACGAGTGATGCGTTCATATGCAATTTAGAGCTATTGATTGTTCATTAGTGAAAATTGTTTTTTGTTTGCAATTAAATATTCCCTTCTGCCCTTCGATTTCCTGTGGTGGTGCAACTGCGGCAAGCACTGGCTGTCATCGTAATTGACAAGCGGATCGAAGTGTGACAAGTAATTAAAGTTCTATAATTGTTTTATTTTGAAATTCGTATGTTTCGCAATGTAAATTTCAGGTTTTTCCGTCGAAACTCGCAATGCATTTAGCATCTAAAATTGGTATTCCAAGGGCTGCAGGGAATGTGGGGCAGCAGGAGAGGCGGCAGGAATGCTGCGGCCGCCCGGCATGCGCACACTACGGAACGCACGACTAGTATGTCTGAGACGTTCCTACCTGTCTGACGTAAAGTTTGCCAAAAAAAAGCGAATAGAAATAAAGTGCAGTTGGAACGAGCCCAAAGGCGACGACGAAACTCCACTTCGGATCTATAGGTAATTATTGTAGGGTTTTGAGGTGTGAGGGTAGACGGTGAAGAGTATCCTCATAGTTGCGATACCGAATGTAAACATAACCTGCAAACTGCGGTTTGCTATTTTCGTTTGCGGTCTCTCATCGTTCCTATTGGTTTTGCAGACATGAATGATGATGCAGTGATTGCCACTAACGACGATGCAAGCGAGTGCAAACGCAACGCAGTCCAATTGGGCTACTGGAAGGACAACTATATTTCACACTTGATAAAGCATAGCAAGAGGAGGGCTCCGGAGATCAACAGAGGTTACTATGCCAGGGTGAAGGGAGTAGAAAAGGTTATCCACAAGTTCCTGCAGAGGGTTGGGGACAAAGCACAAATAATCAATCTTGGTTCTGGCTATGATACACTTTACTGGAGACTGATGGATGAGAACATAAGCATTGCAAATTTCATCGAGGTTGATTTCCCATCGGTGACAGCAAGGAAATGCTACCTGATCAAGCGTAATAAGCATCTGCTGGAGAAGGTCTACACACAGGATGGGGAGGTTAAGTTGAGCGCAACTGATATGCATGCAGGGTCTTATCACTGTCTCGGAGTGGATCTGAGGAACACAGCTGAGCTTGAGGAGAAGCTCCAGCAGGCGGAATGCGATTACAACGCGCCTACACTCTTCATCGCTGAATGCGTATTGGTTTACATTGAGAACAATTGCGTGGACAGGCTGATGAAATTCATTGCTTCCAAATTCCCGAACGCTCTGTTCGTTAACTACGAGATGTGCAATATGAACGACACATTCGGGGATGTTATGATGGAGAATCTGCGGGCTAGGGGATGCAACTTGGCTGGGATTGCCAGCTGCAAGAATCTGGAGACGCAGCAGCAGAACAGATTCGGGAATAACAACTGGAGCGGATCGAAGGCCTGGGATATGGTTAATGTATACTACAGTTTCCCTGCTGGAGAGCGCGAGAAAATCGAGCGCATCGAGTTCCTCGACGAGCAGGAACTGCTGATACAGCTGTTCCAGCACTACTGCATCTGCATTGGGTGGATGGGTGACACCTTCGACGGGCTCTTCGTCGAGGACGCCTAGATTTTTGCCCTCTACATCATCATCAACATCAATTTCAGCAGCAGCAGCAGCGACCGTGCATGTTAACCGTAAGAAGCCCCAACACACCCTACCCACCCCTCCGAATTTCGTTGACTGTGTAAGTGTGACAAAAAAAGTATGAATTATGTAATAATGATTATTAATATTAAATATTGTAAAATTATCTTTCGTTATCCGCTTTTACGATGATTCGTATTTTTTAAATTGGATCGTTTATATACATATATATGATACATGTAAATGAATAAAGTATATAATTAATTGATTATTCTTACCCTACTTCGATTGATGGATCTGTGATATTTTTATTCTTATATAAGTTTGTCTTCATTGTGCTTAGCGAATAACAGATTATATAAATATATATATATACTTTAGCAACGCTTTGTTTATAATTTCCTCTGTGTTATATAAATGAATAAATATATATATATACGTATAAATAGCCTAACAATCTTTTGTCTCATTCATCCACCCGCAATTTCTTTCCACTCTGCAGAATTGCATTTTGTAGCTGAGAGTGCGTTCAATCAAGCTTCGCTTCTGCTACAATTAAATCGAATTGAAGACCACCGCATTTTCGGATCGATCATTTAAGGCTCTCGTGTTTACACGACCTAAAATGTAAAGAGGTAAAGTGGTTCTCCTATTCTACTTTGTCATTTAATTTGTAGCTTAGACTCTTATAAGACTCAAATAAGATTTTAAGTCGTTTGCACTCAATCGATTAAAATGTAAATTAAATATATACTCTTTTGAATTTATTACAATTTATAGTAATACTTGAAGAAATTAAATATTAAGCTTCAAGAAAAGAGTATTTTTAGCTTGCAATTATATTTTTCAACTACGATTTGCTCATATCATTCAATATCTGAATGAAAGATATTTAGAAAATAAATTCGGTTTCGGCAATTTTAAATTGAATTTCTTGATAGTAAAAGCAGTGCTTTTATTTTTTTCTCCGATATTTACACAATTGACCACTCTCTGGATCAGAAATATAATTAAACGCGTAAATTATTGAAGAATAAATTTTTTAGTCAAAGTTGAAAAAACTAAATTTTATATTTTCACGAAATCAATAAAATACAGTAAAGACATATATTCAGTGAATATAACGAATATACGGGAATAATTATAACTTTTCTAGATTTCTTGAAATTTTCAGTCAAAGATGAAAAACGAAATATTTAGTTTTGTTGAAACAATACTGTTTTTACTATTATTTGACTTTCTGAATTTCAAGAGTCATTGGGCCTTATTTGTTTAAATATTTAAAAAAAGATACGTAAGTTAAAGATAAATGGTCAAGGAGCTTTTCTAGAATTCTTATAATTTCTGGTCAAATTTTAAAAATGTAATATTTAGTGTTTTATGAATTTTTATATATCTAAAACATAGGAAATATTTTAAATTAAAGAAATATATTCAGGTAATAAAAATAGTTTACGAGTACAAATAATTGCAGTTCTTCTGGATTTCTTGTAATTTACAATTGAAATAATGTAAAAATAAGCTTCGGAAAAGTAGATACGTAAGCTAAAGATAAATTCTCAGGGAATAATAGTTATTAGTTACTTTATCGATATTTATGAAGAACAGAAAAATAAGTAAATTAGGCGAAAAAACCAATGATCGATAGCCTTTTGTCCAGCCGTTAGTTACATTTTTATTTATTTATAATTAAGTATTTAATTTATTATGTTTATTTATAGTTTTTATTTATTTTGTATACTTAATGGCAAAAATAATTATATAAGAAAATTAAATACAAATATTTTAATAACAAAATCATGAATTGTAATTGTTGTTCTTCGAGATTTCTTGTAATTCGCGGTCAAAATGAAAAAGTATGCTTCAACTAGTACATTTTTTACTATTTTTTCAGCAAACATGAAGTATAAAAATATTTTTGAATACTTTAATTAAAGTAAAAGTTTTATGGAACAAAACATATCTATGAGTTCTTCTCAATTTCTTGAAACCAAAAATGAAAGAAAATGATTGGAAAAAGCAGTGTCTTTACATTTTATTGATTTTCTTCATATATGTACGAACATAACTGTAGCTCTGAATTTCTTCGTAGTTATAAACGAAAAAGTATGCTGTCATATTTTTAGTGTTTGTCTTCAATATACATGATATAATTGAATACTTGAATTAAATAGACATAAAAAATATTACTTTTTTGTTTGCGAATTATAAGAGAACAGCTTCGAAAGAGTTCTTATTTTTGGTTTTTCAATAATGATAAAACTGAAAAGTTTAATCAGAAAATATTACCTGAATGAATACATAATTTAAATATTACCATGCATTCATTTTTATACGAACCTAGTAAAAAAATATGTTTATTTGTCTATTGTACGACGGTTAAACTTTATTGCACGATTATGGAATTACACTTTTGGGGATCCGGGACTCTCGTGAATAGGTAATACCACCATGTTACGTTACATTGTTATGTGCACGCGAAGCAGAAAAGCGAGGACGGAGGAAAAAAAAAGCGGAGGAACACGTTTCCTGTTTCAGTTTTCCTCTTGTACAGTTTTTCAGTTCAGCATTTTTTTGTGCGTGTTTATGTGAGTCGTTGTTGCTGCTTGCTCCCAGGACATTTTTTTAATACCCCGTCCGAGGGTAGTAAAGCCCCGCTCCGGCAGGAATTTGATTCAAACCACCTGAAATATTCAGTTGTTCCTCTCCCGGTCCGAGATATTTTCGGATCGCGATTTATTCAAGTGGCGTATAAATGCTTGTCTTTTTTTGTGTGGGGTTGAAGAGGACGATACGCACAAAGCCACACATAATTCCTCTTTATAAAATGCTTCGCTTCATACCGAGAAGTGGATGAAAAAAGAAAAGATAGAAAAAAAAATAATGGAGAGAGAATTACAACCGAATCGCTTTATTCCATCTTAAGCGTTTTATACGCGAAAATTGGCCGGTCCTAATCCCGCTATCAGCACGGTCCGCATGACGTAATTACAAGAGAGTATGTAAAAATGGGTCCAGCCTCATTCATCAACGAAGTTCAACAATGATGATAATATATTGTAAACGTGTCCAGATATGAACTTGTTTCTCTTCACCACCAGTAACACAGTAAAAGCTCTTTAATTTCCATAGCTCAGATTCCAGATTTTCTAGAGAAACTTCGTTTCGTGTCGGAACGTTAAATCTGGATTTATGTACGGAGACGGCATATAAAAAAATGATTAATTAAAACTTGCGAATTGATTACACTCCCATCAATTTCTCACGCCCAGATAGTTCAGTTTACGGAGCTGCTATCCTCCTCCCCCACCCCTCAAACCATTTACCAAACTAATTTTCGCGCCGTTTACAAACTTTAATTAAATCATGAAGCAGACCGGCGTGTGCAAGTGAGTTTTAATAAAACGGCTCATATACAATTGCTCCGTTCTGCAGCAAATTAACTTCCCCACTTACAAGCATTTCCTCTCTTCCCTTTTTGTTATTATTATTTATCTCTACAAACTCGATTTTCCCATTTGGAAGTAATACGGTCTTTATTGCACTTTATATTATATAGTATTAGTATCACCAGCTGCGTTTAAGCAACTAATAAGTTAACATATTAAACGACAACAGTTTCAATTAGTTTTATCTCCAGATTTATGCCTTTTTCTCGAAAACTAATATAAACACATTTTTAGCTTAATATTTAACTTAAAGCAAAAACTATAAAGTATTAATATGTTCAAGAATTATTGTATTTTATACAAATTAATTTGAAAATTACATTTGTGATTTAAGTAATTTAGAGTAGATAAATTAGAATTTTACAATTTTTAGAAATTTGAAGGAGATACAGTAGATATTAATAAAAATATACAGAATAAAAGGGTAGCAGAAATATTATAGTAAAATTTGTGATTTACTTGTAATTTGTGTACAAAATTTAATAAGCAAATGAGTTGATATAAATTTGGCTTTGCGCTTTGATGTTTAAAAACCTTCTACATAAACATTGATGCTGTCATATAAAGTTCTGTTTTTGAGAGAGAAAAGGACAACGTTTTGATACAACCCTTTGTGCTAATCATTTCTATCCACTTTCTATATTTCCAATACGAAACTAATTCATATCTCAACAGTTCTAATTAAATGAATACTAATCTAGATTTCAACAATTAATTTGTGTTCAATGTGTACTTTATATTTTGCCAGTTTTACGTAATATGTGTTATAGAATGTCCTTTGATTTAAGCATATTTTTAGTAAAATAAAATATAAATATTTTATAGTAATGCAGAGGTTAAAGCTAAAACTAACGAGAATAAAATATTGCTATAACATTTGTAATTTTCTTGTAATTCACGTACGAAATGTAATTATCTAATGGGTTGTTGATATCATTTTGCCTTTTACTTTTCTTGTTGTGTACCTCTCGACTTGTAAATAAACATTGATGCTATCATATAAATTTCAGTGAAAGAAAAGGTGCTTTTATGATACAACCTTTTCTGCTAATTATTTATATCTATTTTCTGTATTTGAAATAAAATAATGAACTTCATATTCCAAAAATTCTAATTAAATTAATATTAATCTAATTATCTAGATTTCAGACATACAACTGAGTTTAAAAAATGTGTAACTTTATATTTATAATTTGTCATTTTCTTGTAATAAACCTTAATAATGTTTTTTGGTTTATGATATTTTTAGAAATCAAAAGACATATATTATATAATCAATGTGGAAATCGAAACAGAAACTGCAGAGAATAGAAGTGGATAATAAATTCATGAACAAAATTTAATTTTACATTATATACCTTTCGAATTATAAATAAACATTGATGCTATCATATAAAGTTCTGTTTCGATGAACGGAAACGACAACTTTTGATTTTGATTCAAACCTCTGAGATAATCATTTGTATCTACTTTATGTATTCTAACTACAAAACTTATATGATATCTCAACAGCTCTAATTATATTAAGAATTATCTAGGTATCAATTTAAATGTGTAATTTAGTATTTAAGAATTTGAAATACAAAACTAATTCATATATCATTAGTTTTAAATAAATTAAGGCCAATTTAATTATTTCAACAATTCATTTCATTTCAATTTGTTAGTTTCTTCTAATAAATATTATGAATATCTTTATATTTAAGCAACTTTCTGAATTCCAGCTACAAAACTTATATCATTTTTCAACAGTTCTAAGGAAATTAAGATCAATCAAATCATCAAGATATCGTTAATTCAAATGTGTAATTTAGTAGTTATAATTTTTCAATGTCATATAAGAAATTGTCTACATTCGATGAAAATTGATATCAAGTCTATTCAATCGATGTGTGTGTGTATCCAATTAAATTATAATACTTGGATCAGCTTTAATCAAACAAAGGTTAATTAAACGAACTTCGAATTTGCGGAAATAATAGGCTACGTGGCCTTCCAATTTTATTCAAAAACGTAAAATAATTTCGTCTTGTAAAACATAAAACAATTTCGCAAAGTCTGCGTTTCACGATGGGAGAACCTAAATGAACAAACTAAACTAGAGTAGTCCTGTTTGACTTACTTGTTATCATTATATAATAAGGAAATTACTAAGAGATGCGCAAAAGGAGAGGAGAGGCGGCACTTTGCATGACAAAAGAACGGTTTTCAGGCTTGTTTGATGTTCGACCCATTATCTTTTGCGTGACAATTAAATTACGAGCCGGTCCTCGACGGAACTTGCTCTTTTTTGGCCCCATCCACAAAGACAACACTGCAAGAAAGTTTCAAAAGGGAGGAGGTGGAATCAATAGTTTGTCGTTAGCAAAAGTGCACATCTTTGATCATGAATTCTGTGTTTCATTTCATAAAACTTTTCTGTTTGTTTTCTGACAATGTTTTAATTGTCTGAGTCTTGTGGAGAGATGTTGAAATTTGCGCTCAGAAATGCGCAATTATCATGTAAATGTTGAGGGGTTGTTCAGAGAAACAAGGGCGAAACTAAAACTACAACACAAGTTGCGATGTTTGCGCTTATGATAAATTCGGGCACGTGACAAATGTCACTTGTTCCGTAACCAATGGTAACCAGCAAACAACTCCAACAAACTTTCATTGCGAAATCATCCCTCCTGCTCAAGAAAAAATATATCATATGCTATTAGGGTGGGTCGAAATGGCTTTTAATCTCATTACATTCTCATTTTTTATACAATCTCTTTTCTACCCTCATTCCTCTCTCATTTTCTTTTTGCACTCTTGCGACGGAGAAGCCCACGGGACGAATCCCCCACGCAATCTGTGCCAGTAAATACATCCGCTTAACTCTTCTCCCCCTTCCTCCACGTGCGAAACGTATCCTCTCCTTATCTCTGCCCGACGACGATGACAACCAAATTCAATTTAATCCGGCCCTTCGATATTGCACACTTCATTCCGTACTTCCCCCCGGCGATGGTATAGAGAGCAAAGAGAAAATCATAAAATCCGATGGGAATGTGGACCGAAAGAAGAAAAAAAATTGAATCATAATTAAAACGGTCTCCGAAATCCCCTTTTTTGCGAGGAAGGAGAGTTTGGGGCGAAAATGCAAATCGCTGTTTTATAAGAGATTTATTTATCCTTTCTGCTCTGCGGGTTTTTTGGGATTTAAGGTTTCGAATCGAATTTACAAGGGTGTCGAATTGCTTTTCTTTTATTGCCTTCTATATTCGGACCCTTGTAACTATCCCGTTCTTTCTAGATTTGGGATCCATTAAACGGCTCCTCCCCACGATTACCAACAGATTATTGTAAATCAAGTCAGGCCTGTAACATTTATCGAAACATATGGGATAATAGCTATTCACGATTTGGACATTTGCATACGTTTGGTTTAAATCTGCCCTTTTTTGTATAATCGACCACTATAAATATTTTTTTTTTCGACTTTTTAACCGACTTCTTGTTTTTCTCTGTCAGACTAAATTCTGTCTCAACTATGTAAGAACTGTAGGGTTTTGCTCTAAGTAGAAAATGTCTAAAATCTACTTGTTTATACATTGATTTTACCTAACATCTATCAATTCTTCTAAATTTTCTATTTCTTTGTAACAAATATTTATATATTCTTTAATGTGGTGGGTGTAAAGTTAAATGTCATCAATTTTAATATTATCCTTTTTCAATAATAAATTAAAATTTCAAAATATCTAAAATTAATTCAATTTAAATCATTCATAAACAAAACAGTTTTCGAAAAAGATAAACTACACTATTTGAACTTGAATGAAAAATTACATATTATTTTGTTTATAATTTTGTTTACATATTATCAATGATTTCAATACAATCAATTTAATTGCTATAAAATGATGATTTGTCAAAAATACTCTATTACTAAATTTAAAGATATCATTGAAACACTTCTTCAAGTCATGTATTTCGACAATATGAAGAAACAAATTATTGCAAATTTCATAACTATTTTCAGATAAATGAGATCAATCAAGAATTTAGTTTTAATTGTCATTATTGCAATAATGTATAATTGTAAAACAGAATTGCTAATTTCTGGTTATTAAATGTTGCCTATGTACAATGTATTGACAATATGTCTGTGTTTAAAAAATGCCAAAAAGTTCGATATTTTTTTATCATAAGATGCTGCAGTTATGCTAGGAATTGTATTCTGTATTAAAATAATTCGGTCAATTCACTAAATAATATAATAAAAATATAAATGATCAACCACAACAACGTCTATAAACTAAAAAAAAATGTTTTGTCACTGTTCTGTATTTACGCTGTTCTATTTTTACTTGTTCTTTATTTTTCGGTTACCGATTTATACGTTTGCAGCTACTGAGAATTATAAAAAAAATTACATAATTTTAATTATTTTCTTATGGAATATTTTATCACTTTCATTTGTATGAAAAAGTTACTTGAAAACTAAAAACAAGTAAAATCAGAACAGAAAAAATACAGAACAGTCACAAAACATAGTACAAAAAATAAACTGAAGATGGATAATCATGTTGTACGGAGAGAACAAAGGGAAATAATCATAATAAACCAAATATTTAAAAATAATAACCATTAGCAACTGTAAGTGTATTATAATATATCTTATGTTAAAAACAATTAAAATACGTAGATGTAAGAAAACGGTGTAGATACAAAGTGTTGATTTAATTAAACAAAGGTTTATATATTTTCAGAATTTTTCAGTTAGCGAAATTAAATTCGAAATATTAGAACTAAAGCCATTTCTTGAAGAGAGTTTTTATTTTTTTGCAGTTGCGAACGACTTGAATGGGGTCAGAGATGTATAAGAAAAATGAGACGCTCAAAAAATTTCAGCTCCAATAACCCTTGGAGCCATCTCCCTTCCAGTCCAATTATCAACAACAGAGGACACAACAACAAAAAAAATAGACACACAGAGAGAATGGAAAAAGCGTTTACTGCGCAAACAAACAAATCTCAGAAAGGACGGAATTAAATTTAATTTGCTGTACCTTCAAGAATCGCATATATTCTTTTTTATATCCCTTTAGTCCGATTTCCTACTGGGAAATCCACCTACCGTCGTCGCGATCCTCTTTTGTTAGGTAATCAAACAGACGTCTCGGGAATATTTTAAAGATGTGGGTTAATGCTGCTGCCTCCGTTTCCGCTCACCCGCCTTTCCTTCGTCATCATTTCTCGAGTCCTTAGAACCTGCCGACCGGAATATGTTCGGCACGTGAATCGCGAAGGGTCTTTCAAAGTAGCTGCACATCACTCGATAACTTCTGTGCACACACAGAAGACTTGGGGACCCGGACATACATCTATCTACTCAAACATACACACAAAACGTGGGCATTTACTTTTCGACGTTCAAAGGGACCGAGACATAAATATGGACTTGTACTGCGGCGATATGCAAATTAGGCAACTGCATGTACGGCTTAATTAGTTCTGGCTGTTTTTTTTTCTGTTAGCATACTGTGCACGTCCCTTCATTTGCTGCAATTGTCTATTGTGACATACGTTTTAACGTGCGTGGGAAAACGCGGAATGCTTGATCAGGAAATTGATCGGGAAATTGTTATGCAATTTGATCGCGTGCAGCGATCCCGAATTTCCATTGCACTGGTCCAGTTTTTCCAACCGTCAATTAACATCCAGCTGCGTGTATCCACAACGTATCTAGTTTTCATGCCTGTCCGCAAAAACAAATTACAAACAAAAAGTAGAAACACGAAGCCTCCTTTTCAATCGCCGATAGTATTATTGTGGAAGAAACAAAAGAACACGTAGCGAGGATTTCTTCTTCGAAATTCCCCCACATGCGTTTCCTGCGGTCGTGTCAACCACGAATTGCACACGACCTGCATATTTTACAATAAATTTACGAAACCTTCAGCCACCCCTTCGCTGTTATTCCGTTTTATTGCCCCGAGGGGCATTTTTGTAGTATTTGTGTGGACCATCAATCACATATTTGAAATGACCAAAAATTACGTTTCGACATGTCTGCGCATTATAATGTACTTTGGAATTTCTTATTTGAGATTGTAAAAAACTATTTTTAATTTCAACAATGTTACTTTAAATAATCTTATAATTAGAGTTGCTGACAAAGTAATTTCAGTTTTTTTCAAAATATAATTTAAAAGTTTTTTTTTATATAATTATTAAACTTTATTTAATAATATATTATCCATTTTGATCAATGACTTTTTGCCACTTTTCCGTCATCTTCATTAGCCCACGCTTATAGAATTTCTGGTTTTTATCAGTAAAAAAAAACGAAACTAGGTATAATTTCACAGCTTTATCCTTCTTGAACGTTTGACCATTCAAGAAGTTTTGTAAGGCTCTGAAAAAATGGTAATCCGATGGCGCTAAGTCAGACGGATGTGACATCAAGTCCAATCCAAGCGTCAATCATTTCTGTCGATTTACTAATGATGTAGGCCACAGACAGCATACAAAACCTTAATGATTGAACTCTCCGACAGAAATGTGACGATCCGAAACAATTATGGCCTTTGATTATCATCAACTACATTTAGATCATCTTTGAGTTTAGAGCTTCAACTCAATACACATCGCTTAACTTTTTAGCAGTTCTTAAGTTTCGAAAATAATAAAGCAAAATATTACGAAAATTAACGATTATATTGTCAATGTTAAAATTGAACCCACACAAACAAATCTTGCAAAATAATTACTCAATTTCGTTTTTAGAAAGCAAAAGTTAACAGATGACAAATTGTAAAAATATTCTATTGTATGAAACCAGTGACAGAAGTCATTAAAAAATATAACTACTCTACCTTGATTTATAATCAAATGTTTGCTGAAAATACAAAAATTACTTGAGAAGTGTTGGAAGAATTTTATTTGTAAATGAATAATTCAAACAACACTTTTCAAGTAGTGCTGAAAATCAATTACGGCTGTTTCTTGTATTTTTCGTTTGTTTTTGTTTCTTTCTCTGCAGAATCCATTTACTGAAGAAAATTCGTTACACTCGGTTCGTGCGAAAGGCGATTCATTACTGCACCGAGTCAAAGTTGTTTTTAGAAATAAATGCGTCGACGATGAATCTGGAATAGCAAGTCGTGCTCGCTCACTCTATTCGTGCAAGGACTTACAGGGATAATGCATTACATTCGCAGCGAAACTACTACTACCAAGTTCGGAGCAATTTAAATTCTCGGAAATAACATTATAGTATTCAATTTAAATTAAGTGCATTTCTATTCATGTTATAATTAATGATTAATACGGTTATGTAACTAATAATGTAAATATGATTTTGAGGTTTTCTTTCAATTAAAAAAGGCAATAAATGAGTTTTAATTGCTTAACGCTCTGTGCTTCAACAGAATTTAAATGAAAATTGTGTCTTTAATTAACAAAAAAAATATGAGCAGAAGTTGACTGAAAAAATGTAAAAAAATTATTGCCATCGATTTTATCTTTATTTGTTATTTTTCCAGTGGGATAACTGTAAAAATAAAAAAATGTTGAAAAATATGTGGTATATGGCTGGTGTATTCTATTAAGTTTTTTGTAATGATTTTTTTTGTACAATATATTAAGTGAAAATCAATGTTTCTATGGAAACAAATAACTGTTATTAATTAATAAATGTGACAAGTGACGTATGCAATTATCGTTAGAAGCTTGCTAAATTGTATTAGTTAATTAATAAAAACGTTTTGGTAAATTGATTAGATGTTACGTTTTTTTGAAAATTTAGTATTAATATTGTGATATGGCACTTATTAACATTTTTTGACGTTTTTTTTAACATAGATGATTTTCATATTTTTGCCGTAATTAATCGTTTTGTTCGCACAAAAGGTTCTAAACGAGTTTTCCACTTGAATCGCTTTTTAAAAAATGCTTTCGCCGAACATTATATATTAGCTGAAAATCGACGTTTCTATAGAAACCAACATCTGCTATTCATTTATTAACGCTACTGACAGATGCAATTACCGATAAAAGCCTACTAAATGCATTAGTTAATTAATGATGATCGAACAAAAGTTCGTGTAAACCAATTAGACATTAGCTTTTGTTTGTTTGTTAACTGAAAGCTGCGGGGGATCCTTATTGACTTGAAGGATTGTAATAAGGGATTGGGTCGTAAAGAACCGCATTGTTCCGAATTAACCGCACGGAAATAAAACTGTACTTTCGTCGCTGGAGGAAGAAAAGAGACGAGAACTTTCTGCTCAAACAGAGAAACCAATAACAATCTTTGTGAGGAGAAGTGAAGAAGCCGCAGGGCTTACTGGTGGAAACGCCCCAAAAATCGCTGCTGTTCAAACCTCATTTTTTTTTCTTATTTGACTCAAACCTTCGTCAACAGAAATTAATCATATTGCGAAACGGCAAATATTTGCGCGTATTTTAGAGAACCCCTTCCATCTAAACACGATATCGTCCAATTAACTATATTGCCCGAGGTTCGCAGATTAAACTATTAACTGGTATGCAAATTTCCACGATTTTAAGCGAGACAAATTATTTGATCTAAATATATTTGATATCTTTACAGTTTATCGACTCGCCCTTGAGTCAACATTCGATTCGAGCCACTGTGTAAATAGCTATTCTTACTTTCCTTTGATGAGCCACAACATCGATAAGTTCATTAACAAAAACAATTAGGAAAAACCTTCATCCCATTTTGAAGCATTAATCGTTTTCGTATCGTATATGTTCGAAGTGTGCCAGAAATGTTGATAAATCTTAATGAATTTTATAGTTATGCAACTTAATTAACAATTAATAAAATTAATGCATTATTATAAATTTCGAGATTTTATGTTGGTAAAATGAATGTAACTGCTAATATGCATTATAACGAACCCGGCGCATCCACCCAAATGAAATAATTTTAGAAATTCTCTATTCCATATTAATAACAAAAATGGATTCTTTATACGAAAATTGTTGACGAATGCAGTGATAAATTATAAACATTTTAAAGACTTCAATCAAAATTAATGTTTCATTTGTCACAACTTTTAAATTTTATGTTCACCTAATTATTAAAGGTAACACATGTGCATACAGATATTATTATACAATTGCTATGGGCTTTGAGGCCATGGCTTACTGAAGAATTCGAATGGTTAATGATAATGTATTTATCTGAAAATATTTATTTTTGAATGACAAACAGTGTAATTTGATAAAATGTTCAAATATTGCAATATTTCATTTCTAATCTAACGTGATGATCCATATCTTTTTTATGTTACATTATTTCATTCAAATTGAAATAAAAGAGAGCTTTTAAACAATGTTTGCGTTGCGACTTGATTGAGTTCTTGATGCATTCAAAAATGAACGGAAAGTTGCAGAAATGTGCAATTATATTTAAAACGTAGTAACCAAATTGTTTCACATTCTACAAACCATTTGAACATTCAAAATAAAAATTAATAGTATTTTTTTTATTATAAATGTTCTGTTGATTTATTTTCTTTTATTACTATTATGATATAGAGAGTGTATAATTACGTTGTAGAATTATATATAAAATTTATCATTTTATATAGTTATAAACGAAACAGTTTCCCTATATTTTTAAAATGTTGGTATAATTAAAATAAACAACTCCAGGCCCAGCGCATCCACCAATTCGAGCGAAGCAATTAACCACAAATAATCCCCTCCAACGCACACTCTCTTTTATTTCCAATCACCATAACCTTCACTGGCGCCGAAAAATAATTGAAAAGCAAGCTTATGCAACGCCCTCGTAAATAATTGTTTTACATTTATTTTTCCCCTATCTGCGTTTCATTCATTAATAAAAAAATCCTTTCGATTTTTGTAGCAAATGCAAACCTTTTCCAGGTGCACGTTTGAACGGCTCCAGGGTTTAGCAAAATTATTAATTAGATCAAGTTACGCGCTGCATAGCAGGAATACAGCCCGGAGGCATTCGAACATGATGGAAATTTACATGGGAGCAAATAGCGTTTGAAGTGCGGATCCGAATTACCGCAATCCTTGTTTGCCTGGAACATGTATACACTTTTTTCTCTCTCTATTTAGAAACCTACTTTGTAATCGATTTCAATTAAAAGATACGTTCCCTGCGGGTCAATTACGATGCAGTTTTTACATTTTATTTGATTAGCATTTATTCTAAATCTGTAGTTTTGCTTCAGGCAATTTTAGTTTCAGAATCTATATTAATCTAATTATATTATATTTGACATGTAATTTAGGTAATCTATATTAATTCAATTATTTAGCAAGTAGTGCGTTGTTTCAATATGAATTATGTATATGGATGATTCATAGCCGTCCTCAAAATTAAAAAATAGTGAATCGAATTCCAACCACACCAGTTCCTGTTTACGGACCAATATCCAGTCGAAGGATGTAACAATGTTAGAGATAAAAATAGGTACAATATCGACGATAAATAAAAATATATTGTAAGTATTAAATTATCATAAAAAATGATAAAATTTCTATTGAGAAAGTTGACTAACATGAAATAACATTTACTGAATGTTCACATGAATAGATTAGAATATACAACAAAACTAAAAGCACAACTAAACAATAATTATGTGTATTAGCAAATATCGCTTAATGTAAATGGAATGTGGGAAATCCGTATTAAATGAAGTTACTTGGCAAGTAACGAGTGATATTGGCTATAAATTTGGAAAGCGCTTGGATGATTTACGGCTGCTCTCACGCAATTCCGTTTTAATGCGAAAACACGCCAGTTTATGTCGCCGAAATTATTCCGCGCAGAGAGATTTACGGTCGCACCTAGTAGATTCTGCCGAAAATTAAAGCAACATCGCAAAACAAAATTAATTTGAAAACTTTCGGTAGTTTCCATTTTTTTAATAAAAAAAGAAATATTATATAACTAAAATCCGCAGAAATACTTTTTTATATCTTTTTTAAGTGAAATGTGAAAATGAATCACATTAAATTGAAATTCGTTAACTTTTAAGTCGTGCTAGCATAAGACACATGCGAAATTCCTTAGGTGGTCCGAATATGGCAACTCTCCGCTATATGTGCGTCATCTGGCATTCATCTCAGATAATTTTTGTTTTAAACTTTTTATTGTTGGGTTTATGACATTATCCAGATACTTTTTTATTAACTTAGTTTACGGATAGCAACTCACGTAAATTGACAAACGTTGAATAATATTATATATTATGGTCGTCATCTGGCTTTTATATTGGATACTTTTGTTTTTTAACTTTTTATTGTTGGCATTATGTTTACGATATTTGCCAGATGCTTACTTCATTCATTATATGGTTACCATAGCAATACGATCTCGATGTATAGATATATGTATAACAAACAACAAACGCTTCGCAGTTATGATACATCAAGAACCAACAGATGGCCCTAAAAATGGGAGATGAAACGAATTTTCTTCATATTTTTTCCCACCCACCAACTCTGTCATTCAATTTGCTATAATACTCTTACGCCCGTTTCGCCCTTTCGTTTTCTATTTACTTTTTTTCGTACACACCAAAACTGGACGTGAATGAAAAAGAAAAAAGAAATGAAGTGAAAAGAGGAACAATTGCATTTCCGTCCGTTTCATGTCTAGCATCCAATTCCAGTCTGGTCTAAAAAGATTGTTATTTCGGTCGGGACACCTCGTTTACGAATGGAAAGGGCGCACTCACATATATACACTCATCCTCAGGGGAAAAAACTAAGTGAGAGCAAAAAAGAGTAGAAGTGTACACGTAAACGCACGTGAAGAAGTGGGTCGCGTTTATTTATTGCACCCCGAAGGCTTTTTCGCCTAATTTGAACTTTGATAATAGCGAAAAGACGAAAGTTTATTGTGTTTGCGAGACGCAGGAATTTCAACTAATTATTGCTGCAAATCCCCCCTAGAAATGAAATCGAAAAGGTGAAGTGGAGCGCGACGAAATGTCCCATCTCGTCTTTTATTATTTAGATCTTAAGGGTCGTGCGGCATTACGAAGGGTTTCCATTTCCATTACACCGTTTAATATTTATACCGAGTTTCGCCCTGGCTTTGCCAAAATACACAATTTCGATCGATTCTACACACACGGAACGTTCCAATACGAATTCAGAAAGCTCATAATTAAATAGGAAATGTTTACAGTTTAAACAGAAACAAGAATTTCTTATAGATAAATAAAAAATATAACAACAAATTTGAAAACTCAAAAGTTCAAGTGTTTTAAAAAAATAATATTAAAAAAATAGTTCAAATGCATGAATAAGTTAAATCTAAATACTCAATTTAGTCATATTTTTGAAATTATTAAAGATCCAATTTTAAAATTTCAATTGTTTCTTCCTATCTAAATTCTGTCTATATATTTTTTTCTATGACATTGCTATTGCTCAACTAAAGATTGATTTAAAAACAACGAATCTCTTACAGACAAAAAAAACCTTCGTTAAACATAGGAAATTCGTTCCTTAAAACTAAACTCAAGTAATTAGAGTACAACATAGAATGATTTTAATTAATTGTATTTTGTAACTGAAGTCAGAAAAAACTTATAATACAGCATGTTCTGTTTTTTCGCAATTCTTGTTTTGTACATTGTTTTCCGGTCAAATCAATTAAATTGTCATTTTCTAACAGTTTTCACTACAAAATTAGTATAATTAATTTATAAACTAAAATTATAATAAAAAGGTTCAATATTGTAGATACCGTATATTCTGCTTTTCCACTATTCTGTATTTTCACAGTTCTGTTCTTAGTATTACGGTCAAATCAATACATAGGAATTTATACAATTTTGAAGCAGATACCTAACATATTTTTTCTCTTTTCTGGCCTTGTCTCATAACTAATAATTAGTAAATAGTCAATTTATAACAGTTTTCCAGAAGAAATGTAGTTAATTTATAAACCAAATTAATTAAAAAAAAGATCCAATATTGTAGATATTACAAGAAACAAAATGTTAAATTACATAAAATCTAATGTTTATCTTCCTACTTTCTCATTGATCTCAAACAATAATTCGCTGAATAGTGTGTGTGTTTCTCGTTTCTTCTTGCACTAATTTTTTATTAAGAGCTTAGAGTTGCACTATTGCCGCACGTTCGTAGCGAGAATCGAATAAAACTTACGGTTCAATTGAAATAAAAAAGCATCTTTGAAGCAAACGGTACGTGCTCTTTTCATTGCTAACAGAAAATGCAGAAGAAAATGAAGAAAAGAAAAGACCGAAGCAAGAGCCAAACATAGAAATACTCCATAGGAAATTAGAAATGTAATATCTGTATCTATACATGTATATAAAAAAGATATATAATAGATGTTGGATATTTCCTTGTGCTCCACACACGAATGTATTGTTGATGGTGGAAACGCACGCGTTTTACGGAAAGGTGAGGGAGGAAGAAAATAAATAACACGGCGAAAATACATTTTATCCTTTTTTTCTATGTGTGTGTGTATTTGTGTGAAAATCTGTTTGTAGAAGAAAAATCGATATTTTCAATTTACACAAACGAAAGAAGGACGACATAAATAAATAAATATTCGCATTGCCTTGTAAATAAAATATCGGATATTTCCATACGCTTTAGAAATTATACGGAAGTCCCCTGAGCTGCAGCACATTTATTATTGTATATATAACTCTTATTTAGTTCTTGAATGTTATATTTATGAGCGAAACGTTTTTCCTCCAATTCGTTTCGTAACTGAATCGTATAGACTGGGATTATGTGTAAGCTTTTTCAATTTAAGATTGGCGCAGGCAAAAAGACGGATTATACAACTTCAATAAAATGGATGGTTTTACTCTTATTATTCTAAAATTGAAGCAATAAAATTCACCTATTTTTTAGATTACCTACCTTTTGCAAATACTCCAATTTTCTTATAAATTTATTTCAACAATCTTAGCTTCGAATAAGTTTTAGATCGTGTAGTAACATCTGCATATCTGCAGGAAATTTACACAATCTAAAGGAATAGTTAAGAAATTGAGAATTTATGTCAAAAGAAATCAGTTTTTATACGATTTACGCTATAAGAAGTATTATTAAGATTCATCATGGATAGAAATATACATGAAGGTTTCTATATAGGTTAAGTTCAAAATATAACACCAATTTAGTAGCGTATCGTTTGTGTATATGAGTGGATTTATCTAAACAAATAGAATTTAACGTTATAAAGCACCAGTTTTAGATTCAAATAAATTCATGTATGTGCATATTGATACTAAATTTACTTATTGTTAACTGTGAATAGATTATGAATAAAACTATTATTAGGGCAGAAAGACCTATGGTCTATAGCCGTTTGCAATATTGGTAATAATTGTGTTTTTTTTTCTTGTAATTTTATGAATGTTGTATTATTTTGTTCAATGTTGAAATAAACATAGTTAATTATAATAAAACTATTATTATTAAATTTAAACAAAAATTTCAATAAAATTATTATTGTAATTTGAAGAAAAAATGTAATCTAAACTAAAAAATAATATTATTCATTTTCGTAATAAAAAAATACTTACTTAATAAATAGTTGAAACAAACAACTATCAAATAATTGAACATTATTTTTTATATTTTTTGCAAAATAAAACAAAATTGTTTGACATGAATATATCTTGAAATTATTTGCTTATTAAATAAAGAATGAAAATAATTAAATATTTTCAACAGCAATTTATCAAAAGAGACGTATAAGATTATGAAGGGAAAGAAGGATATGAAATTATTTCGAAAAGCAATATCATCAAAATACAATAATCCAAGGAATATCTGGGATGTTCGCTTTGATGTTGTTTTTATGTGTACCTTCGAGAAGGGGGATAGTTATTTTACTTTTTTTCATCTTTCTTGAAACTCCCATGAACAAAGGAAATCAAACGAGGGAGACGCAACCTTTGATCAAGTAAATTGCATTCCGCCCATTTATATCGATAGGTTCACACGATCAACTGTCAAGCAAAATGAAGTAATTTCTATATACTCGGTCCTCCTTTTTATTTCAAGAAGCATTTTTTAAATAACTATTTTAGGCCATTTTGACACGTTAAAATTAAAAAAAAAACTAACCAAACGTCGACAGTTTTAGCTGAAATAATTTCTTTAGCACTTGAAGATAATGTCACGAATGACAATGATATCATTGATATAACTCTTGAAAATGAATCGGAAGAAGATGAAACTCCAGTCACACTCACTGCAAGTGAAAAGGTCTTCAACTTTCCAGCAAATTGCCAAAGCATTTCATCGAAAAAGATGATAATTCTGATCGAGCATTCAAGTTTCAACGCGAGCTTCAGAATTGCATTTCTGGATATCAGGAATTGTACAAAAAAAAATAGCAAAGCCATCGCAAAGTTTAATCACTGATTATATTGTCAAAGGGAAAAAATCAACATGCGAAGTTGAGACTACTTTTACTTGAAGAATCATATCTTCAGGACATAGATCTGAAATCAATTGAAAATCAACTATCAAAAAGAGAAGAAATTTCGAATTAATTATTGCTCTAAATTTTCAATACAATAATAATATGATTGATATTTTACAATTAATTGTTACATTTCATAAATTAAAATATATGTATTGATATTCTTTAAATGTTGCAACTTTTTCACAAAATTACATTATGTACTATCAAAAATTGCATTAAATTCCAATAAATTTTTGTTGTAAATTTCCAATTACAAATTTCTTAAATGAAAGTATTATTATTCAGAGTCAAACTGAATCATTAAGATTAGGTATTTAATTATTTAAATAAATTTTGAAATATTTAAAAAAAAATTATAAACACTGATATCAAAACTGAAGTAAGTTATAACAAATTTTTACAAGTATTTACTAATTTTATAAAACTAATTAAATTATGTGTAATATATACCTTTAGGCAGAAATACATATGGTCTATAGCCCTTTGCAGCGGTGATAATAATTGAGGTTTCTTTATATTATAATTAAATAAATGTTTTATTATTTTGTTCATTATTGCAATAAAATTAATTTATAATAATACAAAATATATAGAAATCTAATGATAAAATAGTACTAACTAAATACCATTACTTGTCAAATAAAATTTTAGTATCATAAGAATAATTATATAAAAAATGTATTTTACATTATTCATGAAAGCATTAATGAAAACGATACATTAAATGTAGTAAATGAAAATTGTAGATAATTTGTAGATTTAAATTTAATATAAATGGATGAAATTATTTATTTTCCATTGTTGTATGATCACGGTTCGTTGGTGATATTAAATGTGATTAAAATTGTGTAAAATTAATTAAATAATATAATCGCATCATCATTTAATTGCAATTCAGGCTGAAATAGATAATGCTTGTTTTCGGAATTTCATTCGTAGCAAAACTAACTACGCTCAATTGAATGGGATTTGGGCACAAAGGGATTATTTGCATAGGCGTTGATCGCCGCAAACGGTCCGTTAATAAAATTATCGTGCGAGATAAGTGGAATATTTGTTGTCAAATCCTCTTACAAAAAAATAATAATAAAATTAACGGTTTAGTTGAAAAATTTAAGAATGAAGTGTATAAAATGTTCATTAACTCAGATATTCATGTTAGAGTTTCAATTACAAACTGAAAAAGTGAATTAGTAAAATAGTTTCAAATAGTTTGTTAAGTTTCGTTGAGTGTATTTAGACGTGCTGAAAAGTTTCGCTATGCAAAACTGTTGAAACGGAACTCGTTCATCCGATTTGGAGAGTAGAAGAATACAAAGAATAAGAGAGTGTTCTCACCAGAAAGTTCGGTCTTGACGAAATGGGCACTGTTGGTCACCGATTTTTGGAGACTTGGAGCAGGGCTGAGAGCGGCGGCAGGAATAAAAGTTGCAGCGGGAATTTGCCCTGCTTATAGACACGCACACACACACATACACATCCTTGCACGGGAGAGGAAGAGGGAGAAACCAGCAACGTGTCCTGCGCTTTGGGGGCTTCACAGGCACCAGATCCTGCTGCTGAAAATTTTCCCAAAAAAAAAAATTTCTAAGTACAATTTAATAAATAAACAGCTCACCTTTTCCACCCAATAATCAAGGAGGCAGCCAATCAATTTGTTTTGCATTCCTGTCAGTTGCTTTGACATCTCCGCATTAATTACCGATTCTATATACAAAGCTTAAACCATTTATCAACTGTGCTTTAATACTGCTAATTAATTAGATAAACTGAAATTCGTCCATTTACATTTATTTATTTACATCGAATGGTCGATTGTTATTGGTAAATAAAGGAAAACTTATAAAAAAATGTATAACCAATAAAAAAACTGATCATTAGTCACATTAACATATTTATTTAATTATATTAAATAAAATAATTCGAATATAAATAAAAAGTTCTTGTTCTTTCTTTACCAAGAAAATACATTAATTATTTATACTGGGTGAGTTAATTTGATTGATTACACAAAAAATATTACCAACTTAAAATTGTTCTGTCACATTGCCAAATAAAAATTAATTAAATAATAAGAACTGAAACTTTTTTTTAAATATATTGAAAAGAAAATTTCAGTAATCTTTTGTATTTGGAATTGCAACAAATTTTGTTTACTACTAATTAAAATAATGTCTATTATTGAATAGAAATTATTTTTTTCTTAATGTCTGTCAATAATATGAATGTGTTTCTCGTAACGAATTTAAAAATCTTATGTATTAAAATTATTTTTTTAATAATTAGTATGTAAATAAAAAGTGTACTTTTTTATCATGAAATTAATTTCATTCAGTGAATAATATTACTGATTTTACGTATTGAAAGTTTATAATCACAACAATAAAAAATATTTAGAAATTATTATTTTTTATACCGTGTGAAATAATTTAAATAACTACGTAATAAATATTACCAACTTATAACTTTCTGTCACATTTACACATATAATTAATAAATTCAATCAAATAATGGAACGAAACTGTATTTATATGTTGTTGTTCCCTGCTTTTCCAATTATTTCGAATAAAAATTAATTAAATAATAAGAATTGATACATTTTTCGAAGTACAATGAAAATTATTTTAATTATTAGAAAATTGTATTTGAAAAAGCAATGAATTTCGTTTATTAAAAATTTGTATCAATATGTTTTACGTAAAAAACAAAAAAGTGTTTTAATACCGGGTGATCGATGTTTATTGCTAAAATATAAATTTTATCAACATAAAACTGATTTGTCACATAATTAAATCAATTAAAATTGTAAATTTCTTAAATGTAATGAAAATATTTATTCAACTCAGTAATATTAAATACGAACTTTAAAGTGTTTGTACGTAGCAAATCGAGAATAAATTTTCAATATCGTCTCGTCTATATAATTCTGAATCCTTTGTCTATACTAATAACACTTATTAGTAAACACGGGCTAATTGAAATGCAATTAAATTCGTGTGAGATGGAGACAGAGACGTGCAGCCACAATGGATATTGCTTTGATTCACGGATCCTTTGTTCGGGCCTCTCCGATGCACAATGTGAGGCAGTATATCAAATTCATCAAATATTAAACTTACAGTAAGTTATATATAATTACATAATTCCTGTTTAGTAAAATTTAGTTTAAAAACAAGTATTTATTAAATGTGAATATATTTTTTTCTTAATAAATTATGTAATTCAATAATTTGACGTTATATAATGAGGCTGGAAATTTCAGTGTTGCAATTTTTTCCTATTGTAGTTTTTATGTCAAAATGTATTATAAAATATGATAAGAGTATATATATAGGCAAATATCAATGAATTTTGCTAAACAATGGTATAATATGTACTTTATTTAAAGTCAAAAGATTCATTTTCACATTTATTTATAAAGAAATTCATTCATTTATAAGTAAATATTTGAAATTAACTTTAAGCAACGATTTTAACAACCGGTATTCTATAGCATACCTCCCAGTTTTCAAAAGCAAACCTGTAGAATTTATAATATAAAATTGGTGAAAAAGCAAATTTATTACGTTTAAACTACAATTAGGACACTAATACATTTTCTTTTCATTTGAAACCTGTTAAAAATGATTAAACATTTAAACAATATAGAATCATGCCTTCTACACTGATTTCATTGCATAGAATACAATATTATTATTTAATATTACTGATATTTGCTTCATATTTGCCGAATGTCTTATTAAAGTAGCATTTAAAACAATTTTCAACATTTTTGTACAGTTTTCTTCAGGCAACGGTACGTTAAAAGTAACTTATTGATTTTTTGGAAAATAGTTTCTAAATTTTTAAAGTTGTAATATTTTTTTTGAATAATAGTAATAGATTTGTAAATGAAGCCTACATTTTCATACAAACAAAAGAAAATACATTCATTGCAGGGCAAACGATGTTTGTTTAAGAATATGAGTAATCCATTATGTAATAAACCTTACCAATTATTTTCAAAATATCCACTAATTATCACTTATTGAAACAATTATTTATATTAGTTAACAATTAAATAAATAATTTGCCTGCAACTTAAGAACAGATCTATCCCCAAATGGCAACTCTTCCTTATAAGAATCAACGGATGTTATATCAATTTTGAATTATAGTTAGTTTTTTTAACAAAATTATTACACACGATGTTCAACTATATTAAAAAATGCTAATATTGTATGCTACTATAAAACAAAAGTGTACAGTATTGCCTCATAAAATGTGATTATGTTATGTTATTGATACCACAACGTTAAACAATATATTACCTTGGCACCATATTGTATCCCTTTACGTAATTCTAATGGTTTTTTTTTAATCGTCCTACCAGTATATACTTACACGAGTCACCCAATCATTAAGAATGTATTTACTTAATGAATGGGCCAATATTTGTTATGTTTTCACTTCACACAATTGTTTTTGTTATATCATTGATAATTCCATCATGATAAATAAAATTTTACATTGGTAGCATATTTTATCTTAAAACGAATCCTACAGTTTTATTACATACTTGGACACAAGTCATTCGATCATAGTGTATGAAATTACGTAATAAATGGGTTAATTTAATTTTTATGTTTTCACCTCACATAACTTGTTTCGTTATGTCACAAATCACCTGATAATTAGAAATGGAATTAAGTACTTCAAGGATTAAAATGGCTTTATCGTGATTTTTCCTCCATTTTTTTTTCTCTTATGATATTGGTACTCCTACATTGAAAAACAAAATGTTACATTGGTGCCATATTTTTTTTCAAAAATAAATTGAATCTTACCAGTATTTATAAATACATTTACACAAGTCACCCGATCATGAGAAATTGAATTTAGTAATGAATATACCAAATCTATTTCAGGTTTCACCTATTAAAATTTGTTTTGTTGTCGAAACACACACAAAATACAACATCGGTGCCATATTTTTTTCATTTACGTAATTGGAAAATATTTTTTTCAAACGTAAAATGAATCCTACAAGTATTTGTACATGCATTTACACAAGTCACCCGATCATTAGAGATTTAATTTAGTAATGAATATGCCAAATACATTTCATATTTTCACCTATTAAAATGTGTTTTATCATCGATAAATTCATACACTTAATACTAGATTTTTGCCATATTTTTCCATCACATAAATCGAATATTTTATTTTAATCGTAATGGAATTATATAATGAATGGCCCAATTTTTGTATCATGTTTTCACCTAATAATATTTGTATTACATTGGTGTTTTTATTTTTCGTTTGCATATGCTTATTAACGTAAAACGAGTTCTACCAGTATTTATACAAACATATACACGAGTCATCCGATCATTGGGAATGGAATTGCGTAATGAATGGGCCGAGTAATTATCCGAACGACGAGGCGATGAATGGTTGCAAAATTTTAGGGAGCATTAATCAAGGTTCGATAATGGAACGAACGCCGAATTGTCATGTACATTCATTTTTTTGTTTGTTTGTTACGTCGATGGAATTAATAACTGCAGTGGCGCGAAAATTAACCGCATCCGAGAACAAACCGACCAAACCAAAAAAATAAAATAACAACAACAACAACAACGAATCGAATCATTGCAAAAATATGATATTTTAATGAACGGCGTTACTATTTAATTGGCAGTGTTGCGGAATCCTTTGTCCACCACAATAAATCATAATAAACTCGCATTATTTCACGTTATGCACAGACAATGCGATTCCGAACAATGCATTTCATAATTAACGTATATCTTTTTAGACGACGTTTTCTGTACAGGATGTATAAAAAGTTAGTTTAAAAATAGTTTTTAGTAATGAAAGTTTTTTTTATTAATTTTTATAATAACCATTTGATAGTTAGTTTATAATCTTGTTAATAGTAGAGATCAGTAGAAGTTTTTTAAGCTTCGAGTGTCTTTAGAAATTATCAAGTTTCTCGATTACTCGACATAATTATCAATTACATTACTCTACTTAAAGATTTGTAGTATACCTACTGTTATATTTATAACTATTCCAGTTCCTATAATTTATAGATAACGTAAAAAAAATAAGGGCTTTTACAAATAATTAATTTTCTCGGTTGTAACACGTTAGATTATCAATAAGCACTCTAATAAAATACAAATGGCTTTTTATCGAAGAATATGTCACATTTCTATCTATTACGGATTTCTAATCACTTACTATTAAATTAGAAATATTGAAAATCTAGTGTGTTTACAACAAATCTATGATCACTCAAATTAAACCTAATAATCACTAAACTTGTATATCATTTATTTTGTATTTAATTTTCTAGTTTATTTGGGTATGATTATAGTTTTGCTTGATGCCATTCACTATAAGTTGTAGTTATACTTTTAACTGCTTCCTTTTGTAATATAAGATTGTGTGCCATGTTTTCGATTGGAGTCGTTCGCTATACCCCACAACTGTATTCCATATGACTAAATTGGTTTGATGATGGATTTATGTATTAGTAATTTGTTGTCTACTGAGAGCACTGATTTTCTTCTAAGCAATCAATACATTTTGCTGAATTTTATACATAATTGCTTTCTCTTAGTTCATTTATGTTTCTTTAAGTCGTCTATCCAGATGCTTTCCAAGATATTTTGGGTGTTCCTCTTGTGGTAGTACTTTATTGTTTAAAATTACTTGAAACATGATTTTTTCCTGATTGTAAAGGTGACATGGGTAGATTTCATTTCGTTGGTTTAATACACCAGTCTCTGAGCAAGTGTTCCATCTGATTCAATCCTGTTTGTAAGTTTTGTGAAGCAATATATGAATTACTATCATATAACAATAGTTCTGTGTTATCTGCGAATATAGCGATGGGAATTTTATTTGTTGTTGGGAGATTAGACGTGAAAATAAGATGTAGTATTGGCCCAAGAACGCTGCCATGCGGTACCCCAGATCCAATTGGGAATAGGTTAGAGCTTTCTACTTACATGTTTAAATGAAATAGTCTGTCCGTTAAGTAAGATTTTATAATTTGGATGTAAAAGTATATAAGTATCTTATTTATTTAATAGAGCAGTCCAAAATGCCAATCTTTATCAAAATCCTGAGAGATATCAAAGAATATTATATTTTGTCATATTTTTCGTAGTTCACATTTTTCGCAATGTCATTTTTTATTTAGGTCGGTATGTTGCAATATTCTTTGGAATCTGGAATGTTTGATGTCGAATCAATGTAGGTGCTCTGTGATATGTATTTCTTCCTCTTATGTTTTCATGGGAAGATTCAAGAAAGTGTATTAATCTATTAGAGTCTTAAAGTATTCCCAGCCTGTATGTTTGTTCATATATCATATATCTTATGGAGATTTTCCACTTTTGGGAATAACTATAAGTTATGCTACTTTCCATTGAGCAAGATATTATCTTTAATTATAGACAGATATTCATAATTCCTATATTTTTTCATATTAATTGAATTAGAATTGGTTGTAATAATACGCACATGCAAAATCCGTCACTGGAAGAGATTATATTGTTATTTTATATCTTCATTTTGTGAGTCGTAAAAGTTGTTTTCTAAGTTATTTGCGAGATATAAAGTAAAGTATACCTTTTCATATCATATCAGAGTGTAGGAAGTTCGGTGTAAGGAAAGGATAAGAAGCTTGATTATATTCGATATTCTCTGTATTTGCAGCAGGTTGAATTTAATCAACAGCAAAAATCAATTTGGCCGGCAGCGCATGTCGCTAATGAAGTTAAGTGTGCGCGCACTATAGAGTTACAGTGAGAAAGTTTAGAAGACATGATCCGCAGATAACCGAATTAATCCTGAAAATACAGTAAATAATGCGTCCTATATCATACAATTTTATAAATCCAATTTTTCCTCGATGCACAATAAATCGAATCACGTAGTGTGCAGCTATAATTAATGCATTTTTAATGGGTGATAAATTCACGTATAATTAGTGCATAATTAATAATTTTCATCGGTCGACAGCAGCACACTCTTCTCTCTAATTGAGACCAATTTATAAATCGCAATAATCCTGAATGTGTATCAATGATTGAACTGAAATCGAATCGCTGCAAATTGATAGTTCGATGATCGATGGTCATAATCATCGTTAAACGCATGGAAACTTGAGTGGTTCCAATCTGTTTATTAATGACCGTTTTAATATAATGATGAAAAGAAGACCAGAGGCAACGCTAAAAGGATATCGACTATGCAGTTATTGCTTGCTAAACACAAACAGTTTTCCTATACAAACTACAACCTGACGTGTGTTTATATCACGCCTACTACCGCTTTAAGATTCATCGTTTAATTATGCATCAGTCCAAACTTTACACAATGCAAAAACCCCACAATTTACGATCTATAATTAAACTCCCAACTTACTATTTACAAATTCAAATGTTACCATATTAAAATTGATTATCTATTGGGTCGGTGCATAAATATCAGGCGTTTCTTAAACAAAACTTATTATGAAAAAAGGAATATAAAAATTAGACATTAACAATTTAAAAAAAAAAATCTGGAGCGTTGAAATAAATTGTAAACAGAACAGCTACTTTTATTAACAAAAAAACCGTCTACATAAACGCACTAACCCAATATTTATTTAGAACTACCAACTTATTAGTACAAAATTCATATATGATCAATATACAGGGTTCCTTAACACATAAATACAGAACACGATAAATCAGAACATACATGAACAGAATAGATAAAAATAGGACAGGAAATATTAGAATCCAGAAACAGGAAAATAGTAAATAAACAGAACAAACTGAAAGGTGATCACTATGACAAAAATATTATCAATTTTCTTCTCAGACATGTACATAAGAACATCAAAATCATGTATTTACAGAGCATGTATTTACATATCAGGAAAAAAAACATTACAGGAATGACCAGAATCAATACAAAGGAGAAAGATCACTTTTTATAAAAGAAAAAAGATCACTATAACAAAAAATATTATCAATTTTCT
>JAFMTC010000467.1:280838-487135 GCA_018845635.1 Nicrophorus orbicollis
ACGGATGTCGGGCGTTCAATACAGTCGGGCTAACGGATGTCGGGCGAATGAGCGCCGGGCAAATGATTGACGGGCAAATGAAGTAGACCCCAAATTGATACCTGAGTAGTATTAACTACTGAAACATTTACCGAAACAGTTTAGGAAAAGTATCCTTACCTGGAGGGCAAGAATTTAAGAAGTTTTGCTGTGAACAATTCAAAATACAATGTAAAATAAAAAGATTTGCCTGTAAAAAAGTTATGTACTTTGTAACTCTGGATGCGACAAATCAACAAAGAATAATTAATAAAGATTATTATTTATTATTTTCATTCACTAAAAACATTCTTTTCGTTCATATTTAAATCGTAAATATCAGCTAGAGTACCATTTTTTTTTTGTTAATTAGTGTCTAATAAATAATTTGTGTTTCAATGACTATTGTTGTATTACCTACTCTACATTTAATAATACATGGTGTACTAAATAAATACTTTTCATATCCAAACAATATTATTTCATCTTTTCACTAATTAACAGATTTTTAATTTTATCATATTAAATTGATCCCTAAGAGAAATCTCCGTTTTCATCATTTCCTTATACCATATACATTCTTTGGAATACCCTATATAACATCGACAGACACATAATTATCATTGATTATTATAAAAACTATTTAGTTTATTATTCATCATTCATTAATGATGAACATAGATTTATTTTAAATGTTTATAATTATATCTTAGTACTGAAGATTTATTAATAGTTTAGATTTTGCTTGATGTTTATTACGGTTAGTCTCCTCCTTCAATGAAGTTATTTTAAAAGCATATCGAGTTCAAAATAAATTGACAAATTTTGTTTCTTACACTTCCCATAAAAATTCATATGCAATATTCTGAAAGTGCTTTCATACTTTGATCTTATAACATCGTTATTCTGCAGTTTCCTAAACTTTTTTTTAATTCTATTTTTTATTTACAAATTATTGATTACTTGTCAAGTGATTGTCAATTTCATGACAATTTTGGAAATCTTGGAAACTATATATGTACACGATCATTTCACAAGTAATAAGATATTTGACAAGTAGAAAAATACATTAACTTTATTAAGAACATGAAGGAAACTAATTTTATACAAAGAAAAATAAATTAAATTCAACAATAATAATTATTTAAATAAAATAGACTTAAATTTGCATAAATTACATTAGGTTTTGTGAGAAATTGATATTAATTGCTGTAGTCGCTTGAAGCCGTGTGCCGTGTTTGTCGACAGAAATGCAAGTTAAATATTTGATGCGATGCTTGTCGCAAATTGCGATCCATCTTCCCACATCTCGTCGACCGGATTTCGTCTAAACGAATTATCAACAAATTTCAGTACAAATCGGCATCGATTTTACTTTGCCAGTGAGTCGAAATTAAAGGTTCAGAGGACATCTTTTAATCAAGTCGGCTGCATCTCATAACATTAACACCTCTTTGCTTTTTTTTTGCTTTTTTTTTTATTTCCATATTCTCTTACTTTTTTAATATTCTTTGCGTGCATTGTTTTGGTAGTGCATTAGCGGAATGAGATGGGACTGTTTGAATCAATTAAAAAATGAAACGAAATGTGACGACGACTACAGGCGGTGACAGTTTTTTGATTATTTTCATCTCGTTTTGCTTGCAGCGTGCGCTGCATTGATTTTCACAATTCATATAAAAAAGTGACAATTGACAAAGGGACCAATCAAATGTGGATATGGAAAATGAAATATATAAATATTATAAACTCTAAGAAGATAAATATAGTAGAGGCCGGAAACTAGCTATTTGTAACAGTTGTAATAGTTTTAAATTTATTTCATTATTATTATTTTGTTTCTGTCTGTTTGCGACTGTTTCGAAAATATTATTACTTTTAAATAAAAACAACTCATTGAAATCAACATAATATTAGATGTAAACTAAATAAAAATATATTTAAACAAATAATGTAAATGTACCTTACCATAGGACTATCGACTTTTCGGAAGTTGGTTTATAAATTTGTTTCATAAGAGAATATAATTTAATAAACATCCATAGAAAGAATGTAGGATACCTCTGTAAGGACATTAAGAATTGAAAAAGGGTACATATGTAATATTTGAATGTGCGAAGGACATCTGGATTCAGAAGTACATGATTGGGTACTGTCAAACAGAGGAATCATTTTAGTTTTGGTGTTGTGTCCAACCATTATTATTATATTCAAATACGCATTTCGCATATGCACCTGCAGATAAGAGTTATCACCAGAAGATGCAGAGTAGATGAATTGCAACACGGGTCAACGAACCATTCCCACAGGAATGCATAATTAGCAGTTTATGGATAAAGGCCTCCTCGCCAAATCACAACTATCCATTAACAATAAACAATAATATCCATTAACAATAAACAATAGTCTTAGTTGGGGATCCAAAGATGAACATAGTCTTAGAAGAGTACCACTTAACCATTTGAGAATAAAGTTATTGATAAACCAATCGAATTTACTCAAAATTCCCAATAAGGCTCCACATCCAACAACAATAAAGAAATCTTCCACTGTGTTCCTAAAACTATCCATACTATGAAAAAACGTTTTGAATACGAAGAGATTTAATTTCTGCATTGGCAGCAATACTGTAAATTATAATCAATAACGAGACGACAAATAGATTTATGAAAATGGAAGTTTTACAGTTGTTGGATATTTCGAAGCTACGAAAGGTCAAAGATGGGAAGTGTCAGGATCTAGATTTTATTTTGGTTTTGAGATGTTTGGAGTCGGAATGTAGTTTTAGTTTTGGTTCAAGAAGTATTCTCAAGTATTTAAGTCTGGTCGAGTTTTGTTTTGGAAAAATTTTTATAGGATACGGTAATGGAAAGTAGATTTTGAATTTCTTTCAAAAAATGAAATTTCTATTACAATTAACTAAAAATTATTGCTTAGTTATTGCAAACACCTGGACGATTTTCATCTTCTATGAATTAATTTTGGCTTAACATTATCTTAAATATTTATTTCTAACAAGCTTTAAAAGAGAAAAAAGCTTGTTATTCCATAATATAATTGAAGAACGAACTTTATAGAAGTAGTGTTTAAATTAAGACTGTACCATTAGAAAACTGAAGTGACGTCAGTAAACAAAGGGTTAATGTGATATCGTCTGCATATTGCAGAGCATATAGATTAGGATTTGAGCTTTAAACTTTAATACACAGGAGAGAAAAGGGAATCTTTGATGAGTTCTAACTTTGAGGAAACGATTTTCGAGGATATTTCTTATGAATTCGATGAGGAAAGGGTGAAACATTAAGTGGGAAAGCTTGAATATAAGATCTATCTGCCAATCATAGTCAAATATCTTGGACACGTCAATGAACTCGAGTGCCACCTTCAAGGAGAATGGTCTGGATATTGCATGTAATAATAGATAGAAAAACTTAATTGACAAACTAATAATCAAGGAGAGAGAGAAAGAAATAATTTTCTTCTTTATTTCAAAGGGTTATTAAATATTTTTTTTAATAGGGAAAAATACTGTTGAAATCAATCAAGGAATTGATAAGCGTTATAGAGACTCTGCAAAAGGAAAATCGACTTTTTATTATTAACTTGTATACTTAATTTAAACCTTCTGGTCCAAAATTAGAAGTTGTTCCGGAAAACACCAAAAAAATCTACAAAATAGTTTTTAAAGATAACTGATACCTTAAAGATATCAGGAGGTATTGTCTTTACAATTTTACACTAAAGTTTGATCATGCGAAAATTACTTTCAAAGAGGGTTAACATCAGTCAAAAAACCCGTATCACAAGTTGATGAAAACAATAGTTAAATTGAATGAATTATGCTTCGAATTGCTTTCTCACCCATCATAGTCTCCAGATATGGCTCCCTGATACTACTACCTCAAGCAGATGCTCCAGGGAAAGAAATCTGGCTCTAATAAAGAAATTATTGCCGAAACTGAGGTCTATTTTGTGAGGAAATACAAATCGTTCGATAAAAAAGTCATAAAAAATCACTCTTGAAGGAGATTTTGTTGATGAATAAAATTGGATTTTCTAAAAAAATATATTTATATTAGTTAGGCCGCAGTCATAATCATTTCGAGCAGTGGTTTTAGAAGAGAAGTTATCTAGGAAATCGTAATCAGGTGAGGTAGATTGTGAGATAAGAACCAACTAGAAAAATAAAACCCGGAGTGTACATTCAATTATTTAATTGTTAATTTACGTTAATGACCTGACAAAAATTCCAGTACAGTCTGCCTTTTAAACAGAGAAGTAGTATTTCTAATAAAAAAGTGAAAAAAAAGCACACTTGAAGAGGGTTCCCAAATTAAAGCGGGGCGCATTTTGCTGCGGATGCGAGTCGTTATTCAAATGCTAATTAGATTGAAATATATATATATAAAAAACCAAACATGTGAAAATAAACAAGCGGACTTTTGGGGGTGGAGATGCACACTTGAACTTGAATGCGAACAATGTGCAGGAATTAGCAAATTAAATTCAGGAATAATAATGATCGTGGATAAGAAATAAAGGAAGAGAACGTAGCGCGCACGTCCACGGTGATGAGCGGCGATTGCGGCGCGGGAAATTTAAATTGATGGCTTTTTCTAAACGCATACAAATTGCACCCTGAAATACGCTATATTTTTAGCACGCCGTTTGCGGTCTTTCCGGTTATTTCCTTCTCTCGTGTTTACCTGTATTACAAGCACAATAAATTGCTGTTAATATATAACTTTGTTCTTTTGTAAAACCGCAATTTGCATTACGGATACATCAATTAACCACTACAATTGTTTTACCAAACTTATAAATTTCCTTTATGGACGAAACAATTAAGGTTTGCAATTGTGTTTTGTGGATAAAAGATGAGTCAAAGGAAGGAAGAAAGTCTGCGTGAAATTGCTGGAAATCAATTAGTTCGGACTTCGGATTAGTGCATGAATCCATTGTTACGCTGTATACAACAATATTGTTTCGAATTTCGATTTGCGGACGGTCTCTGTTTATACAAAAGCAATTGCGCCGCGAAACGGGAATTGTCTGTATTTCCTGGTAAATAGAAACATATCTGAAAAGTTCTGAATAAAATACGGGACCCAAGAGTTGCATCGTACATCTTTATTAGCTGGTAAAGTCCGCATAAAACATCGACGTCTTTCAATATGGCAGCATAGATTAAGATACATATATTTTCTAAGAAAATGTGAAAATTCAAATAACTATTTGTAAGACAATAGTAAATTTTATTTAATAAAAAATTCAGATTTTTTAAAATGTCTTCCAATTTATTCTGGAAGTATTCGATGCAATGTTCGAAACTCAATTTCTGAATTTGCATTTTCTCAGTCGTTGGGCTGTATTGTAAAAAAAAGTAAATTGTTTACCAAGAACAAGTGAGAGCAGAACATGAAAAATCAGAGCATGAATGAAAAGACCATTAATAAACAGAACAAGAAAGTTCAGAAAAAAGAGTACAGTACCAAGAGCAAAAAAGTCTAAAAGGAAAATTGCAACAAAATCGAACAATGATGTTAACAATTAACGTAAAAGTCACAAAAAATGCGAAAAATAAAATGTAATAAGTATTTACAATTCTATTTTTTATTGCTCTACTTTCTGTACTGTACTGTAAAGTTGCCATGTTTTGGTTCTATTTTCCTTCTTACATTGTTATATTTTGGTAATGTGTTCCTTTTTCATGTTTCTGATTTTGCTTATCCTGTTGTGCGTACACCACTATCTCAATGTTCTATTCTTACTTGTTTATAGTTCTTTAGTTATCTTAGAAAACATACAAAGATAAATTTGCAATTCTATCAATAGCTATTTATATTTCATTCAATTTTACTAGTTACCAACTTATTTTTTATTGTTAATTCTATATTATGTTTTTAATTGTTCTAACACCTTTAGTTATCTTAGAAAACAAAGTTAAATTTGCAATTCCACCAATTGATATTTTTTATTTATATAAAGTTTACAATTTACCAACTTAATTATTTTATACACAAATAAAATTTTAAATTCACCAATAAAATATTGTATTTAATTAAAATTCAATAGTTGTCACCATACTTTTTACCTATTGACGAAAAACACAATAATATAAATAAATTCTCAATTCTCGTTATATTATTCAGTTTTGCTACTATTTTCGTCTTTCAATTTCCAATTCCAGCAATATAAATTTGTATTTTATTAAAATGTAATTGTTACCAACATATTTTTATTACTAGCATAATTTGCAAATATTAGTTATATTATTTCTTAATTTAACTTCTGTTCTTGCAGTTCTACCAACATGGATTTTAATTTAATTAAAATTTACTAGTTGCCAACTTATTGATTCCCGAATAATATATTGTTAAACTATAAAATAGAATTTGCTCTCAAAGAACGCAAAAATTAAAATTTATACTAATTCCAATAAAAAAATGTTCTTTTAATCTACAAATATATTTTGCGACTTAGAATTAATGTAATATCAATTAATTTTCAAGTTAACTTATTTTTAGATTACAGGATAAATCGTAATGACAGTATAGAAAAGATTTTATTCTTAAAAAAAACATGTAAATTTAAATTGGCAGTTCTACCAACAGAAAAAAAATGTTTAGTTACAATTTACTAGTTACCAATTTTCTTGTGATTTCTGGTTAATTCATTGTGGTAAAATAGAAGAAGCATTTGTTCTTAATCACAGATATTAAAATATACACTTAAAATTGCAATAGAAAATGTATTTTAATTAAAATGTTGTAGTTGCCAACTTATTATTTACCTAGTGACACAATACACTAATATAAATTAAATCGCAATCCTTGTTACTCCGTAAAACGTGACGGTAACACACGAAATTAAAACGCATTACATTGGAACTAATTCGGAATCGAGTACAATATTAACAATGGCCACAATTTGCCCTTTGTTGAATTCGTTGCCGAACGTTCCAATTGTTGAAACGGGCAACGAAAATAAACACTCATTGAAATTAATAGAAAAAAGGATACATTTAAAGAATAAAAATTGAAAATATTTAAAATAATTTATTATGAAACTGTGTTTTTGTTTTATTTTAATTCCTTCTTTAATTGATGATGCAATTTAAGCTGCATATGTCCGAGAACGTTGCACTTGGGGATTTTATTTTTGTCACGTTGAGTGCACGTTAATTGTAATATGATATTTTCGTTTCGAAAGCTCGTTGTGACGTTTCGTGACGTTTATCCGTTTGAGTGCTGCCGTGTAACGCGCACACAAAGCGACGACTACACGATATAATTAATTAATATTTTATTTCTCTTTGCATTTCATTGAAAATCGGAAAATAATTAATTGCAGCCACAAAAACATCAATTTATAGCAACAATTTATTTTAATTGAATATTTTAATAACCGATATAAAAACAAATATAAACTCAACTTGTATTGATTTTGAATACTGCACATATCTGTTGAAATATTTTGTATGATTTTTTTTAAAGAATATACAAAACACTATGTGCTAAGTATTCTTTTATGACTTGGTAAACGCTTTATGCTCGTATTTTTATTCTATTTTGTAAAGCTTTAGTTACATAGCTTTTAATACAACTTTAGGTATATTTTACAAAGTTTTGCTTTATGTAAGTAAAGAAAACGATATTGTTTAAAAGAGATATTATTATCTGCTAGCGTTATTGAACGTAATTTGCAGGGTTTTCGGGCTTTCGCATTTCCTGCAAGGAAATGTTCTTCGATGGTCGATGGTTAGGGCTTTAACTATCCCAGCGGGGGATTCCTTTTAATAAAACACCTTATCCCCCGTCCACGGCTACCAACATAACATAAATATAACGCCTTGCGTACGGAGCGAGCGCAAATATTAATTAAAATTGGCCCAAAACGCAAACTTTAATTGGCAACGAGCGAACGTAGTAAATACTACGCGTCGTAGCAAGAGTCGGGAGCCGAACCCACAACAACGCTCTTTTTAAAAAACATAATTTGCATATTTCTCGCATGCATCAATTAGCAATAGTTGCTTATTCACATGCAAGTTTTATTTTAAAATATGTACAAAAAAATGTCCATGAATTCCATACAATTCCTTGAAATTATTAATGGTTGATGCGCCAGGTGCATATGTTAATTCTAAACAAAACCTATTGAATGCTTCATATAATAAATTGCCGTCAATAGCCCGACGGCATTCTTTATAAGAAAAAAAAAATAAACGTCATCAAAAAAATGAAATATCATCAAATAGAATTTAACATTTATACGAGAAACATAAATATTAAACTTTTTCAATTTCAATGAACAGAGCACCTTCTTATTGAATACTAATTATCTTACTAAAAAGACTCGTATTTACGGCGTATTTAAAGCAATGTAGATTGCAAATGCTAAATATTTACTTTTTATTGTTATGAATTATTTTATATATTTATATAACAAAAATGTTGTGTTGTAAAAATTGTGACCAAATTATTGAGAACAAATACAAACAGAACACACAATATTAGAACCAATAAAAGGGAGAACAGTATCAAAGCAGAATAAAGAAACAGGAGAATAGCTACATAACAGGACAATTAAGTCTTTTCGAATATTTTTTGGTCCACGTTCACTGAAATATTCATTTGTTTATTACAACTTGTGTTTCCTCCTAAGCAAATTAAAAGATACATATTAATTAACAATCATTACAGTATTAATATACTCACATACAATTATAATAATTATTGATTATCAAAAACATGATATATTTTTTATAAAAAATTTAAAATAATTTGCTAATTAAAATATTAAAACGTAACAAATATGCTCCAACTAAACTTGATTTGTTGGTCAATAAATTATTATAATTATATGCAATTACTTTAATTTAACAGTAAAGTGAGCATATTAAGGGTCATTATTGTACGTTGTCACAGGTTCTTTGAAAACAAAAACAAACATCATATATACAAACATACAAGAAATTAAAAACAAAATTAAATTTGCAAATCTATTAATTCTTATTTATTTTTTATTTTAAATTGAAATGAATTCATGCTTTTCATTTTTTTTATGTTCTGGTTTGACCTTTTTCTGTTGTCCTTTTACTTGGTTCTTTTTTGGCATTGTTCTCCTTTTTCTTGTCCTGCTTTTTCCTATTCTATTCATATATGCTCTGATGTTTGTTTTTGTTTTCAAAGAACCTGTGACAACGTACCCCATTGTTTCAAATATTGGAGAGAAAACGACCCATAATATACTCACTTTACTGTTGAATTATTGCAATTGCATATAATTATAATACTATATTGATCAACAAAAAATAACATAACATCAAAAAAAAGTAATCACATAATAAAATACTAGAGCTTCACAAAATTAATAGTAAATACTATTTTCTTTTATTTGGATTTAATTTATTTCCTGCTTTTTGTTTTTTCTTATTCTAGTTTTGTCTTTTTATTAATTTCACTCTTATCGTTTTGCTTTGTTTTATTTTCAATACTGTTCTCATTTTTCTTGGTAATTTTTTAGTTTTGTTCTCCGTTTTCTTAATTCTGATATTTCTTGTCCTTCTTTTTCCTATTTTCCTATTCTATTCATAAATACTTTGATTTTTGAGTTTCGTTTTTTTATTGTTTTCCAGGAACCTGTGACAACCTACCTCAATCTTTAGAATATTGGAGAGATAACGACCCTTAATATACTCACTTTACTGTTGAATTAATGTAATTACATATCATCAAAAAATAAAATAAAATGCAATCACATAATAAAATACTACAGCTTCACAAAATTAATATTAAATACTATTTTTATTTATTTTAATGTAATTTATTTACTGCTTTTTGATTTTTCTTATTCTAATTTTGTCTTTTTTGATATTTTCGGTACTGTTCTCCTTTATGTTGGGCCTAATTTTCTACTTAATATTCGATATATTATTTGCTATTTATTAAATACATACTTTTTCCAAATATATTTAATGTTCTGTACTTAGAGAATCTCATTATCAAATCACATGTACAAACCGAATTACCGCCTCAAATATCTTATACAAAATGAGAAATGAACTTTGTAACATTTGACTTCGTAAAATCAGTTTATTTTATAAGGAAAATCTGTATGGCATCGATTTTTTTGTGGATGCGCCTGATCCAGTATGTTTATTTCATCACAAATCGTATCATACTCAGAATTATTATTAGATATAATAAAGTGGTCATAAAAAATGAATTGTTTTTCTTTCCTATTTCTATGTGTGTCGGGAGAAATAAATAGCATAATCATGTTTGATGCAATTTCTACTATCCCCATTATTTGCACACTAATAAAAATAAATGCACGTAACCAAAAAATAAGAAGAATGTATTATATTAACTTGCGTATAAATAGGATTAGCATTTCACCCCTCGTTTCCTTCTTTTTTCATTTAAGTTTTCATTAAAATCGCGTAGATTAAAGTCGATGTCTTAGTCATTTTTATCTTTCTTTTTTTTTTGTTTGATCCGAGAAGAGGAAAACCTTCCAAAGGGACCACGGTGGATTCGCGATACTGTGAGATTTTTACCCACTAAAAACCTCTCCTCTTCTTCATCAGCATCCAGGTCCTGTTAAATATTATTACTCTGAAATGTTGATTGTCTTACCTGTTAGTCCTGTTCAGTATTGGCTTCCACTGCCATTTTCTTCATTAGCTCTCTCCATCCTCCTCTGGTCTTCTTCCTTGGTAGAGAGTATGTCTGACGCATAGTCTGTTATTATCTGCCAGCTGTCACCGCTCTTAAGCATTTCGCTGACCAAGTTGCATGGCGTTAGAACCTCCCCGAGACTTGCTTCAGCTACGTGCTTCTTTGCAGCCCATCTGCGGCAGCTGAATAACGTGAGCTCCGGGCTATCATTCTCCTCGCAGTACCAGCACTTTTCATCTTCCTTCTTCTCTATGAAATGCAGGTACTTTCCGAAACATCCGTGCCCAGAAAGCGCCTGAGTCAGATGGAAGGTTGTTTCTCCATGCTTTCGATTTATCCAGGGGTCGATTACAGGGATGAGTCTTCTGGTCCAGGCTCCTTTCTCTGAATTTTGCCATTTCTCCTGCCATCTTAGCATTAGTCTTTCTCTTGCTTCGGTTTTGCTGAGCCCCGACATTCTGTCTTTTCTCTCTGTTGCAAGCAGCTCTATAGGTGGTACTCCAGCTATTACTTGGACAGCATCTCTGGAGATTGTTCTGTATGCACTGCATATCCTGATGGCACCTTTTCGTTGGACCGTTTCAAACATCTTCCTCTAGTTTTTTACCGTCATTGCTTCTTCCCATATGGAGGCTGCATAAAGCATTATTGATCCTAACAATCTTTTCTTACTCGGTTTCGGTCCACCGTTATTTAGCATCAGCCTGCAGATAGCCGTGGTTGTTTCCGTTGCGCGGAGTGCTACTGCCCTGATGTGTTGGGCAAATGTAAGGCTGCTGTCGATGTGTACCCCTAGATATTTAACGGATTTCTTTGGTGATATGTCTATGCCCGATACTCTGAAGTGAATCGGGCTTACTTTCCTTCTTCCAGTAAGTAATGCCGCTTCTGTTTTCTCTGGTGCAATCGCTAATCCTCTTTCTGCCATTCACTCTTGGATATTGCATATTGCCAGGTTTCCCTTTTCCATGAGCTCCTCTTCCGTTCTTGCCGTGGCTACTATTGCCAGGTCATCCGCGTAACCGATGAGTGTAACGCCTGCCGGTTGTTTTATCCTTAGCACTCCGTCGTACGCTATGTTCCATAATTGGGGGCCTAAGACAGAGCCCTGCGGTACTCCGCTGTTTATTGACATTTCTTCTTCGCCCTGGGCACTCGGGATCTTTATCGAGCGATTGCTGAGGTAACTTCTTATTATGTTGCACAAATATTTGGCAATTCCCATTTTTGTTGCTGCTTCGATGATGGTTTTCCACCGGACTGAGTTAAAGGCATTTTTAACGTCCAGTGTCAGCAGAACGCACAACCTTCTCTTGCTCCTGGTACCCTCTCTAGCATCTTTGGCTATGTCAACAGCTGCTTTAATGGCATCGATGGTGGATCTGCCCTCTTGGAACCCGTACTGTCTTTCTGACAGACCCCCGCATCTAGTAATTTCCTCTTTCAGCCGTTTCGTCAGTAATTTTTATCTTTCTTAGTCTTTTCTTTCTTATAGATAAATTTCCGTTTTTTTTGCTGCTATGGGAGACAGGGTTTGTTGTCACAGATATGAAATACTTTTTATCTTAAAAAATAGTGCATCTTTTTATTAAATATTCATAAATATTTAGGACGTATTTAAACTAAATCTATATTAGCAAATATTTGTAAAAAATAAATGCTGATTTGATAAAAAAAAAACGAATTGTGACAACCTACCCCGGGCTTGATTTGTCACAAGCGACTTAGATTAGTTGTCAACTAGAATAGCTATGAAAATATAAATACATTACTTATCATCAGAATTTTTAACTAGAAGATGTGCTTTGGGGTACTGAAATTCAAGTTAATGTTTACAAGACACTGCATCCATTTTTCTAAATCTATTTAATGTTTTATACTTAAAGAATTAAAATGTAAACAATTTTAACTTTTCTTACTGCTCTCAGTGCTCATAACATAAGGATGAAATTTTTCACGTTTAGTAACCTAGCACCTGTTCACATGTCACAACAAGCCCATTTACTTTAGAAACATGCCAACTGCTATAGAATTATATTTTCTATTCTACTTTATATAAAAATATAAGCTAATATTGTACTATAACTGTTATAAAGTCAATATTTATAATAATGCAAAAAAATACTCACAGAACTCAAAAAAATAATGAATTACGTTCTGTTCATAATAACAAAGGTATAAATGGAAACAAATATGAACTACTACCTCACATATCATATATAAAAGGAGAAATTAACTTTATCATAACCAAGCCCAGTCTCTCATATTCAGAATTAAAATAGATAAATCAAAGAGAAAAGTTTTATTTTTTCAATATTTTCTCGTAAGTAAGTTTTTATAATTTAGTTTGCAATGTGACTTGTAAAAAGGAAGCGGAATCAATTTACGAATCTTTCGGTCTCTGCGCTTTTCGCGTGTTGCGTAATGAAAATTGAGTTTTCCAGGGAATTGTAGCACGTAAACTGTTGATTAGGGCTCATTAAGATATAAAACGATTACGAATGTTTCTATTAGAAGAACAGAACAGCATGATGTTTGTTATAATAAATTATTTTTATTGTGTGTTTACAATGCAGATGCACTGTGCACGATAAATAGGGAAATGCGGTGGGCGTAGAGGGAATTCGAATATAATCAACTTTTGCAAACGCCTTTGTTGCGACTTCTGTTCTTCGTTTTGGTTTACGAACGTTCGTGTCATGTACTTTTTTTTGCAAATCGAATGGACAATTGAGCCCTTCGGCCCGTTACGTTTCATACGCCCATAAAATGCTACCCGAAACAGCCTGGAAACGATTCTCATTGCAAATACGCGCACGATTTATTCCGCATTCACACTTCACATCCATAATAACTGAATGAACATACGAATACAGCGTGAATATGTTTTATTGTTTAACTTACTTTTTATTCCATTCAATTTTGCCTTTGTTCGAATAACTTCAATTTATCTATGTTGGTACACAGTGCAGTTTATAATTACAAATGTCATAAGTTGAAAAGTCATTGAATCTACCAACTAGTTTATAAAGCTTTTTTTTCATTAAACTTTATGAATGTTAAATAACTTATTCCCGTTTTATTGTCGAACGTTTCATTATAAAGATATAAGTTTTCTGGTTGCTAAGAACTATAAGAAAACTCTTTCAAAATTTGATCAAAGTACCTTAGTTTGTATAAAGCTATGGTTGCTTAGAAAGCTTCCTACAAAATAATTTGCAGACCAGTTTATAATTTCTACTATCGGATATTTTGAAAAGTTATCATTTTCTGTTTTATAGTTGGACGTTCCATTATTAGGATGTAAGTTTTCTGGCGTTGCTAAGAACAATACTAAAGAATCAATTCCAAAAGTTCATCGAAAAATCCCTTAGTTCATATAGTTAGTTATGGTTACTGTGAAAGTTTACTAAAAATGAAGTTCTGAAGTCCAGTTTATAATTACAACTGAAGTTTGAAAATATATTAGATCTACAATTTAGTTTATAAAGTATAATTTTTCATCATTAAACTTTATGAAAGTAAAATGGCTTTTTCCTGTTTTATAGTTCAACATTTCATTATAAAGATGGAAGCTATCTGGTTGTTAAGGACAATAAAAACAATAAAAATTTAATCAAATCTCTGTTTGGATGTTGGATGTTTCATTGTATTTATTGTTTCTTACTAAAAATTAATATTTTTTTATATAATAAATGGGAAAACCAACCTTGAACTATCGTAATTATACATGAACAGCATGAAGTCCGAAATCGAAATCGCAACTTCCCGTTATTCTAAGCAAATCGCTCGTCTGCGCACTCTTTATTTGCGTAATTAACCACGAGAGAAGTTGATGAGATTGATATTCACGTCGGTTCGCGTTTGATAACATTTTGTACGTGTGATTGGAGGAGAGTTGTCCATTAAATTTTGGGAGATGGATCACAATTACTCTCCTTGAATAATTGGATTCGCAAGAGCAACTGTTACAACAACAACAGCAGAGTTAGAAAAAGACTAAAACGCAAACAGAAGCAGTCTATAGCTTATATATACATTACCTACCACTAATAGTTAATAATAAGTAATTCCTTTTGTCCCTTATTTAAACCTCTCATTAAATTTATGGCGCACGCCAGGCACGTCCTTATCAAGATCCCATTGGAAACAATGGAACTATCGCAAGAGGCGGCAATTAAACAAATTGCAACCGACGCTCTAATTGAAATATCCATTACACAATTCTCATATATTTTTTTTGTTTGTTTATTTTTACGTTGTTGTTTTGGTATTATAGTTGACGACGTAATCAAATTCAATTTCTAACAATGTAAACGACAACAGAAACAAATCACTGCGAGTAAAAGATTTACATTTTCTTTATGTATATCTCTATAATTACAATAATTATTCTTTTCTTTGCTTTTCCATTATTTTCAATGTATATTTTTCTTGTGGATTTTATTGCAATAAATATGTTTATTATTAAAATATAGTTTAATTGTGGCACAAATACATTTATTGCTATTACTTATCACAAAATGTGTCGTAAATTTTTATGTATTCCTTCAACTATAAAAAAACAATGATTATAATTATGATACTAATTAATTTACTGGAATTAGTTCACAAAGTTAACATTGAGTAAAAATAAACATTTCTCATTTCTTAACCTTTTAAGGCTTCTCTCTATAATTAAAATACTCATAATTATGTATGAATAAGAATATTAAAGATAAAACTATAGAGGATATATTATAATAATTGTGGTTCTAATCAATTAAGCTTAATTAAATCGGTGAGTTAACAGTAGTTTTAATGAAACAGGTAAACAAGTCTATATACATGTTTATGTATGAATTTAAGTCATGTATGAATATACAAATATATACTTAAAACTATAGAGAATAAAATTAATACATTGATTTAATTGTAGTATTGGTAAATTGAATGGAATTTTCTCTCAATTATTCACGAAGCGAGTAAACAGTATTTGCAATTTTTCTCAATAATTTTATTACGTATAATCATATTTTTTTTATATATTTCTTCAAAACTATAATACTTACAATTATGTACGACTATGAAAATTAAAGCTAATACTACAGAGTATATAAAATATATATATTATATATTATTGTATTATATACAAATTATTCTTTACAAAAATATATAGTATACACTGTTATGAATGATATCTGAATGGATCGATACACGAAATGGTTGATTGAAGCTCCATTTGAGTTTCTTATGAATAAAGTCATCTTTTCATCGACAAACCGGCAGACCCCTACGGCCCTTTTCAAATTGACCTACATGACTTCCTTTCAATATTGAATATAGAATCAAACGCATTCTTCCGAGATTGAGGTACAACTTTATAAAAAAATATGTTAATTATCACAATTAATTTAATTGGACTACATTTATTTTTGGATTGAAAAATGGAGCTTTAAATTTTCTAAAAATAAAATTAAACAGTAACAAAAGTTAATAGATGTTGGCACGCTTTCGAGTACTTACACTGAAAATATTAAATTATCACAACAAGGGTTTATAAAAAAAACTATTTAATTCAGCGTTTGAAGATAAATTATTGATTTCAACAAAAATCGAATGAGAAATTTAGACCATTCATCATCAGATGAACATATCTCAATAAGAAACATTAGAGAAACAATAATTTACTATCAAAAATACAAAAAAAATACTCAAACTGAAAATATTATACTTGATTGTCGAAAAATTTGCATACATAAAATACAAAGAAGAAGAAAGAAATAATGCTTTTGTCAATTACGGAATTTGGGATATTTTAACATGCATTTATTGCTATACGAAACTACTTAGCATAGTGACATAACAACGATAAAAGAAGGAATTGATTCATCAATAAATTATAGTTTTATATATTTGTTGAATTCGAAAAAAAGGAAAGTTTTCGTCTATAAAAAATATTTTGGGATAACTTTAAGGATGATTAAAAAGTATATTAAATTCTGTTAATTTAAGAAATGATGGCATATCTTTGAATCGGGAATCGGGAAAAGATTCCGAGGAAAAGGAAAAGTACGTTCAAAGCCATATTAAAAGTTTTCCTAAATTTCATCTACAAAGTTGAAAAAAAATGTTTCATTTATAAGGAGCATAACTTACAGAAAAATAAATAAAAACTTAAAATGTAGAAATGCAATAAATAGTTACGAATTTTTATAGTTAGAAGATTTCTTGAATTATGTTTCGGATCAATGGTGACAAAGTAAGTATATAATGTGTTTTGTTTATTATATTTTAACCATTATGATGATTTTCAAGAACAAAAAATATTGTTAATTAAACGTAAACTCTTAATATGGCAATTTAAATATAAATTTCTCAGATTTTTTTGATATTTTCGTATCTTGTAAGATGTGACAATGATTCATTTGATTATGCAAAACGGCTTCGAAGTTAAGTAATTTGTTTCAATTAATTAATTTATTAATTAACTTTAAAATAATCGAAGGTTTGACATTTGGCTTCTGTAACTATAGCAATCAATAAATAAATAAAAGGTTTACGTCGGCTGTTATCCTCACTGTTTCATTAACCGGTAGTTAAATGTGTAGCGATTTTAATAAAGGCGAGGCTATGAAAAATTATGAACTGCAGTATCTTCCGGACGATCGAGTGATTTCGCGTCGTGGATGAGCCGTAAAATCGTGTTTACGAGTAAAAAATTGACGAGAATCATCATCAAAATACGCACTCATATGTGTACGTGTGTGGGGAATGTGGGGGCGGCGACGGCAGCGGTGGGGCGGCGCGAATACGGAACGGTTCGGTATAAAGTGTGCGATGATCGGAGCTCCTGGCATAGTCCTCGTCAAAGGTACACACCAGCAAGGACTACCTGCCCCAACCTTCCACCACCATCACCACAGCTACGCAAAACAGCAGAAAGTGCAAAGTTCGCAGTCACTCGTTTGTTTTTCCAAAGATCCGCCGAATTCAGCCAACCGAAATGTGCAACAAGTTGAGCAACATTGAGAGGGCTTCTCCGGTGCAGCCGATGGCACTAAAATACGCCAAAATTACGCTCGTCTTAATTTTCTTCTGTTTCGCCGAATGCGCCGCAGGTAAGCAACAAAATTGAACAATTAAAAAACATCAAAACGTTAATAATACAAATAATTATAAGATAAAATACAAAAATTTCAATCATTTTCAATATTTATTGTAAACATTTACTATTGCAATAAAAAAAACTTTTAAGAAGAATATTTTACAATGAATTGAGAAATTCTTTATTAAAATTTAAAATAGCAATATTTTAAGAACATCAATAAAAAAATCATCAATTTAAATTAATTTTCAAACCAAAAATTCAACTATTCTATATGATAAATAAATAAGAAATTTTCAGTTTATTTTCTTAACAGAAACGTTTATTCAAAAATGTATTTATTTCAACGTATTTTCAAATATAAATATAAAATGTATTAATATAATACTATTTTTGTAATTAAAAATAATAAAGAGAAATACTGGGTTCACTTTTTTTACAGAACTAATTGTAGAATATCCATATAAAAGTAAATATTCTTTTATATGGATATATTTATATGGTTCTATCAATTTTCAAATAAAAATATGATTTTTTTTACAAAAAAAACGTTTCGAAATTAATTTAAAACATTAATTCTTGGTAAGTTTTAATAACAAAAATACTTACAGAAAATCATTGTAAAAATATAAAAAATATTAACAAAAAAACATTTATTTCAATGATGAAAATTCAAAAAAAAATATGAACAAAAAATTTATCCTACAAAATAAAAATATAACATAAATTCTCGATTCATTTTAGTTATTAACAGAACTAATTGTAAAATATCTTTATAAAAATAAAACATTTATTTGAATCAATTCTCCAATAAATTATGTAATTATTGCTAAAATTTTACTTTTCAATGTGAAAATAAAATCGAAATTCTAGTTTCATTTTATCAACAGAAGTAATTACAGAATATCAATACAAAAAAAATACATTTATTTCAATAAAGTTTCAAAGAATAATATCAAATTTAACAATAAAAAAACAAAAAAACAATCAATCATTTCACAGTGATATTCAAAACTAAATTCACAGTTCATTTTATTAAAAGAAATAATTGCTATAAAATAAATGATTTATTCAAATCAAATTTCAAACGAAACTAAAACAAATCATTAGCAATAATTAAACTTTTCATAATAAAATTCATACAGAAATTTTTCGGTTCATATTATTGATAGAAAAAATATAATATGTTAATAAAACATAATATTGTGTATATATAACTAAATATTATTTTCAATGAATATATTATAATATCGCTTTTGCTATAAATAAATATTAATGGATTCGTAATCATTTTCATTTAAACTTTTATTGCAATATTCGTTACGTTTAGTGAATTATCTAATTGTAAATGCATTTAATATGTTTGAATTATTAAAATGTTTATATTGAAATACTGATATTGTAGAATTTAAATGTAATATTTTACCGTATAACCTTATATATTTTTGTGAATATAAAATTTGTTTGAAAAGGTGTTTTCCTTGCTACTTTCCATAATTTGAAATAAACAGATAAAGCTGATACATTAGTATCCTTAAATAAGTATCATCTGGCTTGGAATGATTGTAATTTCATTTATTTTTATGCTTCATTTTCTTAAAAAAGAAGTTACTTATTAAATATATGAAACATTTAAAAAAATGTTATCTTAAGTATATAAATATGTAGTTTTTTAAAGAAGGCTGAAAAAAATGTTGCGAAATTTACTGCGTAATAAGTCAATTTGAATGAGTCAGTGAATGTAGAATAACGATACTAACGGCAAGAAAACTTGCTTAATAGACATGATTCAATGTTGAACAAATTGTAAAATTCGATTTCATAGAAAGAGTACACATATTTAAAAAGAAGAGAAAATGTATTACTGTGTAACACATTTGTGTTAATTGTTGTCAAAATATTATTAATATATCAGTTCACTAATTTTGAATTATTCTATTCATAAATTTTATATGTCTACTTTTGGAAACTTGGCTGTACGCTTTTCAAAATACCGGTTTCCAAAAGCGTATGTCTTTAAGACAAATTAATGATTATAAGCGAAAAAAAAAAATGTAAAAATGAATCTCATGAGATTAAATAAGTAAATTATATATTATACTATTGTTTAGCATTATGCATTATTAAAAAGTTTTGCTTAAACTAGATTTAAAGTTAATAAGTGTGCATGAAATTGATACTATTATTAAATATTATGTTAATAAATGGTGGATGCGCCGGGTATATAATTTGATCTAACTGTAATAAAGAGCTACCTACGCTTATTAAAGTACACTAATGTTCGTGTTAAGATAGGTTATTTTATGTAATAACTTTGTATAATAAGATTTATTAAGACTGAAAATTTAAGAATTTTTTATTTAATATTGAATATTTTTTATGTAGACTTCATTCATTAATTGCAATCTATCACATGTAGAAAATAATAAATAATTTTTTAAAATGATCGTAAAACAAAGTATAATAAAATAACTAAATATTATTTTTATAATAGCTTAAATAAATATTAGTTTTAAAGAAAATTTACAAACTAAAAAGGTACATAAAATTAAATCTATTTTTTTAATTTAAATGGGAGGTATTGTGTATTCTTAGCCATTTGGGTATATCAGTGCAAGTTTAATACAATTTCTAAAGGTTTTGCGAATATTTTACAAACGGATTTCTTTGTTATTTAATTCAATTTCTCGTTATATTTACTCAAAATTGCAATTTTTAACCAAGAGATTGGATGAAAATACAAACTCTAGTAATGAATGTTATTTTTTGGTAGTAAAAACTGCGGAGATTTCTTCACTTTAATCGAGTAACTGAGGTCCACTGAGGTTATTCTTTTTAGTAAATTGCGAAGCTCCGATTGTCGTAAAACCGGTGAAATTTCTGAGTAATCCTCGGAGAGAGGAGCAATGATAAATTGTATCTAATTTGCGGGGACGAATTTTTGATTATCTGTCTGCGTTTAGGGCAGGGCCATCAGGAGCGCGGTTACGGGATTCGGCGATGGGGGCCTTCGACGGCCAACGAAAAGACCCACACTGTGAAGCTGCGTACCTGGAAGAGCCGAGGTATTTTTTGTGGAAAAAAAATCACCGAAAAAAGTTAAATTTCAAAAACAGCATAATAGTTTAGGATCGATCGGGTGGATGCGCCGGGTAACCTGAACCTGAATTCATAAAAACTAACAAAACAGAAACTGAAAAAAAAACCGCTTGTTTTCATTCAACGCACTCTGCATATGTTTTCTTTTTGCTTTCAATTTAACCCCGGTTGCACGAGCAATACAATACGAGCACGAAAATAGGACGCAACAACAGAACGGAACGAGGATTAATTAATGGGAAAGCGTATTAATGAAATTAAGAGTGTTGACTAATTGCACAAACGCACAAACGTAGTGGGAGAAGAACTTACTGTTTTCGTGCTTCGAGTGCAAACGCCTCCACGATTCAGCAAATTGCAAATTTGTTTTTTGTAAACTCCAATTCGAGATTTTCCGCCCATGCAATATGAGATGCGCCTCGGGGGGTGGTACGTTTCATCGCTTGAAAATGAAGTGACGAATGTATACAATAATAATAAAAAAATAAGGGAGAAAAATTCACACGTTTTTCGTCCTCATTCATATTTAAAAAAACATTATCAACGCTGGAAGCTGCATGAAATGTTCGGAGTCAATTAAAAAATTTATTAGAATTGTTTCTTTAAAGAAAAACATTTTTGCCAAAAGGCTGTATACAATACAAAAGCAAACAACGGACAATGCGAAACTCGTGGAAAGTTGATGCTTCTGCTATCGGAAACTCTTCTTTATTTCATAGTGTTGCCTCCGGTGCTTCAACTTTCCGAGCGTACACGGGCCGCATAATTAATCGAGTGATAAAGTTTATTAATTGCGATGCAATTACAGTTTTCACCAGTCGCATTGTGCAAAATTTTGCGAACTCTATTAATGGTTTCGACCGTAATTTATTATTTCATTATTATTTCTGTTGCAGTCCTTACACCATTTCAGATGAACCACAAAAACCGCAATTGCGTTATCAATTTCCGCTGCTCTCGCAAATTTTCAGTTTTAAACTTGCGAAGCGTGAAATCGGAAAGGCATTTCCCCTATGCACGTAACGCCTTACAATACGTGACCTTTGATTGGATCGGTTTTCTTTCAACGAAATTTCCTAATTCGAACAGTAATCATCTTGTTGGAATTTCAATAATTTTATATTTTTTTGTATTCGTTAAATACAACTTTATCTACAAGAATAATTAATTTAAATGATTTAATTATTTATAACGTGCTATATGAATTGATTTTGAAACGTAATTATTCAAGTATATCTAAACAAATCTTTTGATTGTTTTTGCAACTTTAGATGTTTAGATGTTTGAATTGATTTAGTTGATTTATATTCTCAATATTTCCCACAAAATCTTATAATATTTATGAATTACAACTTTTGCTACAGAAATAATAAATTTTAATGATTTAATTATTTGTGACGTTTGAGTTGATGTTATTGATGTGATTGATTTCTAATGTCAATAATTCCGGTATATTTATAGAAATCTATTAATTCCTCTTTATATATAAATTATAACTTTAGCATCAAAAATAATGTGTTAATTTTTTGTAACGTACAGACGTTTCAATTGATTTATTTGATGCGATTGATTTCGAACGCAATTTGTCGTCCGATGATTGCGTGGTTTGTTAATCAACGGATCACTGTTTAACATGCACATCCTCATCATAAGAGACATCGGGTTGGATGATCTCAAATTAATCTTCCGATTAAACGCACCAAATGCGTTCGCAACTGTAAACAGAATTATTTTCAACGCCAATAATAAAACAGGGACTTTCTTCGGTTGTTGGTATGGGGGAATATGGGTAAAAATATCAACAGAGCGGAAATGTATTTGGAATTTAATTGATTCTCTCGCGTCTCGTGTTTCAACGACCGCCGTCGCTGTTGGGTTGGGTTCTCTTTTTTTTAACTAATTGTGTAATGAATGTTACGTTTTAAAAAACGGAAATATTGTACTGTTTCATGGGAGTCTATTTGTTTTTTGCAGGATCCTGCATAAGCTACGGACACGCTTGCTGGGGAGGTAAGTCGAGTCTTCTGCTGCTGATGCACTTTTGCTATGCACATTCCCTCGGGTTCTGCAGTAGAACCGAGCGGATATCGATTTTTTTCAATTGTTGATTTTTTGTGTCACGATTTCCTCAGGGCACGGAAAGAGGAACGGAGGTGCCGTCATCAAGGGCGATCTGTCTTCGAACGATCTTCCCAACGACACCAAATGGTTCTTGGCTAAACTGTTGAAGGGATCCGCGGGTAGTTCGAAGATCCTCAGGGGCTCCGATCTCGTCGTTCCTGCATCTATTGATAGACAGTACTTTGATGAATCTCCGGAAGTCGATGATATTAAGGGGTAAGTTTCGGTTAATATTAAATTACATTTATTTCTATTTCAATATTCCCATATTCAATGCGATAATCCTGCAGTCCATGGTTAAAATGTAGCAACAGGCGCACCGAAAATATCGTTTTTAATTAAAACCGAATTGAGCCTCGAAACATCGGTTTGCAATTTACACAAATTCAAAATAGAATTTTTAATTATTAAATGAAATTTTATTAAAACATAGATTGAAATACAGTACTTTGTCTTAAATAAGGATTTACAGAATATATATTGAATTGTTGTAAATTATTAGGACAAAATGAACAAAAATAGTCCAATAAATCTAATGCCACTACTATCAAAAGTATTTACAAAACTTTTTCTAAAAGGACTCCAAAACATAAACTACGAAAAGGATCATGAGGTTGGATTTCTTAAAGAACACTACACGATAGAACAGGTTAATTGACTAGTTGATATTTTTGACAATATATGGTATTTCTTATGAAGTCTTGAAATTTTATCGAAACGACAGGAAGGTTTTTTATATTAGGCGTTCCACGTGGAAGTGTCCTGGGACCAATTATCTAATGATAAACAATACAAATATAGCAATATTTTAGATGACACATAAAATATGGTCCTAATGAAAGCTCAATAACTACATCTCAATACCTTCAAAAAGATATTAACCTACTTGAAATTTGAAATTCGGTTTAGGAAATTGAGAATTGGTATAAATTAGATAAAATCAGTCATATTATTTTCGTTTTAATAATTTATGCCATCCCATCAAACTCAATAAGAAAATAGCTTCATCATCTTCATGGGTGAGAAGCTGGGGAATGCACCTGGATAGAATGTTCGAAAAAAACATATTCTGATTGAACACGAAGAATTAAAGATCAATTTTGCAATTTAATTGGTTGTTGCTTATATATTCTATTGTATGTCACCAATAGAAGACTGCACCAATACTTTAAAATAAAGACAGTAAGATTCACATGAAAGTTAATATTAACAACAGGAGTTTAGAATGAATACACTAGAAGAAGTTTCCAAAGACTTTCTTACCAATAAGACTTCAAAAAATACATAGAGAGTCTTGATTCACTTAAAAGTTAATAGTATTATGATTTTGAAATGAATACAGTGGAAGAGGTTACCAAAGACTTCTCCAAGAAATGCACAGTGTGTCTTAATTCAATTGACAGTCTATGGTAGCAACAAAACTTTGGTATAAAGACAGTGGAATATGTTGCCAAATAATTCTCCTAGAAATACACACACTTAAGCTTGATTCATATGACAACATTTTGGTAATCAACCTTATGGACAACGCCGAGACAAAAAATTGATTGAAGCACTAAAAGCCCTTATTTCATCAAACGAAATTTGATTAACCACAAAATTTAAAGAAAATATTATTAAAGAATGCTGCCATTGGGCACCAAATTCATAACGTAAACTGATTTGTTAAATATTTTGCCAAATAAGTAGCAAACAAACAAAATTTCAGCTATTCTGATATGAGAAATTGTTATGATCTATTAAATTTATATTGCATTTGTAGCTTGGATGATGAAGTCTTCATGGATTATCAAGACACGACACCGGAAATCGAAGCTGTATTTCCGGATGGTCGCATCGCCCACTTAAGGACCACAGCGGATCGTCTCAGGTTCCTCAAATTCCTGGTAAATCTTGAATGATTAATTTTAATTTTAAAATTTGATTACATTTCACTTATAAATTTTGCTAATTATTTAAATGTATACATAATTACAAATTTGTATTCGATTTTTCAGAAAAACGGAGCGTCTAAACTGCAGAACTAAAGAGACGACAAATCAAACGAAACTGACCTCTCCTCTATTTCCTTCCACTCCTCAAATCTTCGATTTTCATAACAGAATTAAATCAATCTTTCGACGTCCCTCGTCGTTGTTTTTGTTTTTTTTTTTGTTCAAGACCTCTGTACAAAATCATTCTTCTCTTTCTCTCTCTCCTATCCTCTCTACCCTCTGTCCGCTCGGATCTCGACAAATATTTATTTTCCACCGATAATATCCTTTAATAATAATAATATTATGTGCGTGTACTGTTGCATCATCATGTTTGTCCTCCGGTTGACGCGCTCCGTCGACGAGGGCTGGACTCGACGAAGCGCGGAATCTACCACAATTTATGCTCTTCGTATTTACTAAACGACCCCTCTCAACGGAAACCTGAAGAAGAAACAGCAGCAAAACCGAATGGAGACTTTAGCAAAGACTGTCGATTTAAAAAACCATGTATTTAAAATGAAAACTTGTATAAAAAAATGAACTTATATATATTATATAAATATTAAGACGAAATATTGCTTGTTGAATAAATTATACGATTACAATCATTTACAGCAGTTGCAAATGTTTATACGAAATCCTGCCACAGCATTAGATTTATCCTCGGTATCTCGTTTCCATTGCAATCATGGAATTCGTTCCTGAAAATCATCAATATACAGATCGAAGAAAATCTTACACAATATTATATTAAAACTTACCCCGGAACTCCAGGAAGTTTGAAAGCGTTGAGCGCTTGTCTGGCTAGAAGATAGCCATCGCTGTTATCACAAACCATTCTCGACAGAGAAGACTTTCTTAGACTCTGCAATTGTTCTGCAAATAAAAATAAATTGAGCAATTAATCTTTTAAAGCATGTTTCATTTGAATAATTCGCACCTAAGGTAAAGTGGCTGGGATTAACGGAAGGATCGTGATCGAAGAAGTACTTATCACCCTTCTTCAACCTAAAGAATTGATCAGCGATGATGTCTCTAAACGTGACGCCCAAAATGCTTCCTGCATGTTTGGACTCCAAAAGTCCGCCGACCCAAAGATCGACATCATCCACTGAAGAATAAACCGAAGCTAATTTTGGCCCAAATTGTGGCCCGAAATCCTTGAAACTCGTATACCTCGCCTGTCCGACAAGCTGCCTGTAATCGTTGTACGGCCTCAAACCGTGATCACGACCTCTCTGGATGTTCAGAGAAGCCAAATCTACACCGAAAGGATTACCAGCTCGGAACATGTACTTAGTCAACTAAAAAAACATTAATTAATGAAAAAAACATACATTTGATTGCAGATCTAACCGATTCCGAAAGCAAATTGTCGACTTCTTGAATAGGTTCCGTGGTTAACGTACTCAGGAGTTGATCGTAGAAGAGATGCTTTCGCATTCGTCCCGGATAGAACATCGTCTCAGGCAACGAAATCATTTCGTCCATTTTATCAACTCCGTAAATTCTAAAAAAACAATTTGATATAATTTATGCATTTTCAATTTAATTTCCTTTATATACTTAAGAAGTCCTTCGACAGTAGAATGACCGAATCTGAATGCGGCTGAAGCGAATTCATTAGTAACAGAGGGCTCAACCCTCTGGTCATAATCGTAAGAGTAATCGAACTCTTTCAAACCAATATCGAATTCTTTCATTGCAGCCTCACCTGCAAATTAAATATATACATATTACAATAAAACATTGAAATTTCAATTGATTAATCACCTAAAAGAGCCGGTAAAAATTCCTTATAAGTTATAACTTGCATTTCAGCTGTTAAGATTCGCCTGGCTTCCAAGAATAGTTTTTGATCGGACCAACGCGAATTGATTCTCCCCAATTCTCTGGCCAATCTGTTATGTTCTCGCATGAAGAGTGTGTGCAAAGCCACTAAAGAGATCATCTGGTTGGTTCTGCTGTCTCCTGCATTAATAATCATTAATTACTTATTGAAATGAATTATGTAAATCGATCGAACCTGATTCAAAGCACGCAGATCCTTGTTCTTGAGTGATGCAAGCTTCCGGATCTTTCGAAAGAGGCAACAATTCTCTTCCAAAATCAACGAATACTTTGAGCATTCCTCCTTGGAAGCTGCGTAATTCTGCAGTTTGCTCAGGGGTGGATCCGTACACCGAGGAGCCGTCAATGAAATGGGTCACTTTGTTCATCTGAAATACTCATCAATATGTTTTTTTATTTACTTTATATAATAGACAAACTATTAATAAATTGTGTTTTCACAATTAATAATAAGAAACGTTAGGATGAATCCCATTACATAGAAGTTAAACGTACTTGTTGCGCATATCCTAATGTACAGTCGCTTCTCGGTGCCATAACGGATCGAACGAAATTCATGCATCCTTGCTTGAAGAACGAAAAGAACGGATCTTTCGGTGGAATGTAGATGGGCATGCAAGCAAAGTGTCTGATATGGGGTGGAAGCTCTCGGGAGCCGTCCGGGCTGCAGCAAGAGATTGCACTTCCGTTCACTGAAATGGTGATACTATTTCCAATCTTTAACTCGGACGAATATGAGGTTCAAATTTACCAAAAGTTGAATCAATAGATTGAGTGATTTCGTGCGACAGGAATTGCCCGTACTGCATCAGCATCAAGGTGATTTCACGGCTGGGAACGTCTCCGTCGGGGAACAAAGCCGTGCTGATTATCCTCGGACTGTTCAACGGTTGCCCCTGGTCTTCGGATACTCTTGGTAACCAAATACCTAATATCAAAATATTGATATATTAAGAAAATAATGCACATATCTTCACTCTTAATAATGAATATATAAAGAGATTTAGATGATTAGATGATCTTGATAAATATTATAGTTAGAATTAGACTATTCTTAAAGAAGAATATGAATACTAAATTCGTATAATTCATAGTTCTCCATTAAACACGGTTCAATTTGAAAAGTAAAAATACAGTATTTTTATATTTTATTGTATTACTAATTAATTCTAAAGCCAATTCCATTATAATGAACAATACTGTTATATGTTTTATTTCTTTACCAATAACAACAACAGCTATAGGATAAGCCACTTAATGAACAAAACAATATCTATATTGAGTCTATTTTACTATTTGTGTTACTTATATTTATCCAGTAATCAATTGTCAATGTTTAAGTATTCAACTTTTTAGCTCTGAAATGCAATTTATTTGTATTATATTGAACTCTATAACCACTGCAACTAATTGTAAGCAGTATTTAAGAACAAAACTAAACGCTTTCTGATGAACTTTATAAATTAATACGTCGCTTTTGTATGCATTTATTGTTATAATCAATTGTTAAATTTGAAGATTTTAATTTTTAAATATAAAATTGAATGTATTCTATTTTATAGTATAATTCTGGTTGCAGTTAATTGCAAATTAAAAACTGCTGTTTAAATCGAAAAGTATCCGCTTTTTGATAAACCTACTTAAATATTTGTTTTGCCAATTATTATTCTGTAATTAGTTGTCAAAATATAATCAATTTAATTTTAAATGTCAAAAAATTCAAAGTCATCGTGTTTTATTATCCATAAACGGTACAACTAATTGCAAAGTAGAATATGACATTTAATGAAAAAAATATACACTTACTTTGATATATGTATTACTTATTGTTGTACTACAATCAATTGTCAAATTTGAAGAAAATATATCTAAATAATAAATAGTTATAAAATCAAATTTGACTACATACAAACTTACCGTCATGATAACTAGGTGGAAGAAGTCTGGCGTATGGAGAAAGTGGAGTTCCCCATGACGGATTGAAGATGTTGTTGCAGGATCCGTCGATGCGTCTGAATCTTTCCATAACAGGAGGACACCTTAGTTCTGGACTGCATGCAGCGCCCAAGGGCGTAGGTCTTAGATCCTCCCTAACCATACCCCATTCTAGTTGTTGGTTCGTTAAGCCCTGTCTAAAAAATATAAATCGAATTGTTATTTTCGGTTAAATACTTCCTATCTTCAAACCTACTTATCTTTGAACGCTCTCGTCGCGAGTGCAATTTCCAAAGCCCTATTGGCGACGTTCATCACCTCAGACAGATCGGTCATGCTGAAGACGCGAGTATTCCTGAAGTGGCCGTAACTGGCCGAACCGACCGGAATGAAAGCAGCTCTTCCGGAAGACATCAATCGGGCCTCCTTCATGTGCAACTCGGCCATATCCACGCGTCCCTGCTTGACGACGGCGCCCATTACACGAGGATCTATATGGTCGATGTACTTCCCACCGAGACGACCCTTCCTATGCACCAGACGTTCAGTGTGATTCTGTCCCGTCGAGCAGCATATTCCACCACCTCCGCCTAGAGCTAAGCAATTCTTCATGGAATCTGCGTAGAAATGTGCTGGACATTGAACGGGAAGGACGCATAAAGAGCCCTCATCGCAGACGTCCATGTGCGGTTTGGCGTGGTGCTTCGACTTGGACACATCGACGAAGGCGTTTGTCGGATCCGCCAATTTCCTTTTGATACGAACCCCATCCGAAGTAGAACACGCACATAAGAACAAGACAACCGCACCGTATTGCAGCAACATCCTTTCAAATAACCAATCTTTTTTTTAATAAAGCTATACAAAATAATAATTGCTAATTCAAACACCTACCTAGACGAAACACTGAGAATTCGATGATTTTCAAAGGACTTTTTACAGATATTGCTTTCTATCAACTTATGAAAAAAAAATACAAGATTTACAAATACAAGAAATAGAAATTTCATTTCAATCACAAGAAATTGAAAGAGAAAAAAGAGACAGAAATCTTTTGGCAAAACAAAATCAATCTAGTTTTCGATGATCGTCAGAAGGAAACATAAAATGTATATTATATCAAAATCTAACTGTAATAATTATTTGGTAATAGTTTAAATTAAATTCATCATAGGTCTGTTTCAAAGTCCACTTAGATATTAGATTTATTTTGAATATTTTAAGGAATATATCAATAATCGTTACAGCTAATTAGTAACTAAAATAACCTAATTAAAAAGAAAATTATGGGTTAATTGATCAGCCTACTTTAAAATGTGTAGTAATTATCGTTATCCCGTAATTAACTGTTCAAATGAAACCAACACATTTGAAATCTGTCGTTGAAAATGATACATATTTTATAAAATATGAAGCTAATTTCAAGTTCGATTGGTTTATTAAAAACAAAACTGTAGGCTTCCTGATGATACCACTATGATAATTGTAATTATTATCAATTTCATGTAAATAACTGACAAAGTTGAATAACATGAGCCAAAGATTTCTAGACGCAGATCACTATCAGCATTACTCTTTCATTAACTTTAATTATAATTAAATAAAAAATAAGAAAATTTTAATTAGGAAATAGAATGCTTCATATAAAAAATAATATGTTTTATATTATTGTTGTAACAAATTGTAAATATTATTTAAAATTTCATTTATTTTGGTAACAAAATAGCTACTAAAAAATGTTAAATTTTTGCGTTTAAAAATAGTAAAAAATATTGTTGAAATTATAATTGTTTTCGTAAATGATTCCACTTCTAACCGGTAATATTTACAAAATTTAATCATTCTCAAACACTTTACATGTTTGCTTCTTTAGATAATATATTTTTGCTTGTTATTATCTTTTGAGGATGTTCAATAATTCTATCTCATTGTCGTTTCCGATGATTAATAAGTAAATATGAAATTGGAAAAGGAAGTTCACTGTTTACTGACTTTAGATTTCCGTTTCAAAGTACAAAATTTAGTTAACGATTTTTCATTTTTAGTAATCCTGATCGCTGAACGCCGCAAAGTAACAGATGATTCCGTTCCTCGGAGTCGGCTGATTCTGCAGGAACATGCAGGGCAGAGAAGATGGTGGATCGGCAATATTATCATCCGTGTCCTTGGATGAAGGTTCCTCTCCTGCCTGTCCTAACCACGACATGTTTTGCTCGGTGGAGGTGAGGACTTCTTCGTAAACGTGTTGAGGCTACAAAATCGTTACAACGAATTGTTTAATACCATGACGCAATGTAATCGAGAGATAAGGATAAGGTGGAAAAGTTCGCGTTTTGATTTATGGTCGCCGCATGTTCTCTCACCAAAACATTTTTGAGCGGCTTCAGCTTCAGGTTCGGCGGACCCTTGTTGAACGGCTGAATTATCCTCTTGTTCTGCAGCTGCAGGAGCAGGAACCACATGTACTCGTTGCGGATGCTCATCTCGTCAGAGTTATCGTCCATCTCGTGCAATTTGTCCAGCCATAGCTGCAGAATGTCGCGTTCTGTAAAAGAACAATGGTAATGTTAAAGTCATGTAATTCGTTAAATAGACGTGTAATTTGTTAAACCTGACACGGAGACGAGCTGCAGCAAGGCCCTTGCGAGCATGCTGTTGTACAAGAAGTTCTCATTGAGAGACAGAACAGGATTCGCCATTTTTTTTTCACAAAAATTTAGACTGGTTGAGGAGAGAAGAAAGAGGGAATTCGAATTCAAACGCGACCGATGACAATGACATAACTTTTCGAGGACGATTTAACGCGTTTCCATGGTTAACCACAACAATTGAATTGGAAGCTGTTAAATAAGCTGAGACGATCGATGAAATCGAGCGCGAAAGAGATATTTTTACTCGCAGATTTAAGAGAATTCGCAGAGCACACATCGCAAGCGTGGCTCGTGTTGTGCTGTCAAAGGAAAGAAAACAAGGAGATTTCAAGCTGTCCGTGACAATGAGCGCGTAATCCGAGCGCAAACAAGGGACGTCATCAGAACAAATTCGAAATTTACGCTAAATCTGATATAAGCGTGGTACGCATTCTCATACGACCAGCTTTTCCAGGTGAGGTGTCTACGCAACCCGAAGCGGTCTCATGACTAAAGACATCGTATTCCTATTCTACTGCAATCGCAAGAGTTAATTCCAAAAGGATGAAAGGTGTAGGCGCAATTGGTGGAGCGCTCAAGGGGTTCTTCTTCGGGAAGAAGTACGATTTCCCCGAGAAATTCGACAGTAAGTGTATTAACGAAACTCTTAACATACAAAAATCTTGACGAAAGCTTCCGGCAGAGAATGAAAAGACAGATTTCGAGACTGCGATCACAGCCACTGGATTCGGCAAATTCAACATATTACTGATCCTGGTCGCAATTCCATCCGGATGGGCGTCCCTCTTCGAAACAACGACAATCTCCTATCTGATCCCCGTGGCCCATTGCGATCTGGACATATCTCTCGAAGAACGTGGCTACTTAATCTCCATTACTTATTTGGGTGAGTAAATGCGATTTCTTTAAGTTTAATCCAGCGAGTAAACAGAATTAAACGCACGACAGCAGCGGAAAAGTTTTTAAATTCCTATTATGAAAGTACACACGGTTTGTTTTTCATTCGAAATACAAATTTCATTGTTGAATCAACTCCCGTGGAGATTGAGAAGTCATCATGATTTAGAGATTAAGAAGTCATCATCGTGAAATTTATGTTGAAACTTTGGTTACTTTCGTCGTGATGATTCATCGTTTTTTGCAATGAATCACGGTAAAGACTTTTCTAAACTTTTGAATCGAATCAATTCAAATCAATGTCAAGATTGAATGAACAGGACGAAATTATAGTTTAATAGTTTGAGATAACATTAATCTTAAATAACAGTAAATTAAATACGTAAGGAATTCTGATAAAATAAATGAAAATAAAACTTATTGTAGATCATCAACAGTTAGTTTTGTACAGTTAAAAACCATACTTATCAATAGCTACAGTTTATTTTTGAATTAATATTTGAAAATATGATTTTAGGAATGTTATCCAGCGCTATGATCTGGGGATTCCTCTCAGACACCTACGGAAGAAAACGTCTTCTGGTCATTGGATATTTGCTAGATGCATTCTTCGCTCTAATAGCCGGATTGACGCAAACCTTCCCGATGCTTCTCTTCGCCAAATTCATGGGAGGCTTCATGTACGTAATTACAAAAGCCAACGGCTAATCATCATCTATGAAAAAATATTATTTTCCTTCAGAATCAACGGACCTTTTGCAGTTCTAACAACTATCCTCTCCGAATTTCACTGCGCCAGATACAGAGCTCGAGTTGTCCTCTTCATGGGTATCATCTTCAGCACGGCGAACGTCCTGCTACCTCTCATCTCTTGGGCTCTGCTTCCAAATCCAATGGAATTAAAATTTTTCGACGGAGCTTTCGGTAACGCAATATTTATTATGTTATGACAAAAAATAAACCAAATTTTGAACTTTCTGAAGTGATGCACACGTGGAATTTCTACCTGCTGCTTAGCGGATTACCGAGTCTCATTAGTGGAATTTGCCACATGTTCTTACCGGAAAGTCCCAAGTTCTTGATGACCGCAGGAAAGAACGAAGAAGCCATGGCTGTTTTCCAGAAGGTTTACAGCATGAATACAGGAAATCCACCAGAAACTTATCCGGTAAATTTACAATGTGATGATTTGTACCAACTTTAAATTAACTTGAAACAACTTAAAAGAAAACGTTATAACAAATTTAATACAACTTGGTAACAATTTTGAAACATCAGTATACCAACTTTTATTACGTTTTTATTGATCTAATTAATATATGCTTAATTTATCTAATTTGTTTGATTAGGTAAAAGCATTGATCGAGGAAACTGCAAATGGAGTGAAAACTAACCGATTGCAAGCATTCAAAAACGGCTTCACTCACATGAAACCGCTCTTCTTCAAGCCTCATCTTCCGAGAATCGTATTAGTTTGCATTATCCAATTTGGAACTATGCTAGGGTAATAATAACTATATAAAACCATCAACAATCCATGCTAAAAAAATATTTTTTAACAGATTGAACACTCTTCGACTTTGGCTTCCTCAACTTTTCACAGCTATGGCCGATTATGAAACTCTTCATCCATCGCAAGAAGCAAGCATTTGCGATATGCTAGACATGGTTAAACCAAATATAACAGAAGCGGGAATGGGCGAATGCTATATTGTAAGTTATGACAGAAATATGTACAATATGTCTCCGAAATTAATTATTGCTTATTTTTCCAGAATTATAATATGGATTCAGTATATATAAATGCGATTATAGTTGCAAGCGTATCAATCTTAGGGTATTCCTTCGTCGGGAATCTTCTTACGGTTATGGGAAAGAAGCGAGTTTTAAGTAAGTTTCAAGGTATGAATTACAATTCAAGCATTAATTTAAATGTTTTAGTTATGCTCGGCTTTATTTGTGGAGTTCTCGGAATTTCCATCTACTTTGCGCAAAACTCGCCGGCGATGATCTCCATGTCCAGCATAATGATAGCCTTGGCTGGAATCAACACCAACGTCATTCTCACCATTATAGTGGACTTATTCCCGACTAGTCTCAGGTAAATTAATTATAGTTTTATTTGAACTTCTTATATTGTGTTAAAATCTTCTCAGGACGATGGCCGTGGCTCTGAGCATGATGACTGGAAGATTGGGAGCGATGGTTGGAAACGTGATCTTTCCCCATCTGATTTCGGTTGGTTGTTTGCCGCCTTTCCTCTTCATCGGACTCGGAACTTTAACGTCAGCAGTTCTGGGATTCATGCTTCCAAAAACGGATATGAAACCTTTAGAATAAGATTTTATTTATTTGTGACACGTAGATTTTAAACGAAAATAAAAATGACAAGTAAAACACACAAAATCTGAGTTACTTATCTATCGGTATTTAATGTTCCAATTTTTGTTTTGTAGAGGAGAGAACACCTTACATAGAAACCATGAGTGGAGTCGATATACTGTGGAATTCTTACCCACTAAAACCTCTCAATATTCAGGTCCTCTCGGTACACCGCTCCAATGCTGATTGTCGCTGCCCCCTGGAAATTTCCAGGGGGAGTAAACTTTGCAATATCTGCTCATAGTACCAACACTTTTCATCCTCCTTCTTCGCGGTGAAGTGTACTTGCCTAAGCATCCATGTCCAGTGAGGGCCTGACTCAGGTGGTAATTAACTTCCCCGTGCATCCTTCTTATACAATGCCCTATTTCTAGAATTATACGTCGAGTCCAGGCTCCCTTCTCCGGTTTATGCTATTTTTTCTACTCTCTCAGAAGTAGTCTGGTTCTGGCATCCTACTTGTTTATGCCCCTTTGTCTCTTCTCTCTCCATAGCTAAAGATGAAATTGTTTATGTTGAGACGACAGATCATCATAATTTGATTCCCTACTTGATTATAGTCTGAGATGCGGTTCGTCGTCCAAAAGCCCATTTATTTTTTCTGAAAATTTTGAAAAAGCATCTTCAAATAGATATAAAATTCTAAAAGACAATATGTATATAGGTTCTCTCGGAATGTAATTCTCGTTAATATCATTATTTTATGTTCGATAATTGTTACTATAATGACTGCTTTCTTTCGGTTTAAAAGTTCTATATTTTAACCAGCTATTAATAATCTTGAATGCAAAAATATGAATTAAAAACTATATAAAAAGTATCTTTAAGAATTTCAACTGTACTATTATATTACTACATTTATTTTCTACAGAAAAAAAGTTACCAAATAATACAGGATTACATTTATAAATACATGAAAATAAAATAATACAAATTTTTGGACAGTTATAATAACAAAATATAATTCTAAATACAAAACCAAACATAATAATAATAAAAAGGCTGGCCAAAGGGCTATCGACCATAAACTAAAAATATCAATTGTGGGATTAAGTTTATGTAGTAAAATATGTTTTGAAGATTTCACTCACAAATCGGACATTTAAAATGTCAAAGTCAGCAGGGTGGTAGTTAATGGCAGATTTCGAGGAGGCCATCACGGCCACGAAATTCGGAACCTTCAACATTCTGATCATCCTTCTCGGTTTTCCGTCCGGCTGGGTGACCATCTTCGAGACGACGGACATCGCCTTCGTGAATCCCGTAGCACACTGCGATCTGAACTACGGCATCGACGAGGGTGGATTACTCTACTCCGTGACGTATCTCGGTGAGAGATTTGTGGAAAGCGATATGTAATTCTCGTGTTCATGTTGATCTTCAAGGTATGCTGTCCGGAAGCCCCGTGTGGGGTTTCTTCTCGGATACTTTCGGACGAAAAAAGATGATCCTAGTCTGCTACGCTCTGCACACTATGTTCATCCTCGTCACAGGACAATCACAGACTTACATAATGCTTCTGGTGATGAAATTCATCGGCGGTTTCATGTGGGTATTTTCATTGGATGATTTCAAGGCATCAATCAACGTGATTCCTCTTTAGTGTTAATGGACCGTTTTCCATTTTAACGACGATTTTCTCAGAGTTCCACAGCGCCAAGCATAGAGCCAGAGTGATGCTGATGATTGGCGTGATCGCCGCCTCCGCTAACATACTTTTACCCATAATGGCTTGGGGAATCCTTCTCGCGCAAGTCAACATCAAAATAGGGGATTACCGTACTTGAACATCTTCGAATTACAGTGATCTCCATTTAAAAATCCTCAATGGTTGCAGAATTCCATTCTTGGAATATCCTGTTGCACTTGGGCGCCATTCCCAGCATCATATGCGCCATCGCCTACTTCTTCGTTCCGGAAAGTCCCAAATATCTGATGGCAACTGGAAAGAACGACGAGGCGCTTCTAGTCTTCAAAAAGATGTACAGGATGAACACGGGGAAACCGGAAAACACGTATCCGGTTCGGTTTCGAATTGGCGCGAATTGCGCGAATCTAATTAACGATCGTTAATCGCAGATCACAGATTTGGTCGAAGAAGTGCTAACCGGAATGGACGACGACGATTACGATACGGATAACAGATCCAAAATTCAAAGGACGATGCATAAATTAGTCAAAGGCTTCAAGCAGTCGTCGAAACTCTTCTTGCCGCCACACGTTAGGTGCTTCTCGATTATTTGCATCATGCAGATCGGCGTGATGATGGGGTTCGGATGAGGTTCGTATTCGCTCTCGATCCGCGTGACACCTCTTCTGCGTTTTGCCACAGGTTAAACACCTTCCGGCTTTGGGTTCCGGAGATCTTCACAGGCATCGAAAATTACCGCAAGCACAACAACGGTTCCTCTTCAAGTATCTGCAACATGCTTCCGCCGAAGAAGTTCAACAAGGACTATGACTTCTGTAAAGTGGCAAGTTCACACATTCATATTCAAATAAATGTATTTTTTGGAAAAGCAAATTACCTATAAATATTGGTTTGGTGCACAGTTAGTGCAGTTTTTTCGCGACCATTTTTCTTACAAAATATGCGTTTTATTTTATTATTCAACTTGGTTTTTGCAGATTACTCCTTTGCCAAATAGTTTGTTGAGATCATCCAATGCATTCCAATCCTTCTCGAAGTGATAGATGATAATAGTCTGCCGTCTCTAAGACAATTTCAAATTTTCCAAAAATCTAAGCTTAAAACTGATGTTTATACAATCCGATAAACATGTTTACATATTCATAGAGAAATTATTTAAATTAAATAGACAAAAAAAACTAAAAAGAAAGGAAATTAATTGAAAACAACTCATCCAGTCCAACAAATAAAAATAATAAAACAAAATATTTAAGATCCACAATGGAACAAGGAAGACTATCCAATTTAACGTTACTTTCCATAGAAAATAAATTATAGGAAGATTTAAATTTAAGATAATTTATATACAAATTAAAGAAAAAATAAAGTGTAATTAACTGGTTTCCTATCATATTAATAATATGTTTATATTTCTAGAAAACGTTACTATTTAGATAGGAATAAATATTTCCTTTTATGAAAAATTAAAGACATTTTAGTGAATATGAATATGATATGATTTTCGATAAACATTTTCAAAAATTGAAAAGCGAGGATAGTTTAATATTAGTTTATAAAAATATAAACTAATATAAAATATAAACTAATATAAAACGCCATTTTTTTAAGATAAAAAATCGCAATAACTATGCACCAATCGAATAATTACATAATTTATCATCAAGTATAACAAATTTGGTCATCAAAAATTATCAAATATTATTCTAATTATTAAACAAATTATTCAATAAACTTGGGCCAAAATTGAACATTAAACATGGGCCAAAGGGCTATTGATTAACAAATTTTATATTCAAATAATCAAAATATTAACAAACTTGACAGCTTTCGAATCGACACGCTTGTTTGCTTCAGTGGCAATCATGTTTACATTTTAATGTTCGATATGGACAACCCCGAGCAGGAACTGCAAAAACATACGTAGTTACTGGGTAGCTGGTTGGATTAGCCAAGATCTGCATGAAAATTTCATAATATCTAGTTTTAATTTTATTTAATATTTCTAATTACGTCTATTTTTGTTTGGAATTTTCTTTTCAATTAAATGGTTTTTATAGAATTCAATTTTTATGATAGTTATAAAATTATAAATTTTGTAGTCTCTGTACAGTAATACCAAAATAACATAACCATTTATTTAAGTATTATATTTTCTTAATCACTACCCACTTTTTAAACAACAAAGCAGTCACGATTTGCGTGAAAATCAAATTATGTTTGTCATATTCATACTAATATAATTAATTAGTTAAATTCTCCATAGATATGATAAATATATACAATAAAAAAATATTTTAAATAACAAAAATTCCCGTATTTTTACTATTTTCAATATTTAAAATATTTTTTTTAGAAAACCATACATAAACATAATTTTTTAATCAGTATTTAAAATACATTTTCCTTTTGGAAACCATGCATATACATGATATTTTTAAACAATATTTGAGTATTTTTTTTCATGTAGATTTTATTTTAATCAGTATCAATTTGCATTAAAACGCATAACATTAAACATTTTGTAACGTTATTAAGTAATAATTGGATTTATTAAATGGTTGAGATAGGTGAGAAAGTTATAATTCAAATGTAGGCTTCTTCCAAAAACAATGGACGTAATTGTCTATAATTTTGTTGGAACGGATTGGAAATACCCAATGACTTTCGGTCTGCTAATTTATTGTTTTTCTCGGTATCGTTCCAACATTTCATCTTATTTTTTGCTGAATCAGAGAATACTAAATCTTTAATTATTTAACTCAATACGTTTTAAATTTCTAATCTCATTGAAAATATGTAAATTTAATATAAGTAATTAATATAATGAATGTTTATACTTAATTATAAATATTAGACATTGGAATTACCAACACTTTTCTTTATTAAATACTAATAAGTAATTTGTTGTAACAATCAGCCAAGATATTTCTAATTTAATTTTATATTTTTAGTGTGGACTAATTTTGTTTCGATTTTGCTTTGAATGTTTATTTTTCTTTCTCAATTAATTTGCCTTTTTCTTTTTGTATGATTTTCATGGTAATGAAAATACCTCGGTCGATAGCCCTGTGGACCAATAAAAATAAAAAATAAATAAAAGTAATACAAATATATATATATATATATAAATCAAACAAAAAAAATCAACTGTTTCAAAGAACTATGAATTTTTTTAATTAATAATTTTGTTAATGATTTTTGATACTTACTTGATAGTAAATTTAATAAAACTAGTATTTAAAATTGTTTGAGGGTGCAAAGAAGACTACATGTTTAATTCTATACTTTTTCTTGATAATAATAATTGTTGTTTGTATTTAGGAAACATCTTTTGTGTATTGGACTTCAATCTTGATGTCTGTTGCAATCATCTTTTGCTACTTGCTGATTAACTTCATCATCATTAAATTAGGAAAGAAGAACATTATGTGTAAATCCTTGGAATCGATTTCAACACAACCAATCATGAAATGTTGTTAAAATTGCAGTTCTATTGGCGAGTTTATCAGGCATAGCAATGATTTCGATCTACTTCACCCCAAATCACTATTTCATCATTGGCATGACGACCATTTTCCTGTCTTGCGCCGCCTCCTGTACGATTGTCATCCTGACCATCATAGTCGATTTGTTTCCAACAACACTAAGGTTCCTTTCGCATCACTATTAATTTTTTCAGTTGTATCGTTGTTTTTATTGATTCATTTCAGGACTTTGGCAATAGCTTTGAGTATGATGATGGGTCGCATCGGTACGATGACTGGAACGGCCGTCTTCTCCCATCTTTTATCTGCAGGATGCCTTCCAGCGTTCATCTTCATCGGTGTGTCGTTCCTAGTGTGCGCTTTCCTTGTCGCTCTCCTCCCAAAAACCGATCTGAAAGCTCTACAATAGATGATTATTATGTGATTTGTTTGCTGCTTTATTTATTGTGCTTCGGGAAGCGAAAAACCTTAGTTACTCACACGTTCGTTTTATTATTTTCCATTTTCGTGTTGTGTTTTGCATCGAGAGAATGTTCAGAGCGAGAGAAAACTAGTGCTAATATAAAAAATCAATAGCGGATCGAAGATAGGTATTTGATTTTTTTATTGTTTTTTTCGTTCCGGTGCGAATTTGTCTGAACCATTTCTGCATGCGGCTTCGGGCGGCTCGAGTCTTCGGTTTCACGTGATGGTATGATGAGAAACCAGGAAATGTCTTTCAAGTTAATGCTGGAGGAGTCCGGTAAGTGCATCAACTTACAGTATGGTATTTACAGATGATAGTAGCAGCAGAAGAAGCGGTGGTAATAGTAGCACAAATAGTAAAAGTAGTAGTAATAATAGTGTGCATGCACATTTAGTTGATGTAATTCACGCAAAGCACAGGTAGGTGGTAGGTGTTGGTTGGTAGGCAGATAGGATTATAAAAAGGGGGCCGACCTCAAGCGACTCGATCATTTCGACGGCGAGCGCATTGGAGGTGCTTGGCTGTATTTTATAAACAAAACTAAAAATTACATATTATGAAACTGTCATTCCCGAAGTTCTTATGGCATGATGATAGAATTGGTGCTGCTGCTGCCGTTCCAGATGGACCTGCCGACTTTGAAACAGCGATTTCCGCAACCGGACTCGGCAAATTCAATCTTCTCCTACTCCTCATCGCCATACCGTCGGGATGGGCCCAGGTCTTCGACACTAAAGCAATGTCCTACGTCTCACCGGTCGCCCAGTGCGATCTGAAACTCACGCTCGAGAACAAAGGACTCTTAAATGCCATCACCTACATAGGTATGAATGAACACAGGACATCAATTATATCAAAAACTCATTCATCCGAAACACATCCATCCAAACCTAATTATCAAATAATTAAAAAGATAAAACGTTAAAAATTAATTGGGACAATGAAGATTAGCTCAGGCACAAGGAATTTCCCGGTTCCATAAAGTGTGCAACAATTAATCACAGCCTTTGCCGTGTCCGGCTTTTATTGGAAACGTTTCCTTTATTAGTCTTTTTTTTAATGAATCATATAAAACGCGCGATTCAAAGAAATACACATACATATCACGAGTCACGTTTATAGCAGTTTAAGCAATTGTTAGAAGTTTTAGTGAAATTATTAGTATTCAGTTGCAGTTTTAACATATCATTAGAATAATTACTTTCAATGTGATAAACATTTTACTGAATGAAATTGTTTTAGTTACAAAATTTTCATATCGTTACATATTTTCGACGACATTACGAATAATAAGTTTTTTAAATAAATCTGTTTTAAATTGTGTATTATTTGTATTTCGTATAATGAGGTACTTAATAAAAAGGAAATTGTTAGCATTTTTTATATTGATGCTCATTATTCTATTTTTTTTGTGTTAGTTCACTTCGTTAAAAAGAATTACTTATATAATGATGTTGCCCTAAATGTTTTGTCGCTCGTTAGTGAACAGTTTTATCATTTAAATAATTGCTATTAAATATTATAATATATAAATAAAAACAAAATAATTATTTTGTTTAGGTATATTGTCTAGCGGTTTCATATGGGGATTCCTAGCGGATTCGTACGGAAGGAAAAAGCTTCTAGTGATGTGCTACCTGTTGGACACCATTTTCATATTGTCCGCTGGTATCTCGCAAAACTTCACGATGTTGCTGGTCTCCAAGTATTTCGCAGGTTTCATGTGAGTACTAGTTTATGAAATATAGCAGTTTTATACAATTTTAAATTACAGAATGAACGGACCCACAGCCATCCTCATCTCGCTTCTCTCCGAGTTCCACAGTTCGACGCATCGCGCTAGATTCTTCCTCTGCCAGGGCCTTTTTAGCAATATGGCCAACGTGATATTACCAGTGATGGCGTGGTTTTTCTTCAAGCAGAACCTGGACATCGTCATCGAGGGCCTTGGTGAGTGGATTTCAAGATATAATCGTGCTAATCACGCTAATTTCTCGAATAAATAAGAGGAGGGAATTCACCGCTTCCTCCGAACATTACATTCTTTGTTGACCGTTCAATTTGGTTGATTTCGCTGTTTTATTTATTTTTTGTTGCTTTTGGTTGATTAGAGCTACACAATTGGAATTTCTACATTCTTCTTTCGGCGCTTCCGAGTGCTATAAGCGGATTCGCTCATCTGCTGCTGCCGGAAAGCCCAAAATTTCTTATGTCGGTGGGAAGGAACGAAGAAGCCTTAGATGTGTTCAGGAAGGTGTACTCTTGGAACACGGGAGAAGATCCGGAAACTTATCCAGTGAGTCTCTGCAATCGCTTCTTCGATTTGTCGAGTGATATCTTTTTGTTTTTGCAGATCCAAGTGTTGGTAGATGAAACGGAGTGCCAAAAAACGGACGTGGAAAACAACAATTCGGATGTGAAGTCGAAGGAGAAGCCTTCGGGCGGATTCAAGGAGAAGGCCTGGAACGTCGTCTCTCTGTTCTGCCCACCGCATCTGTGGATCATAATCTTCCTCTCGGCCGTTCAGATGGGCTACAAGATGGGACTGAACTCACTGAAGAACTGGCTACCTCAGTTGTTCACCGCGATGAACGACTACCTAGAGGCGAATGGTCACAACGGCGAGTTCTGCTCGGTGCTAGATGCAATGGCCCACAATCACAAGAACGTCTCTGCCGATTGCGTTGTCAATTACAACAACAGCGACGTCTACACGAATCTCATGATAGTCCAATCGGCAAACATCTTCAGCTTCCTACTGACCGGTTGGGTGATCAACAGGCTGGGCAACAAGAATCTATTCATCATATTGGGCGCCATCTCCGGCGCCTGTGGTGGTACCATCTACTTCGCAACGAACAGTGTAACAGTTGTAGTTCTTTCCACCGTCCTAACTGCGGTATCCGCAGTCAACGCCGTCGTTTTCAACGTGAGCGTCGTCGAGCTGCTGCCCACCCGTCTGAGGACGATGGCAATTTCATTAACGAGACTCATCGGTTTAATGGAAACTATAGTCGGCAACATGATATTCCCGTATCTGCTCAAAGCCGGCTGTGCCCCGCCTTTTCTATACGTGGGCATCATCACCATAGGCTGCTCCTTCATAGCCCTCTTCCTGCCCAAAGATAAAAATCTCGCGTAATAAAAGTACAAGAAAACAATGCGCAAGAAAAATAAAGCTCGTGATCTACGCACAACAATATACTCATCATATATTTATTTTAGCTTTAATGTTTGTAACTTTCTTTTAATTGTTACCACAATTTATGCACGTTTTATTTAATATTTGTTCTCGTCTATCGATAGTGCAAATACACCTATATTTTTATACTAGTCAAAACTATACAAAATAGACTTACTAAAAGTAAAAAAATACAATTTTTAATATTTATAATACACGCCATGTAACTATTTATTTTTAGCTTATAGTTCGTTACTCTCCATTCATTGTTATTTAGTTTTTTATGCATATTTTATTGCTATTTTGTTGTCTTGCATTCACACACTGTACATAAACAACATGAGACCATATCGAAATTCCAGACTCAATTAAAGTAAAATATTGTGAACTATTAAAAAGTATTTGAAAAAAAGTAAGGTAATTATATGGAAACAATGGAAATTCCAGCCAGTTGTAAACATCCGAAACGAAAGCAAATTATCGGTCCAATTTACGACAAACAGATATTTCTAAAATTACACTTAATTACCCAACAAAAATGAAGTCATCGTTTTGAGGATAATAATATAAGTACGCTCATTCTAAATCATCCAAGTCATTTGTTTAATAATCCATTTAAAGAAATGGATTGTATAATATGAAATGTATTTATGAAATATTATATTTATGTTTGTAAGATAACATGTGCAGAATAATTCAATTTAATTAAGATACTTTGACTATTTATGTAGTTTGTTTGTAGTACATGTAAATTTTATTGAAATAAAAAAATATGAATTACAAAAGGCCTTGTCTTTTAAGATCCTCGTACGTCTTTCGATTAACCACGTTGCCCTGTGAATCTTCATATTCTTCTTCAGTTTCCGGTTGCCATCTTTCGCTTTGCTTCTGAACTTTAAGCTTTTCCCAAAGCGCAAGAGCATCTTCGATTTGCGTGACGTTTGCAAAGTGGGCGGTATTTGGGATACCCAAACATCTCATTCCGTGAGCGTGTCGCCATTCTGCGAAATGCCTCTGGAACGCCTTCGGTCCTTTGTAAATGTAATTACCGCAGATTTCGCAATTGTAACTAATGTTCAGGCCGTGCAATTTGTACAGCCAATAAGGAATGGGTTTACCGTCCCAACCAAGTGGTAGATTCTTAGGATTGTATGGTACATCATCGGCATCGTCATCGATGCTTTCATCGTCGCTCTCCTCGTTCTCACTGTCATCCCTTTCGCCGTCGGTACGTGCCTGTTTCCTCTGCACGTTCTCCTTAGTTGCAGCTCTTTGCGCAGACACCAACTCTGCCAATCTGTAAATTTGAGCCTCGAGACTAGCTAAATCTCTGTGCCTCAGCTGTTCCTTTTCTTTACTAGCTTTACCCGCTTTATTTTTGGCCAACAAAGACGGATCCAGCGACGTCAATCCTTTTGTGGAAAACAACCTCTGCGCTCTCTCCTCCAACGTGCCGCCACACTTCAAGCCCAACGCCATCAACGCAGACTTTAACCTATCCAGACCCAAAGAAGCCAATTCCTCCCAGCTCGAGAACGCAGATAGCTCCAGATGGGCTCCGACATTGGCCAAAGCAGATCCAGTTTCTTTCGGCCATCCCGGTACTGTGCCGGACTCCCACTGCAACATCACAGCTTCGGATTCCTTCCTCAGCTCCGTCTCTAAATCCATCAGCGGTTTTATCCTCTGCCCGAACCAACTCAGGTACTCTATCAAGTTCAATAAGTACCGTCTGTATTCGCCAGTTTTACGCTCCTTCGGTATATCGTAGAGCTGATCAAACATTCCCAAATAAGTGATATAATCAACTTTCTGAAATCCAAAAAATACATTAGTCTGAATCAAAAACACGCATTTAAACCTTACCTCAATCCCTTTAAGATTAATATACTTTTCATAGCACTCGTGCAAATCCAAATACTTTCCATAACCTTCCTCATCAGAAAACTCAACCAAATCTAGAAGTCAAAAATAAAAATTAATAACATAAATTAATATTAAGAAGCATAAATTTAAACATACTTGACATTTCTTCTGTTGGATTTTCTCTAGCCTTTGCAAGCTCATCAAACTCCACAGACATTGGTACACTAATTTCATTTGGGTGTCTTCTGTAGAAATCTTTGATCTGCTTCAGACGATTGTAAAATTCATTGAATTCATTGGGGCCAGTGAGTGAGGCAACTTCCAATTTCCTTTGTCCATCCTTGTCCTCATATAAGTCAACAAGTCTCTCAGTATCATCAATATATTTGTCTAACAAGTACTTCAGTCGATGATCTGAGTTAATACCTTCGCGGTACTACAAGCAGAAGAAACAATTAGTAAATATTTCAGCATTTGAAGGTTAGGATGAGTTTATACTTACTGTAACTTTCTTGTGCAACATTTCTTTGACCATAGCGTCGACCAGACGCTCACGTTCTTCATGATATCTCCTCTGTTGCTCTAAAATCGTTTCCATCCTTTAATAATATCAACTAGAGAGCTAAAATACTACTAAACACTGGACAACGTTTTGTTTACAATCACCATCTGACAAACTCAGAGTACCCCAAATACCCAGGGTACGTCGAGTGGCGTGTTAAAAAAGTGGAACTCATTAAATATGCGTTGATACAAGCCGTACCAACCGTAAAACACAAAATACACACACACATCCACATATATATGTGTGTTTAATATTGTATATTATTTAAAACACAAAATAATACAAGAAATAAAAGTAAATATTATTATAAATAGTCTATATTTATATTAAATAATTCATAATTTAGATATATAATACTATATTATCATTTGTATTGAACATAACATCCAATTCTCAATGAAACCCTCAGTTGTTGATCACTTCCCTTTCGATGCTGTACTTATCCCCTTTTGGTCAATGAAATCTAAGAAAAGAACACCAATTAATAATTAATTACAGAAGCAAATTAGATGAATCACCTATCAGTAATGTAAGAGTTCTCGTCTCTAATCGATGCATCACGTATCTTCTTTTTAGTTAATCATATCTAAGAAAAGAACACCAATTTAATGAATTATAAAATGATATAATATAGACTTACTCATATAATCCTGGATAATAAATACTTATATTTTCTTGATAATAACCTAAAAACTTCTTTCACAAATGCTCGTCACCAAGGAATAAAACTAGGTGACATTAAAAAAATAAACTCAATGTCATAAAAGTTTTATTTGCTTTTGAACGAAATTTTGAATATGTTGCCGATTGGTTACGTATTCAACCGATTGCAACCAATACCAACATTAATTTGAAAATGTTATATCACAAATGTAAAAATTTATTTTCTTTAGGTTGGTATGGCTAGCGCAAGTACCATAGGCAACCTTACTTGCAATCTTCATTATCAGTCCAATAGATGAAGACAAAAAGAAACAATAACACAAATATTAATCTACGTTTGAAATAAAGAAATAATATTTTAAAATATGTTTCGAGGCTTTAAATAGCATTTTTTTTATATTAATCTTAATAAATATAAATTTGAAAATTAAATTAACTAAATTTTAAAAAGCTCATTTAATCATTATTAATGAGTAATTCAATGTACCGTTAATATATTTCGCTTAATAACTATACAATTAACAATTTACTATTCAAAATCTTATGAAAAACCGCGCCAAAACAGAGTAAATATAGTTGCCTATATTGACAATGTTTTCAAAGTTAGGCACGTGCATTATTTTTGGCATTCATTCTATAACCTTCAAAAGTGTAATACGTTAAACATGGGCAGGAGAACGAAAAACAAGAATAAAAATCCAAACAGGAGACATGAGGAATCCGAAAATCTGGTTAAAGCCCCCCATTCCTTTGTCATACACAAGGGCAAGGCAATTGAGGGGCCCTTGAGTAAATTGACTTTGGATTTTAGGAAAGTTATGGAACCGTTCACAGCCACTCAACTTAAAGTAAGTAACTTATTTTTGCTTGTATTTTCTTTACATAATCATTTCATTGTATACTTAATATTGTTTTTGTTTGTAGGAGAAAAAATCAAATAAATTAAAAGACTTCCTTCAAATAGCATCATATTTTCATGTGACAAACATGTGTATATTCTACCAGTCACATCATGGAATCAATTTAAAAATTTGTCGACTTCCGAGAGGACCTACTTTGAGCTTCAAAGTACATGATTTCACACTAAACAAAGATATCAGAGCGAGCATGAAGAAGGCTATGCTTTTTAAAGAGGCCTTTGACCATTCACCCTTGATGGTGATGAATGGGTTTTCTGGGGAAGGAAAAGAATTGCAACTTATGACCACAATGTTCCAAAACATGTTTCCAGCTTTAAACTTATCTACTGTAAGTTTTTACAATACAAAGTTGAAATCAAATATATTAATTTAATTATTTTTTTAGGTGAACTTGAATAAAATGAAGAGGTGTGTCCTGTTGAATTATAATTCCACAACAAAAGTTATAGATTTCAGGCATTATGTGATCAAAGTGGCTCCAGTGGGTGTTTCGAAAGGTGTTAAAAAGATTGTGGTAGGCAATAGGGTGCCTAATTTAGGGAAATTTGATAACATTGAAGACTTTGTGACAAAGTAAGTTTGAGTGTAAATAATAATTGAGTTGGGTACTAATGATATTTTTGTTTCAAGAGCTGAGCTTTTATCAGAGAGCGAGTTTGAGGATGATCCTAATTCACATATTACATTACCACAGAATGTAAAGGCGAAAGGTGTGTTAAATGAAGGACAATCAAAGATTAGACTCTCAGAGATTGGACCTAGGATCAGTATAGAATTGGTTAAAGTACAGGATGGTCTGATGGACGGAGAAGTATTGTACCACGCTTTCGTTGATAAAACCGAGGAAGAAAAGGAGGAGATCAGGAAGAAACGAGAAGCTAAAGCGTTAGTTCAATATTAATTATTTTTTTATAGTTTACTTACTGTTTCGTATTGTAGGAAATTGAAGGAGAAGAGGAAGAAACAGCAGGAACACAACGTTAAAGCCAAGGAAGCTAAGAAGAAGGAATTGAATAGCAAAGCTATGGAAGGTATCAAGAAGAAGAAGGAAACCGAAAATGAACCGGAATCTGAGGACGATGATGCTGAATATTACAGGAAGGAAGTTGGAGAAGAACCCGAAAAAGGTGGATATTTGCATAAAGTTTTTTGTAACGCATTTTACTAATTTGTATTATTTTCTACTCAGATTTGTTTGATTCGAACAAAACGGGAACGAAACGCTCCGCCGAAGGGTTCAGAGGATATAGACCCAAAAAACCAAGGATGGACAATGACGGTAACGATTCAAAATTCGTTAAAAACAAAAAGTTCGGCAATGACAGAGATGGGAAATTCGGAAAGGACAGAAAGTTCGGCAAGGATCGTGACGGTAAATTCGGCATGGACAAGAAGTTTGGCAGAGATCGTGATGGAAAATTCGGTAGGGACAAGAAGTTCGGCAAAGATCGTGATGGTAAATTCGGTAGAGACAAGAACAAGAAGTTTGGCAATGACAGAGATGGCAAATTCAGAAGGGATAAGAAGGGCGGAGGAGGTGGTAGACGAGTGGACAAAACCAATTCGAAGAACAGAGATTTCAGGCCAATCGGCGGAAAGATCAGGAAGTTTAAGAAATAATCTAATTAAAATATATTGTATTTTGTTTATTACAATAGTTTCGTTATGTTGCGTCTCTCCGCCTCCAGTTTACCCTTCGCCCTTAACTCCGCCTTCCTTGTGCGTCTCTCCTGCCTCGACTCCTCTCTCGTCTCGTAATATTTATACCTGAAATCCTTTATGGTGTTTTCAATATCCTGGCAGTTATCGTACTCTGCGATCTTCTCGTACGTTAGAAGTCTGCGAGACGTGTGCTTGGTAAGAACTTGCTCGCTGTTTGCTTCTAATTTCATGCAGGGATGCCTTGGCAGATCGTCTTCACTATAATCATCCCTGTAAACATAATTAAAAATAGTAAACTTTGCATTGATAATCGATAACAGTCCTGACTAGGTTAGAAAATTGATTACAAACTTATTAATGCAAATAGAATTTACCAAAACATGTTGAAAGTAATCCAAATGTACAAATTAATCTTGTTGAGTTGAATTTGTTTATTTTAATAGTAATAGGTTAAGAAGTTATAACTAGTTGACGTTAAATCCTTGAAATACCATAGGTAGCAGTAGGGAACGTTATGTTTATAGAAAGTTTATTGAAGTTTTAGTGTTATTATTTAATTACCTGAATATGGGGAACCAGCACACTAATCTGCCTCCCATTTTTAAATGTTTGGCTGAGAAGTTCAATAGGTCAAAGTAGACGGTTGAAAGGCTGTACTCTACTTTGGCTGGAATGTGCGTTTTCAGATGATCTTCGCTAATTTTACAATTCACCTTCGACGTTCCGATTTTCTCCGTAGATTCCCGAATTCCGTACGGAGCTACGGAATAAAAATATGTAAAATATAACAGACGTAAACTGTAACTCACGATCTGTAATGATTGCATCAAAAGTTAGATTATCTCTCCAAAAAGGTATGGAGCAGTCGTTAACCAAAACGTCCAAGTAGTGTTTCTCTAGATTGTATTGCATCATGTTAGCTTTCACTCCTTCATCATCATCACGAACCTGGGATTAATTGTTTTATTAGTATGATTTAAGTAACATAAGTAATAAGAACTATTTATGAATAATAACCTGTTGAGTAATTCTGGATGGTCTGGTCCTTGCATGCAACATCAAGTAGTCAATATCGCTACCCAAAACATAACCACCGAATTGTGCGGCGGCCACCAATAGGGAACCGGTCCCGACGAATGGATCCAATACCAAATCTCCGTTCCTGATTTGAGCCTGATTGGCCATCAGCAAAGACAATTGCGCGTCCATGCTCGTATTACCAATGAACTTCCGAGTTTTCAGTGACAGAAACTTGATCAGCTGCCTCAACCCGCTCGCAATCTTTAAAAGAAGAAACAAAGTTAATAATTGAGATATCCTAAGAAAAACAATTTAGGAAGTTCGTACCCACCGCCCAAAAAACACCCTGTGCGGCGACTCCGGAGGTGCATTCGGATCCACCCCGTAATACTCGATGTACTGCAAACATGTATCCGGATCCTTCAGCTTTACCGGCCCTTTGTACGGCAAATATTCAAAGACCTAAAAAGTTTGAAAAAATAAATATTAAGATTGAAACTTGAAAAATGTTTGTTACCTCAATTTTATCAACTTTCTCATTTTGCGTGAAATGCTTGCAGAAAGTTTCCACCTCTATCTTGAAACTCTTATCCTCATCCAGATGGGGCTTCATCATGTTTTCAGGGAACTTCTTCATTATTTCATGCAAACCCTCAATGGTGTTGGAATGTCCCCACAACTCAATGCAGGAGCGCAAAAGTACAGACCTCTGTGTAATTTTTTTGGCATCCTGCTCTGAGGCAAATTTGACCATCCAATACGGTTGCTAAGAATGAAACAGAACTTAAAGAAAACAATAATACAATTACGAAACAAACTCACTAGATCTGTAGGTTTTTCAATGAAATCCATGGTGATATTGAAAGCGGTTAGCAAGGAATTTATTTCCTATTAGAATAACAAAAAGTTAATTTATTTTCAATAATGATTAGATTATTAACTTACTTGGAATCGAAATTCCACATGTTCCTGTGCGAACCATAACAAATACCTCTTGCCTTGATTCATTTTCAAAATATATAACCTCTAAGCAAATCACAAGAACACATGTAATAAATTCAAACAAAACAATTGAAATGGATTTTCAAACATTTATTTACACCATAAACACATATATTTCAAGCAAAATTCGATAAGCAGTTCAAAACACGCAGAACGAAAACCATATTTTGCACAATAACAAATGTAGGCTAGACTAGTTTCTCTCTAATGTAACAAGTGTTATCTACCACACAAGATAATTATTGAAACGTACCTTAATAAGTTTATTGTTGCTACTTTCTAATGCTAACATTTATTTATAATTTACCTAACAGCAATCCTATTAGATTTAAATGCTTAATACTGAATTTGAGTAAAGATATTATGTTAATAATACTAAATCTTAATCCACTATATTCATCTTACACATGATACAAATATATTTATAATATTGATAGTAATTTTAAATATATTAAGTCAAAATATTCAAGGTTTTTCAAAAGTTTGGCAACCATAAGTACTTGCTTTCTTTGCATCTGCTTTTGAATATGATAGAAGATGATAAATTTAATTCTGTAATTATTTTTTATAAAATTATTGAAAAAATATTATAATGTCGAAAATTTGATGTAGAATATTAATAAAATTTGCTATTGAGTATTGTAATGCTGAAAATAAAAGCATATTGCTCTAGAAGCTGTCAAAATAACAAATAGTTCTTATTTGATTCAACTATTGTATGTAAGTTTGTTAGAAGGGATGACAAAAGTGCCATCTGCACAAAAATATAATGTTTTGCTTTCCTAAAATTCTAATTTCCTGTAAATGTTGATCAATAGTTTGTTGAGACTTAATTACAAATAATGAAAGTTGGTTAAAGTTGCATCTGAATTAATAATGTTAAAGAAAAATAGGATAAAAAAAATCTTTTTGTTTTTGTTGGTGTATAAAAGCTTTTTAAAACGGTTGTAAAAGCGCCATCTGCACTTTTTTACAATATTGAAATCCTTTAGTTGTTCTAAATATCTATTAGCCTTGTTATTTTCAAAATTTGTAAATTTGGGTCAAAGTTTATCATTTGGCTTATTAGTATTTAGCTGTAAGATGGAAATATAGGGACTAAGATCACTTGGGCTGGTAATACAAGCTATAAGAGAAGAGTCAAATTTAAAAAATTTATAAAATATATATGCGTGTGTAACAAACTTGATCCAAATCGGATCCCAAAGGTGACAATAAATAAGATCGTGTACAAATATAACAATATTTTTTTTATGATATACCGACCCTCGAAGTAGATGTTATGCAAAGGGTGAAACGACCAAGCAATTGGGGTGGTTGCTCCAAATCAAGGGCGGTACTCTTTTCCTGTATGGGAGGAGGATAATTCAGAGGTATCGCTTGCTCCGCCTCCACCAGTTCAGTTGTTGCTACAGCTGAAGATTCTTCATGTAGACGTGCTTGGCGCGCAAATGGCTCCGCAGGGTGTCGATCCTGCTGTAGGTGGCGGGGCAGTAAGGGCAGATCGCCCTTTGAGGGGTGTGCGAATGATAATGGTGCCATCTGTTGGTCACCTCCTTGCTGCAGGCCCTACACTTCCACATAAGGGCCGCCGTCGCCGAGGGCTCGAACATATCGGTGTACGACAACTGCATTCCACCGTGCAGTTCTAAAACAGAATTCATTTTTCAATTTACATTTGCAAAGCAATCATCGAATCACGATTGGAAGTGGAGGAGAAAGAATTTGTTGTTTGCTTTCAAAGAAAAGGGCGAATTCAAATCAAACGCATTTTTTATCTTTCAATTACACAAAAACCATCTCTTTACTCTTGCTGCGGCTGCTGCTTTTGCATTCGCAGTTGTTGCTATTTTATTTAACGACGATTCTTCTCTTTCTCATTTTTCCAGACATAATTATTAAATATATATAATTTACAGTAATTAAATTTAATATATATATATATACTTCTTGCTTTTCGTTATTCTTTTTTTTTGTTTGGAATATATACCCTGATTATGATATTACATATAATATTTATATAGACTCTTCCAGTTTTCCTTTTTCTTCGCGACTTTTTTCTCATATATATATATTTTACAAATTACTCTATTACGTAATAAATCCTCTTCTACACAAAGGTTGTACTCGCACTTCACTTACATAACTAATTTTCATATAATATATATTTTTTATGTTTTTACAAATATTCCCTCCGTTCCATACAAAAAATATATTTACATAGTTTTCTTCATTATTTTCGTCGCCTCTCGTTTTTCTCTTTTTCTTCTCTAACTTTGGTATTACATAAAATTGCACAATAAATATTGAGTTAAGAGTTAACAAACATAAAAAAGATATTTGGTATTGCGATTTTCATTCTTTCCAAAAGCTTGGATCTTCAGAAGAACAAAAATATAATTGACTATTATATATAATTTTTTTTCTTGTATATATATATATTACAAACGATTCGTTATTCGTTCAGTATTAATATATATATAAAAATCTTGACTATAATTTAATTTGGCATTAGTTTACAAATACACGATTTACAGTCTAAACTTTTAGTAATATTTTTTATTTTATTTTGGTTGGAAGTTCAACTTTGGTTCACTCTTAAACTAAACGTTCGTTTTATAAAATAATATGTATATTTACATATTTATGGCAAGTTTCGTTAAACTATTCTTAAATATTAATTAAATATTAGTTGCTTGGGCCCCGGCGAAACGTCCAATACCTACTTCATTATTTATTCTTGTTGATTAGAAACGAGATGTATGAAGTTGATATTACTTTTATGAATCGAATAGAAACATATAATTGGTTGCTTTGGAAACGATAAGAATTCAAGTTTTGAGTATTGGGCGTTTTGTGGGCTTTGATTTTTTTTGGTAATCGTTTGGTAACTAAAACATATTTGACTATAACATATTTTGGCATTGGAAGAAAATAGTTTTCATTCCTCTCTTTTGTTTCATCTTAGATTCTACCGTCCCCTATGTCTACAGTTAGCTGCTACGACGCGCGAAATTGTTGATCTAAAGTAAGTCATAGCTGGCCCCGATCTCGACGACTCGAAAACTGAAAGTTTAAAACAAAAGAAGGAAAATAAAAACAGTACACGAAAAGAACCAAACGGTATCTGGATGCTCCCGATGGAACAAAAATTAACAAATAAAATTGAAATTAAGAAATAAAATTAAGGTAAATCCCAAGAAAATCGAAAGAAATGAAAAAAAAGTAACTAATCGTCAAAAAGTCCCAGCTAGGCAACCATCGGATGTTTGGTTCGCATGTGCAGGAGCAAAGTGTCGCTCCTGGTGTAGACGGCCGGGCAATGGGTGCAGGAGTATTGTCCCGGAAAATGGACATAGTAATGGTTCCTCGTGTTACTGACAATTTTCCCGCACAGCACGCACCGTCGCCTCTCGTCCATTGCGCCGACACGTTCGAACAATTGCGACACTTTGTAGCATTTCGTATCTGAAACAGTCGAGAGCAGAACAGAACAGAATGATTATATTTAAATGCGTTCACATCCCCCAACCGACGGGTCTATCTAACACGAAAATGAAGATGATGATTCGTGATTCATTAAAGACCAAAAACAAACAATTTCCTTGGCAACAGTTTCGTAGTTTATAGCAACACACCACAGCACCCTCACAGCAAGTCCATGCTAATCAACGAAACGCCAATAACAAATGCAGGATGGGAACGGTTAAGGTCTTTGGTTCGTTCGTTGCTACGTACAACAAAAAAACAACAGGATCATCGAGATTGAAAATCTAATATTAGAACAATTTTTAATTAAAAACAAAAACCCAAGACTTCTTCAAATTGAACAATGTAATTTCCGCAACAACTGTGTACAAATTAGCTTCAAACAAAAGAAATAAAATTTTAGGCAGAAAGACGGTCGTTAGCCCTTTTGGGTCAAAAAAGAAAAATATGAATTTGGATATCCATAATGAATGGAAAAATTCAAAGTGAAAAACAAATTAAATTTTTCTAGCTGCACAAATTATTTTCAATGCAAAAAAAGTTATATTTACATTGTTTTATAACTTGTTCCATACAAAAGAAGTAAAATTTCTATTGTTCCGTAATACACCAGTTACAATAATTTAACATATTAAAAGTAGGGTGTAGTCGAATCCTTCGAATGAACAAATTAAAGTCCAAAACTTTTTTTAAATTAAAATATAAGAAAAATTGATATACTTAAGAGAACAAATAATTACCAAAATTCTATCTAGAAAAAAGATAAAATTATAAAACGAAATGTAAATTGTATAATCAGTGTTGAAATATTCAAACTGAAATATGCAAAGTAACTGTTGCAATTAGAATCAAACAAAACTTTAAAATATCAATTGATATGTAACTATTTTACATATATTAAAATTGTTAAATGGTTGAATCTCCATAGAAACTGTTAAAGTTTCAAACAAAAGACTAACATTTCAATTGTTTTATTAATAATGTATGGAAATATTCAATCAAATTACATTTCCATAACAATTATACAAATTAGTTGCAAACAAAACAAGTAAAGATACAGTTGTTTTGATACTAGCGTACACATATTCAAATTGTTTAATAATTGAATTTATGTAGCATAAGTTCAAAACAGAAGACTATAAAATTTCAATTGTTTAATAAATAATGTATGAAAATATTCAAAATCAAAACAAATTAAATTCTCATAAAAGCCGTACTAATTAGTTTCAAACAAAAGAACTAAAATTCAATTGCTTTGTAATTAGTGCAGTACAACAAATAGTAATGAAAAACGGAGTTAGAGCAACATTTTTGTTGAATATTTTGATGCAAAAATTCAACACGAGATAAACAGGAATCACGCCATTTGACTCGAGTTGAGTCAACATTAGAGCATCGAATCGGGCACGCAAAAAGAATACACACAGATCACGGTTTCTTATTATTTTTTTTTACTTATTTTTGTTTTATATAACACACCATTATTGTTTTGTTTAAATAAAAATTATTAATTACAAATATTCATACAATATAATCAAATAAATGCGAAATAATAATAGTAATAATCATAATAATGCGAAACGAATAATTACACTTGCAGAGATCGCTACCGTTTTGTTTTTCGTTACCATTGGCAACAAAAACAAGAACGGAACGCACATACCCAAACTAACGAAAAAAAAAACAACAATTGTAATGAGGATCGTTACACAATGATATTTATTAGTGAGCATTGTTCAGATTCGGTTATACAGAGCAATTTACCAATTCATAGTTCTTTTTACGCATCGAAAACAAGCAAGAAAAATTAGAGTTATAAATTAAACACGCATCATTTATATATTTTTTTTTGTCCAAAAAATAAAACTGAAATTTTTACCTTCTTATTGAAAAAAAAAACAAAAATTAAGATACAAAACACAACAAACAGAGAATAATGATTAATTAATAATAATTGTAACCGCAACCACATTTCGTATCGAATCCAATAATTAAAAAATAATTGTAATTATATAATATGTATATATATATAGATGTGTATATATCTTCTTTAATCAGCTAATAATTAATTAAAAATTAAAGAAAGGTAGTATAGACGATGAGAAGAAACGGATTTAATAATATTAATAACAAAAGAAAGACTTGAGAAGAAGAAAAGAAGAAGAGTGAGTTAGAGAAAGAATGCTTCAAGAAATAACAAAAATTAAATTTTATATAATAATATATAATAATAATAATAAAAAAAATATGATTTTCTTTAGTTACACAAATAATAATAATAAAAATAATATTACACACAACATATTATATATATATATTTCGTTTAAATAATAATATAATAATAATATTTAAAAAATAATTATTAAACTAAATAAGAAGAATCCGTAGAAACGAAAAAGAGACGGAGAGAGTGAGAGGAAAAAGCATTGAATTGTGTTTGCTCCATTGCTCCTGGCAACGTATTTTTATTTATTTTTTCATGTTTTGTTTCATCTCTCGGTTAGCAACAATACGAAAAAATTGGCTTGGAAACCAAATGCTTCCGCAAAATTGTCAAAGACAAAACGATAACAGAAGAGCGAGAGAGAGAAAAATAATAATTAAAAAAAAAACAAACGAAAACAACAGCAAAGCAAAAGATGTTCTCCTCTTGCGATTCTCATTATACAAAATTTGTTACAACTAAATATTGCACATATTTCATATCCTTTCCACTTCGATTAATATATAATAATAGATTAAGGTTGCTTAGCACCATTCTTACCTCATATCACAATCACATATATATAGTACATACCCATTTTGAATCTCTCGTTTATTTATTCATGTTTTTATTTACTTATTTTTTGAAATATCGTTTCTTAACTTAACGAAAACGAAAGAAAATAATCCTTCGTTTCGGAATTTCAGTGTTAGTTTCCAAGAATTCGTACCCCAATTATTCTTTTGATGTTGTGTTCGAACATTTCCAATTGCAATTCGTGTTTCCGTATCAAAAAAAAAGCAAAAACAAAAGTAAGTAATAGTGGTTGTTTGATTTTCTCGAGCAAAATTTGAATTCACTGTGTTTTTCCTTTGCTTTAGGCCAAGTTAAGATGAAGAAAAAAAAATACCATACATCATGATTACATACACATATTATAAGACTAAATTCCAAAAAAAAAATCACCGCACACCATTCTAAACTCAGAAAATAAAATAAAAGAACAAAAAGTAAATAAAAAAAATACGATAATTATGTACATTAATTGTTTATAAGGTACATCAAGTTAATTAATTAATTAATAAAAAAAACAACTTAACAACTAATTAGACTTTTAATTATTACTTCGATAATGATAATAATAATAAAACTGAAACCGTTACTCCAAAAAAAAAATATTAATTTATGTATAGATTTTTTTTTATTATATATAATATATTTATATATTTCATATTTTTTTTGTATAATTTTCACTTTTTGGTTTTTTTTAGTTATTATATCAATAATAATTTGTATATTATAAAAAAGACTTAAACATTACGTTTATTTTTTTTTATATTCCCTTCTCATATTATATATGTTTTTTCATTATTATTTTATGTTTTTTTTGTATAAATATAACTCTCCAAAGGCCGCAATATATATATATTCAATTAAGAAAAGAAAAACAAAAGAAAAGGTTCGAGTCTCAAGGATGAACCGATAGTAAAATACAAAATAAATCGAGATTCTATTCACGTGTCTAATAATATTGTTAATAATTAATAAAAAAAAGAGTTAATAATTATAATATAAATAGATTTGATGCAATTACTGTAACGAAAATTGACGATTACTTTTGGCTGCTTCCCGCAAAACAACGCAAGAGTTTACTCTTGGTTTTAACATAAGTAATGTAATTAAGGCCAATTGATAATTGTCAATGGGAAGAAAGAAAAATTAATTTAATTTAAAAACAGAAATAAAATTATTAAACAAAAAAAAGTAATAAACAAAATCCTAGCATTTTTAATGAGATTAAAAAATAAAATAAAACAAGTAACTAAAGTTAACTTTCTTTCTTCCTGCAATATATTAGATAATATAATGTTAATAATAATAATAGATGTATGAGGTAAAAAAAAACAATCAGAAATTTGAAATTTCCTTCCGCTCTCAGTATTCAATAGATTGTTAAATATAGAATATATTTATATATATATATATATGTATTTAAAAAATAAAATTGCACTTAAGATTTATTTCAATAAAAATTATCAAATTTTCATTTCTTTTAATAATAATAATATATATATACTTCTTTCATTTATCTTTTTTCTTTTCATTAAAATTCATTTATTAATTACTCTATATTTCAATATATATTTATATATATATATTTATTAGTTTGGCAATAGTTGCAGGAGAATATACACATTTAAAATGTTAATATTTTAACTTCGTTTTCGGAGCCGCAGCCCAAATAATATATATAAATCTTTATATCTGTTAGATTGACTATATAGTTTTTATTTCTTCTGTATATATATACTTCTTTTTTTTATATAACGTGCTAATAACATTCACCTTTAATTTAACGGACGGGTGTAGAAAACGTCTCTCGTCTAATAATATATAATCTTTTCGTTTCGTTTAGTTTTCTCTTATTTATTAAAAATTATTAATATTCCAATTGAATCCCTCCCCCCAATTTTTGCTTTTAAATATACTTCTGTAAATATTCATACAAAAAAAAACAACCCGAAACGCCACCACTTTTTTTATCAAGATGGGTTCGTGTCTTGTATGTTATGTAAAATTTTCGAATGAAATAAAATATAATAATAATAAGAAAACACACGCTAACTCATATCTGAAACGCGCCGAACTTAGTCTACTACTTAGTACTTTAATAATTGCACATCGATTCACATCGTTTAATTAATATATATATATATTTTGTTTCTTAATGTGTATATATATAAATTTCGCGTTAAATTTTAAATATTCTTCCTAAATAAGAGTAAATGTATATAAATATATGATTTGTTAACGAATTTATATATCCTCGAATAAAAAAAATTAAGAAAGTTTTTTTTGTTTAAATTTTGATTTTTTTTCTCAAATAATCACATTATCTTTTCGCGAAAATTCGTTAGCGCTTCGTTTTAAACCTTAATTAATTGTATTGCCAAAATTTTCTTGTATGTGTGTGTATATATTTTATATATAATAAGTACGATTTTTTTTTGATTTTCTCTTTATGCCTTAAAATCGCTTCGCGATTATTGCTTCGTTCGAGACCTGTCGGATAAATATAAATAACGAAGTGAGTTTGGTTACTGTTAATAATAAAGTATTAGTTTTCTTTTTGAAAAACGTTACGATATTATATATGTATAAGGTACTCGTCTGTAGTAACTGAGTAGGTTTTTTTAGTGTTTAAGATTAGGCTGCAAACAGTGCCGGTTGGTAAGTTATTAAAGAAAAACTTGTAAAGAGATAGAGAGATATAGTTCTTTCGGTCTGCTTTCCTTTCCGTCCTGCTGGTGGCAGGAAAGAAGGAGAGGAAGCAGATGATTGATTATATGTTTGAAGTACGGACGGAGAACGAGAACAGCACTTTAGTGTTCAAGTTATTGTTGTTGTTAAGATCGTCGTCTTCGTTCCAAATAGTGTGTATTTGAGTGTGTGTGAAGAAAATCGTTACGGGGCTGCAGGATGATGATTTTGAAGAAGATGCTGGTATTGGCTCGCGCCCGTCATCCACAAGTAAAAGGATGCCAGTGCGAAGTATCGGTGTTGGTTATTGTTGTTGTTGTATTGTTGTTGGTGATGATGGTGTTGTTGTTGTTGGTGGCAAAGCCAGAATCAGTCGGCCGCCGAATCGCCGCCCCCGCTGTACTGCAGCTGGGTCTGCGGACTGCCCTGCGGAGGGTCGAACTTCCTCGTGTCCGGATTGAACATGGGATGCTTGAACTTGCAGTGCGTTCGCAGATTGTCGCTGCGCGTGTACGTCGCCCTGCAAAGGGGACACTCGAACCTCCCCGGGAAATGCACATGATAGTGATTCCTTATGTGCGTCACTATTTTGCCGCACAGTTTACATCTATGCAGGTTACATCCACCTGGCAGTTTGTCGAATGTAAGTCGCATGTGCCAGGCTTTTGAACCTGCAACACCAAAACCAAACTTTTACTTTACACGTTCCGAGATCAAAACAACAAAACAAAAAAAGAAATCAAAACAAAAATAAATAAATATTAATCAATTAGAAAAAATAAATAAAAATAAATAAGTAAATTCATAATATAAAAAAAAAATAATCATAATTAGAATCGTTGTGTCAGACTAATTTAGAGCCCTCACTAGGAACGAGAAACACAACAGAGAGATCACAACAAAGAAATAATAGTAAATAAAGTTGAAACGCAAATTAGAGAGCTTTTTTGGATGTTGAATCGTGAATCGGGCTAATTAAATGAAATAATAGAGGGCGTCTCTCGAGGTCTTGAGAAGAGGATGAAAAAAAAAATAAGAAGAAGAAACGTATATTATTGTTGTAATAAAAGAGTAAAGTAAATCACCACAGCCCAATTAAAGATTATTAATTCAATTATATGTATATAAATATATATATAAAAAGAAATATATTTATAATAAAAAAGACAAATAAAAGTTTTCTGGTTTTAGTAAGCGAAGATCAACTCTGTCCGTAATAAACGAATTCGAAATAATCAGTGTTAATTAGTGACAGCAGAATAGTGACACAGTGCACCCCCAAAGAGCGTATGTTTTGTTAGCTTTCGTTTTCAGTACCACAGATCAAGGCATTTTTCTCTCAATATGTACACGTAATTAATTATAAATATAAATATATACACAATTTGATCTTGTCTTATTGCAATTTCAGCTAAATAGAAAGAATAAAAGAGCGAGAAGAGTGAGAAAATATAGTAGTGGTTGTGGTAGTAGATTTTTTTTGGGGGGAGGGAGGTTCGAGTTTCGTCCTGTTCGGGTCTTCTTCTTCGACAAGAGTCTCCTCAAAGAACTTAAGCTTAAGCCATCAGTTATATATTAAAAAAATGGTAAAAGTAAATAGAAATGTAATTTAAAAAAAACAGGTGAATGCTGAAAAGAGAAGGATTATCAACAGTTTCCGATCGAGTGTGCTGTTCGCAGCGTTGCTATTGGTTATTGTTACAGTGGGTGATCGATTAAAGAGCATAATCTGTACAAAGATAATGTACGTTAACCGAAACGCTATCATTAGTTCTCTAAATTAACGTCAAATGGTCGGTCAAACATATATTTGTTGTCCGAACATACAAATCTTTGGCGAATTTTGTACGATTTTTTCACATACCGAACTGTTTCTTAACCGATCATCCATTGTATTTCACTAATCGATTTGTTCAATGCATAAAATAAATCGATTTTTATTTCAATTCGCATATATCAAAAGGAAGCACATTTGCATTGCTATGGCGAATAAAGATCAATCAAAAGTTTTGTGAGTGAAATGAAATTATGAATATAAAAATCATGTATGTATGTTTCAGTTAAACGTATGACAATTTATGATGTAATAGATTTTTTAACTCGTATTTCATAGAAAATAAAATTTTATTTTGTATTGGGGTTCCTTGAAAAAAAAAACTAGAAAGGTTCCATAGGTTATGGTAGGTTGAGGAACTCTACTTTAGTGAATGAAATTCAACTGTAAATTCATAAACATTTGCTTTTTTCAACTGTACAATTGTAAATGCAATAAAAATTAATTGTTATTTATTTCATTAAATTTACATCATTTTATTAATAATTATATATAGTAGCAGTCTATAAATTAATAACCAAAACATATTACATAGGCTTTATGGTCCTGATTTTATATTTTATGTTACTGTAAAAATTATCTAAAGTTTAAATATGCAGTTTGTATCAAATTGTATTATTTTTACCTTATAGATGTATTGAAACAAAATCCTAAATGTAATGCTATTGTAAATAAAATGTTAATTGTAAAGTTTAAACAAATTATAATGTGAATTATTGTACAATATGTATGTTTATTTATATAAAAAATGAAAAACTGCTATGGTAACAGTTTGTATATGTAACCAATTTTGCAAAAAAAAAAGACACCGAAATTTTAAAAAAAACACAGCAACGCAATTGATTGGCGTTGCTGTTTTTTTTTCTATAGGAAATTTACAGATTTAAAGTTTAATATGTAAAACATATTCAATAATCTCTGAATTAAGATGCATTTGCTAAAGTTTTAAATTGTTTTCTAATTATTCCAAATTTCAGCGTAAAGTGAAACAAAACATCACTGAAACCATTATTCAAATCGAATTCAAAATTACTTAATTCAATGAGCATGCATATAAATAAATTATACCTCAAAATTCACTAAATTTAATCAAAAGATAGCTGAATTGTTAAAATCAAGTGGAATATTTGAGCTATTTATTTACTTATTTGAAATATCAACGATCTATCATAAGTTATTTAAATGCAAAAAAAAAAAATATGCAACATTGTCTGGAAATAATTAAGTTCTGATCAAAGTATTTGTAAATAAATAGAAACAATTGAAACAAGATAAACGAAGTTTTTGTTTTCGGAAGCAGTATATTTAATTAAATTTTGGTTATATAACTAAAAATATTTATTAAAGTGAACTTAATTGAAGATTTAGTAAAACAATACGATGACGAATGATTAAGTTAAACGAAAATATATAATATAATATATTGGCCAGTTATAAAATCATAATATAATTCTAAACATAAAACCAAACATAATAATAAAAAGAGAAGGCTGGCCAAAGGGCTATCGACCATTGGTCTTTCCGCCCTAAGTTAAACTTAAAACATTCGTTTTCCAAGGATATATTTACTTTTTTTTACGTTTCATTAAAACTTATCTACGCTTGGGTTACATAAAGTAACTATATTCTGATAACCCTTATGAACTTAGGTTGTTGATTTTACCATGCAATTTTTGTAATTCTCTCGATAATTCGTTTCATTAATTTTAAAACTAGTTACATACCAATAAAAATATCAAAGCCTTCATAAAATTAAATTGTAGCAACAATGACTAATAAAAACAGTAAAATTTATAAAAGCAGATGCAATAAATAAATATTTGTTTATGTAATTTTATTAAAGTATATTAGCGTTGTTAATTTGTATTGTTGTTAGTAGATTGTTAGCAATTTTTTGCAAAGCGTAAATAGAAATGCAGACACGAAACAGTTTCCGGATATGTTTAAATTTAGTTGTAGACTTGTTTTCGTTGCAACAAGGATTAGGAGGATACTGGCTGGACGTGCTGATGTTCTTCAATAACAAGGTGGAAAGCAAATATTGTCTCAACGAAGTGCACGGGATGATGATGTTCATCACGAAGAGAGGAATGCGGTTGAAATAACAATTCACGTCGTACAAAAAGTAAAGTTTAATTGATAAAGTATTCGCACGTAAAACGACGCACAATTGAAAATTCATAACGAAAAAATAATAATTCAAAAGTTATATAAATAACATTCACGTATTTAACATAATTATAGTAAACAAAAATAATAATAATCATAAAAACAAGGGTATTTACAAATCGCAGAAAAATAATTAAATTCTTATGTTATAAGAACTAGTGGATCCAAGTTGTTGCTGTCTTCACTAATCAAAGCGAAGCAGCGCACGGATTTGAATCGTTTCTTACATGTAATATGATAGTATTTTTAAAAAATGGCACTTTGTTCGTGGTTCGAATCGAGTGATGATTGCAGACGATGGCATCGATCGTCGTTTATTCTTCAAATTTCAGTAGTATTCCGGATGGTTCGGGGTAGGTGAATATGCCGTGCTTGAGTTTGATGTGCACCTTCATATTGTCCTTCCGCGTGAAGCTCTGATTGCACATGGGACAATTGTTGGCTTGCGGTCGATGGATGGAGGAGTGATGCCACCGATTGCTCACGCACTTTCCGCACACCTTGCACTGGTACAACAGGCCAATCTTCTCGAACATGTTGCAATAGTCTTGGGCGCTGGATCGTGCAGAGAAGGCGGCGGCGCCTCCAGATGGTTGGACCCCGGTCCCAGCTGACCAACTAGCTGGAACAGAAGGCCAACCATCACCATCTATACATAGCATCAAAAGCACACACATACACAACACTCGACCAACATTCTTCGTCCGAATTCGCGAATTGCATTTTTTAAAGAAAACATATTGAAAGGGAAAAGAAACGAAACGGCTTGCGATGCACCGACACGATCAGCAAAGCTACAGACTTTTATACCGCAATCGCATCGAACCTTTTGCACACAAACACACATGAACGATTCATTGTCGACGCAAAAGTTACGATTTTTTTAATCCGCATTGAGAAACTTTCGAAATTATAGTCAAAACCAATAATATTAATCTGAATCTTCGTGCACGTCCTCCTTGTGTTTCAGCAAGTCCTTGTTCGACCTGAAGCCTTTCTCGCAGATGTCACAGCGCATCCATTGTTGGTGATAGCTTCTTACGTGCTTCTTCAGCATATGCAACGGAAACACCTTGTCGCATGACATGCAATTAGTCAAATCCTTAGCAACCCTTGTTTTACTTCTCGTCAAACGATTCGGCAGATCCGCGCTTTTCGTAATATTCTTCTGACTACGCAAAACGTTCTCATTTGCAGTCTCTCTATTGGTGAGGAGAAAATCCTCACTTAAATCAGAGAGCACATCATCTTCATCATCTTCGCTAATCGGGTGCATCTTCCTCGTGGTGGTCGTCATAATCTTTTTCTTCCTCTTCTTGCTCTGCGCCGTTTGCTCTGTTTCTTCAACGATAGCATCGCTCGGTCCATTGTACAATTTTCTCTTCTGCACAACGTTTTGCTTTAAAATATTTTGCTCAACGGTCTTCTTCGGCTCCTCCTCTAAAATGCACACACATACAACATAAATCGATTAAAAATATGGGAAATACTGTTCTACACTACTCTACGATAAACAAATTCTTCTTTTTTTTTCAACAAAAAAAAAACGACAAGAGAAGAGCTGCACTTAAAACCTGTTTATTTAAACACATAACAAATGAATACATATTAATAATTATATAATTAGGTATAACAAAAAAAAACATTTATACTCACTCTTTCTTTAGATTTGTAAAGACTTTTTTTTTGTACGTTTTCTGTATTTCCGTATACATTTTATTTTATTTTTTAGATAAAAACGACACTTTCGTTCACTTTTCGGCACTCAGGAGAGAAACAGAAAAATAATAATATCACATGGGAGAGAAACAAGCGTAACCCCCCTTGATTTTTATTATTATTTTTAGTAATTTCGGCAAATTAATCGTAAACAAAACGACGTGTTGTGCGAGAGAAAATAAATAACAAAAATTATTATACATGTATAAAGTTGTATACATACACATAAAATAAAAAATAAAACGCGTTACGTGCAAATGAGTTGAAATAAACAAGTCAAGCAGCAATGGAAAATTGAAAAAAAAACTAGAACCAAAGTATAGACATAAAAAAGAAGTGTGGGTGCGCTTAAGGGTTATTGTTTTCTAAGAAGAATTCGACTAACTTAGTGAGAGAAGCAAAGTAATAAAATAATCATGGGTTAAAGGAAGATATTCATAAAGAGAAGATAAAAAAGGAATGTTAGTTGTAGTGTAGATTTGTAATGCATGCTCAAGGTGCTAAATAGACTACCGAAACCAAAACCAACAAAATATCAACAAATAATAATAATCCAAAATAAACTCTAGTTGTCTCGTTATTACTGTTATTTCTAATCTTATGTTTTCGTTCAATTACTTATTTACTCTTTTTTTTTCGCAACATATTTTTTCCAAATCAACGGATTCACACACTTAGTAAGTCTCGTGTTTCTTGGCTTTTTACTTACCATCGATTGTTTCGGACAGGTCGGGTGGCGGTATTATTGGCGGGGTGCTTTCGGATTCCGAATGCTCTGAGAGGGCGTGGCTGGACATGAGGGACATGTCATCCGGATGCACACTTAAACTACCACCCTGAAACACCACATCGAAAAACTCAATTATTATAAACATTTTTCATTAAATAGCATAACAGAAACAAGTGGTTTGGCAAATCGCCAACTAAAATTGAATAAAAGACAACAGCCGGAGAACACGTTTCTTCTAGCAAATTGCAAATAAAAATACAGCAATTCACGTTATTTCGAATAAACTTAAAGTTTACAGACACAAATATGCATCACGTAATGCAACCGTGCTTTGTAGGGCTTTAGGATATAGGGAAACCTCATGTGGAAACCTGCAGTTTTTTTTTCTAATAGATAAAATTAATAATAACCTTCAACGTTAATGACTAATCGATCTTTAATTATTGCATTTTTATTAATTAAATGCACTTATTTTAATCGATGTTAGCTATTTGAAACCTTCACTAATACGGTATATATTACTCTATACAATAACAAAATTGTACTATAGTTATGATTTAATTTATTGAAATATTAGATTCATTGAGTAGAAAGTCAGGTCGATAGCCAAATTTGTTGTCAATAAAGATGATTATTGTTAAATTCATGATTATACAAAAAAAAACTTCAGCAAAAATGTAAGTATACCTAAAAACATAGTAAATTCAAAAAGTTCATTTCTAACGGTTTGAAAATATAGAGTCTTGCTCCAATCAAAATTCCTTTTTGACTAAACTGGAATACCGAGTGGCCACGATGTTTATCTCCTCTATAAAGAAGCACACTAGATATGCCATGAATTATTCATTAAGTTAAATTCCGCGGTCGTCAAGGTCGCATTTTGAAAATTCATAATCGCACGAACCTAAATCGATATTTGATGTAATTTACAATTCGAATCAATAATAATTAACACATATTTAGTGAGGCGGTTGGGCAAAGTAACATTTGACGAACGTCATGAATCGTATGCAGTGAAAGGTGCGATGGAAGAACGTTAGGGAATGTATATAATATTAATAATAATGGTGTTTCCATCCATCAAGTTGTAGCTCAAAATGCAAGTAAACTCAATAAATATAAATCTATTTATTTCGTCGGGATAAAATTTTTAAAACAATTAACAATGTATAAGATTTCACTACAAAAACAAAACAAGAGAAACAATATTAAAATAATGTTCGTTATATTAGATAACTGTTCGTAAATATTTTTTCTATATATAATATATATAACGTAAAATGTATATAATGTATTTTTTGTGTATGTACAAAATGGAGGGAAAGCTAAAACAAGATTGAACAACCATTAACCACTTCATATGCTAAATAGGTTTTTTGATTTACTAATTTTTATTTGTACTAAGTACGGGGTAATGATTGAAATCCTTCCCATATTAGCAAATTTATTGTCTTTCTTTGCTACAAAATGAAGGTAAACTAAAAGACGGAAGTGGTTAATTGCTGCGGAAGGAACGACTAAGAATAGATAATATGCAATATTTGTATATATGCATACGCTTGTTTGTTGGGTGTGTTTGTATGAATGTGTGTATGCGCGCACGTTGTCACTAATCTCTTTGACGAAAAGGCACTACTAGAACAACCGCATCAACCTCCGGTTGTTAAGTCTGATCGAAGGAGTCTAATTGTTTGCACCATCGTCCGATCTCGATTTCCTTGGCCATGCAGAGTCTGTGCGCTTTGCACTTGTCGTGGTGGTTCACGATCTCCAAGCGAAAGTTTGAGCTGCCGTGCGCAAAGGAGGTGCGAATATCCGGCACGTTAGCACTCCACTTCCTGCAGATCTTGCAGAACATGACATTGTTCGCCTGGTCGTACTGCAGCCAGAGGTAATTGTTGAGCCAGTTGGGCCGGAAGCGGGTGCCGCGTTTGTGAGGCTGAGAGGTCGCCGAAGAGGGTGGTGGCTGTCGCGCGCCCGACACCGACACCGTCATCATTTCCGACACGGAAGCCGCGCGTTCCACGTCCATCTGCCGACAGATTTCCGGCGGTATGGGCAACGGAACCCTGCTGGACGTCAGCTGAAACGTCTCAGAGACCTGAGACTGTTTCAGGTTCGGCCCTTCAAGATAGTACCGGAGTGTGCCCGTTTCATTTGACTCTCTCCCCCAGTTCTGTTAACAGAAGGAAAGGAGAAATGAGTTTGATGCTGGTTTCGATGCACTCTGCTACACACTCGGTCGCCAAATATATTATAATCATTACAAACAACAACACACACACATCAAGCTTCGCGCTTTTTATTAATAATCTTGGTCTTTTTTTTTCCCTAATTGTTGGGGGAGAGAGAGACTACAAATTCTTTAACAATCGGCACCATAGATAACAAAAAACCACTAAGCACATTTCCACCAAATCACTTTTGTATGATGAGCACTTTTCGCGTTGTTTCTATTCTCTTTCTGATTTCAATTGAAATACCGTTCGTGTAAAATATAATATACAATAGTACCAGTGTTTAAAGACAAAATTGTACAAGAATTTTCGATTACTCACCGTTTGCAGGGCTTCGGACATTGAATGGTAGGAATCTACTTGCAGGTTATTCTCTTTGTTTATTTCTTGTTTGACGACAGGAGATGCGACTCGCATATCTTCGGGGCTAGCTACATCTTTATCAATTGGGTGATTGGGCTTTGGTACAGTCGATTTGTAATTGCTAGTGGCCTGCAAGAAATTAATAAGATTAATTATGATTTCCATCGTCTTTAAGCTCAGTTGGATCTCTTATATTTTAGAGATTCGTATTGTTATTTCATTTACCTGAGAATCATTATATCTATCACTGTTTGCATTCGATGTATCACAGTTGCTCGATTTCCGCTTCCGCTTCTCGTGTGGCGGCGACTCGCGTTCCAGCCGTTTTGGCACATCGTTGTTGCTGCTCGCAGGGTCAGAGACGCCCTTACCGCCGCTGCTGTTCATCGAATTGTTATCGGTAAGGCCGCGTATCTGCAGGGCTTCCGCCGTCTTCAGGAACATTGGCAACAAGTTCTGCGAGACGTTCACCTCGCCCTTGTACATAAAGTCCAGCAGGGCCTTCATCTCCAGGTAGTTGACGTCCTTCAGGTAGATGATTGGATGCGGATGCGTGTTCCTTATCAGAAGCATTTCGAAGTACGGACTGCAGGCGGAGAGGATGGTCTGGTGGGCGCGCAGGACTTCGCCGTCGCAAGCCAGCGTCACGTCGCAGAGGGCCTGCCTCTGCAGCAGGCTGGACAGCACATCCGTCAAATTCGTTGGATGGTTGTTCCATCTCAGGCAAAACTGCTGATCCATCGTTTCTCTTTCCCTATTTACACCTGACCCATCAGAGAAAAAGAAAAATGTGCAACAATTAATTTTCCAAAACGAAATTTACAATCATCCGCAATCGCGGATCTCACATCTTCCTCCTCTTAATAAACCCACCAACCGAAATACAAAAGAGCATATAATTCATTAAGCAAAACGAAAGAAAACCAAATCTTTAGAAAGGTGCATCCTTCGCTAATTATGCATTTCCAGTTTTTTTTCTATATTCCGTAACTAAACTGTGCATTATTCTCCAAACTAAACATTTCTATCTCTCAGTCACTCTCACAGTCTTCTTGCATTCGTTTCCTTTTCCTTTTATCATTTCCAAGCGTTTCTCAAAAGGGACGGCCAGCCAACGGACGCCGATAACATTCGTTCCCAACCGCGATAAAACGCTCTTTATCTAAGGCACAGTTTATATTTACATGCAAACACGATCATCGGAGCGCATATCTTTTTGACCTACAAAAAAATAATAATAATGGGCAACCCGAAATTATGCACCGGAACAAAGAAAGGAATCGCTCAAACATATTTCCCTTCAAAAAAGATTAATAATAAAAATTCCTACAACAACATACCATTATACCAGAAGCGAAAAATTCAAAACTTTTAAATGAGTGCACGATATCAAATGTTGACCCTTCTCACACACAATGAAAAAAAAAACGTAAAATCTAAACTAATTAACGCCGTCCAAACACGTTGTTGTTTTCAGTCTTCAGAAAAGCGATGAACTCTCATGCGAGGCCGCCGAACCAAACGCACGAAACCGAAACGACCGAATTAAAAAAAAATCTATAATCTAATCAATGTAATTGTTGTTGGCTTCCACTCTCTCTGTTTCTCTTAGTCCGTCCTTCTTTCACTCGACTTCTGGATGGATGATGAGCGACGCGCTTCTCCGAGCAAAGAGCAGAAGACCTATGCACAATATTTCTGTTTCCCTTCTTAACAGAAGCAGTTAGAATCATTAAAGAGCATCTTGCAGCCTGTTATATAACTGTCGCGTTCCACTTTTAATAAATGCGTAATTTTATTTACATGTAAATTCCGTTTTGTTGCTCGCATTTCGTTGCGAGAAACAAACGAAAATAATATAGAGCCACAAAGTGTGCATACGAAAATGGAAATAAAAAAAGAGAAGTGCACGAACGAACAGGTTGCTGCATTATTACACGTCCTCTCCGTGTTTTTTTAAAATATTAATTTACTCTTCAGTTTCCGCCGTCAAACCAATCCTTCCTATTCCAATTAATTCTCAAATAGAAATAATAAATTTGATATGAGCAATTTTCTATAAAAGTTCCAGAAGATAAAACTTTTTTTTCACCTCCGCTTTTTATCTTATTTATTTAATTAATACCTGCGGTTCAAATACAATGTACGGACTCATTAAATTCCTTCACTTTTCGAGCTAACAGTTAACAGTTTTATCATTTTATGCAGTTCCCTTAATTGCACAATTCACTGCGTATTAAAGCTGCTGCGATTACGAGATAACGTTGTTACATGTTGTTTTTTTTTTCAATTCCAATATAAATTAATGTTTCTGAACAAAATTCCAAGCTGCAATTTCCATATTCAAATAAGGTTCCAAATGAGAGTACAGTGCGCGTCGAATGTGTATACGTGTGTAGAGAGAAGGAAAAAAAATAAATAAACACATACAGAAATCTAAAACTAAATTCAAACCGAGGAGATGAGATTTTCTGCATTCCACGTGCAATACTTTCGAAATGACGACATCTTTTCCCTTTTACGAACTCACCGCAAACGAGCATCTCCGTGGAACAGATAACAAACATTTTCTTAGTTTATATTTTTTTCAACACAACCTATTGCTTCTATTTCGCTACAAATGTTTGTGTAAATATTTAATAAATGAACTGTCTTATTTCTTCTTTAAGTAAACTTTCTAATTTCTCGTCAACATTTGCAATAATATTTTAGAAAATACTTCAATTATTGAGTATTGATTGTCACATAAAAAGACTAATTTGCTAAATCAATAATTAAAAATTGTTTAGATAAACATGTTTTTTAATTTTCAAATATTTACTTTTTAGCTAATAACTCTATAAAATGTGGTTCTGAAGAATCAACAATATAGATTTGTTCAATATCAATAAATATTACATATCTCCTCTTGCATGAATTAATTTCAGTACATTATATTTAATATAGTAAATCTCTGTAGAAATTTAACAGATGATTTATATTAAATATTGTTATTTTCAATACATTATAAAATTATTTCTAATATTATTATAAAATGATGTAGTTCAAATAAGTATTAAATTGTAGTAGTAAAATAAGGGCAGAAAGACCTATGGTTTATAGCCCTATGTAGCAATATCATATTTTTATTTATTTGTTTTTATTACTATTGTACTGAGTTTATATTTGATATTAATTACTGCAAAGGGCTATGTTCTCTGCCCTATTAAAATAATTAGATAATAAAATGGAATTAATCTTTGTATATCAATACATTTTACAATAAAATACTATGTTACAATTTTCTAATTATTATTTTTAATATTTAAATTTCGTGAAAACTAACATAAATTTAAGTTGTGTCTGATAATTGAATTTGGAGTAAACTGTAAATAGAATCGATCTTGTAGGCATCACTGTGTTAATTAATAGTATTGTAATTTGATTTATTTATCAAGATTTTTGTATATTTTTATTAATTATCAATGAATGTGTTGAACTCATTAAATGTGTTAGACTAAATGTCAATATTTACTTATAAGCAACATATATTTCTATATGTTCAATTATTTATAAATGGTGCATAGGTCTTTGATAACAAATGTAAGGCTTTTTATTGATTTTTTTTTGTATTTAATAAAAATTGTCCTATTTTCTTATTGTCAATGCATGTTTATGTATTAAGTAGATTTTATTTATTTTTATAAACTTTGTATTTATTATTTGCAATGTTTTAATGTTATTTTTATGAGGTATATTGGAAATAGTTATGCTCTACTTGTTGATTTATTTGTATTTAATAAAAATAGTTCTATTTTTTCTATATATATATATATATGTTTATAATCTTTTTTTATTATTTACTATTTTTATATTATTTATATAAGGTGTGTTCCGATAGGAGCTGTACTTGCCAAAGATTTGTGGGATATATATAATAAATGCATAGGTCTCCCGCTAATGGGTTTGTTCATGTTAGGTCAAGCTTTCTGTGTTATTGTAAAAGAATTGTTTACAATAGATGCATAGATCTGTCTCTTAATGAATTTGTCCGTGAACATTTTGTGGGTTATTTTTGCTAAATGCTTATCGATGAAGGTATGATAGGTTTAGATTAAGAACTTAATAATAATTGTGTGTATGGAAATTCCAATTTGATAATTGATGAATTGTAATTGCAGGAATGTGAGTTTGATGGTTGCTGTCGAGTAATTTGTTTTGGATGGGATGTGTGAAGGAGACAGAAGGAAAAGAGGAGCATGCATTAGGAAATGGGCACTGTTGGAAAGAAGTAAATTGTCTGCAGATAGATGTACTGCTATAGAAAATAGAGTTGTTGACCTAAAACTGTATTGAGCCAAAATACAGTTATCTATAAATTCAAGTGAGAGAAAATTAGAGAGACATGGCAATGCATCTTCTCTACATGGGGGGTTTTTCTTTTTGGGGGAAAACGGAAAAGGTCCCAGAACGGTAAATTTTGGTGGCAAACGAGAAATTCCATTTGCAAAAGAATAAGGGAGAGAAACAGATGATGAGGGGGTAGGTAGGTTGGTAGGTAGGTGTTGGGTGGTTGATTTCATGCTTGGTGGATGAAGTGTGCACATGCAGGACGTGACAAGCGTGGACTTGAACCCAATGCCCTTAAAAGTAGAAACTTACCATGTACAAGACAAACGTACAAAAAGAAAAATCCCAAATAATTTGACTACAGCAGCGAACGGAACAGAAAAAAAATATTTACACGTATATAATAAGGAACGGAACGAACGATATATAAAATAATATTTAGTCGAAACGAATGGATAAAAAAAACTGTAATATGCCGGAGTGGTGCGAAACGCAACAAAAACTAACGTAGAGTTCGCACTGATTTCATCTGTAATTCAGTTTCGAAACGAAAATGAATTTCCTCAGTGGCGATGTTGAGAATAAATTAAAACTGTAAAAACGTATACAGACGATACAGACACGACATTAATAACCGCCATTGTGATTTTACTCTTCATCATTCCTCTTTTTTTTATCATCATTACGGTATGCCCTCGCTCGCACACATCGGTTTCCCCAGTTGCCAGAAAATATAATAAATGGTTGCTAGAGACGAGTGGAAAACCGAGCCCCGCACGCCGCACCACCGCAACACACCCCACGTAGGATTCGAAGCCCCCCAGAAGTCGCCGAAAAACTTAAATTTAATTAGGAGCGAGCCCCGACGCCACATATATTTACCTTTATTATTTGGTTTCTTTTCACGTACTAATTTTTAGACAACGCCACCCATCAGAGGCCATCCCAAACAGTCGAAAATCGCTGGGCATGGGTCGTCGTCAAGGGAAAACCCAAGGCGTTGCGATCGCTTCGCGATTTCAAAAAACAAAAAAACGAACCGATGGGCTCACGCCGTTCCACGGCCCATCCGCGACCATCGGCCTCCGCCATCCCCATCTGCATGCCGCCCCGCATTCGCCGGCATCAATTTTCCCCATCGTTCGATCCCTTTCATTAGGGCTTTAAACAATTTCGCCCCGCGTTTTGCCACAATTCCTGCAGCAATTGCACGCATGCTCTTTCGGTTGCATACGCACTTCCAGATTTTTAACATATTTCTCCCCAAAAAACCCTAATCCAAACACCAAAATCAACCTACAATCCCTTAAAACATACCCTCAATCGTTCCCCGATCTACCATATATTTTTTAACCATATTAATGAAAGAACACATAGTTCACCGGTTGCATACAACATAACGCAGGATTTATATTATTACACAAATTCCATAATATATAAGCATTCATTATAATATCAATGCTCTTAAAATAAAAACAACATTACATAAATTATTATATATATTTATGATACCTTCAAACAACCTGAAAATATATATATATAAGAAATAATTAAGAAAGACATAACTTACCATATTATTCTAAATCTTGTTGTTAAAAGCTACATTTAATAAAATAACAGTATTATTCCATTTACATCAATTTGTAAATATTTGTTCAATTATTAATTGTTAAATTTCCGTCAAATTTCAAATATATATTAAAAGAAGATTCCAATTAGAATCTATAGTCAACAACAAGAAAATATTCAATGATATCAATAATTAATTATTAAATGTAAGTAATGCAATAATCATAATATCTATTGTATCAGTCATAAATAGACAAAAACAAAAAAATCAAGAAATTGAAAAATTATTTCTTACAAAAACTATTGATTTTAGAGAAATTGTTTAAAATAAAACGATAATGAATATTTCAAATTGAAATAATTGCTTACTATAGTTATTGTAAAGTATTATATGAACGTAGACTTAATCCTTACTATTAAATGTAATAGTTGTGTATTAAGTAATTAGTGATTTAGAAATATTTTGTTATAGAGAAAAAACATTTTTGTATACAATAATAATAATGAAATAAATTTAAAAAAGCAACTGCAAAAACTGTCACAAAAAGGCTTTTGGTTGCCGTCTTTAGGACCGAAACTTCAAGTATTTTATTAATATTTTTAATAATGTTCTCTGTTATGCAAAAATGTTTTATTTTTATACGATAATGACAATATTTGGACTTAGTTATTTAGTTCAAATGAGGAGCAATAAAAAGGTCTAAATATAAATGATAATGTTTATTTCAGTTACTTATACTAATTATTGAATATATGAACTTAATTCTTTCGATTAAAAAATATTTTATGATTTGCAAATCGTTAGCATATTTAGTGATTTCCAAGTATATTTTGTACAGAAATTGAAATTTAATGTTTTATAATAATTAAAATAATCGAAATATTCTTTTCTATTGTTATTATAAGGATTGAGTAATCTGAAAACCTTAGAGATAAACACAAAAAAAAACAATAATACTCACCTACTTCGTAGAAAATATGCATAATTCTATATAACATATTATTTTGAATTGAATAAATGGAATCAATAAATACCAACAAATTTATATTTTTTTATTATTTATATATAAAAGTACATGTAAGGACATATAAGTAAAACTTTTATTTTTCTCTGTAGAATTATCTATTCCTCTTCATAAAAATATGATACTGATATCATAAAAAAAAAAATATGATTCATAGAAAATTTTCCAAATGCATGCATTACAATTATATAATATAGAAGTTTGATGGCATGCATGACTTTCGTGAGGTTTTTGACTCGGAACGTTTCCTCGGTTGGAAAATAAAAACAGTTACGAAAAAAGGTCTTGAAATTTTACCTTTACGACTTCGGATTTGATCGAGCTTTTCTTGTTTTACCTTGAACTTAGAGAGAGTCACACGTGCGGCGAGCCCAACGAGGTGACCTGTTGCACAAAGTTTCCAAGGAAACCCGAAAGAATGTTTCGTCGTCGTCGTGGGATGCAAAACGGAATTCAATTGAATTTGTAACTTTGTATTAGAATTATTTTTATGCAGAAAGCGCGCACTTTGTGTCTTTGCGATTGTACTTTATCGTCTGTTTTTTTAAGGGTTTAAAGTAGAGGGTCGATATTAAAAAATAAAAATATTATTTTCTTTCAGATATAGTTTTTTTTCTGGTAAGTTGGTTTGGATTCGGTGAGCTGTTGGAATGTTGGTCGCCGGTTCCGGACTAATGCAATTATTATTTACACGTCTGATATGCATAGTACATCGAAGGGAATTGGGGGAGAGTGAGCATGTGCAATGTGGACGCCCGGAATGTATGTGCACATCCCCCTTTTGCGTGTCATTTCAATTCACTTCTGTACCAGTTGCGCCACCCCCTCGAGTGGGGCGGGCGTCCGCAACAGGTTGAATCCGGCCCTGCAGACACAACCCTCCGCCCACACCCCTCCACGAAAACAACTTCCTCGATCGCGCGCACTCAATTAACACTCTTCCATCATCCCTTCTGCCAACTACCACCTCCAATCCTTGAAAAACAACTAAAAATGTTTCTATAGATACCATGCAAATTGTTTAAAGGATATTGTTTCCTATCAACAAATTACTGAATTTATTATTTAAAATTGAAGCTTTCAAACTTTTGGTGTGATATTTAAAATATTTTACTTAATGAACTGATGAATTAAGCCATTACAAATTTTGTTAATTAAAGTAAGACGAGGATCGTAAATTGTGTTAATCAATTTGAAATGTATGCACATTTTGCGCCGATCATTGGAAACGCAGTTGCATTATTGACGAAGCCTATCGACGCAGAGTGGATATAAATAAAATTAGTGTGTTCCATTTGGTTGATGGAAAGAAAATGAGTCAATCCAGGTTCAAGTTCAAGCGGTTCCCGTGCAGCCGGTTTAATTATAGAAAGTGTGTTGCCATGCAATTTACATGTGGTTGCTGTGGGGGATAAGGTGCGTGCACCCCGCTGGAAAGGGGGATGCAGCACGTGAAGGGCGAATGAAAAAGGAAGACAGGAAATAGAAATAAATGAAAGAAGGAAAGAGATGCAACTGTTGTCGTTCGCCCCGAATGAGCGAGGGTAGACGCAACATAATACAACTTGTCCTAACCCTTCAGAGACAACTTCGCATGCAATCTGTTCATTTCACAACCAGCCCTTAATTACATCCCCTCAAATTACACACGAAGTTTTAATTTCATCAACATTGACCGTTCCCGTCTCAATCGGACAATTAAAACTTATTCGCACTTATTTGTTCCTAGTTCAGTTTATGATTGAGCTAAAAAATATGTACTTGTTGTTACTAAAATTATTATAAAAGAAAAATATATAATTGTATAGTCTCCGGCTCAAAAGTAACACCCCTAAATAATAATAATAAAAAAAGGAAATAAAGAAAACTAAAAAAAAACTATGTTTGGATAAATAATGTTTAAAGAAACTGACCAAATGGGACGAATGGAGTAGAAGAAGAAATAGTTCATAAATAAATTTATATAAAATAATGTTTTATTAATAATGACAAGGAACGGTTATTTGAACGTAGAAAAATGAAACATAAGCTGTAGCCTTTAACAGAAGCATGTTACAAGCAACATGTGTATCAAGTTTTAATACAATATACTGAAAAACATCTTTCTTATTCCATTTTTTTCAGCGTTTGTAATGTCTACAGACGAAAAAGGAACATGCCTTTGGATGTTTGGATGAAAATCTCATATTTAATTAACAACCTACGAACCAAATTATGATGATCTGCTATAATATAACTTTTATTTATATTTTGTAATATCTATTTATTGGGTCAAATGGCTATTGACCGAAGCCTTTCTGTCCATTTATTTATATTTTATTATGAAAGAATTTTATTTTTTGTTTATTATTATTTTGCGATCGATTGATAGCCCTTTGCCCCAATGTGTTATTAATAAATATTTGCATTTTTTAGACGATTAGACGAGAGGTACAGTGTTATGAAAATTGTATATGGATTACGCAGATATTGAAATTTGGGATACACTGCTTTGAGAATACTCTTAATTTATAAGTATTTTAGAGTTTCATAAACAAATTGAATTTGAAAAAGTATTAGACCAATAAAAAGCGTTTGATTTGGAAAAATGTTTGAATTGTTGATGCTGATTGGTTGATTTGAAAATCTTTTAGTATACGCAACCTTAGCACCAGGGGTCGCATTTCTTCCGTTTGATTATTTGCTAAGTCAGCGCAAAAAAAGTTAACGTTAGAAAAGTAATGGCTTCGCACGACGGTGATGCGATGTCTTCTCCTGCCCGTTCCAAATGTGACAGGGCAAACTACAAACATCATGGAAAGTCGAAGAAGCTCTCCAAATCGTGTAAAGAAAGAGACCCAATGGTGTGTACTCAGACTTGTGGTAACTGCAACAGGGAATTCGATCTGAGCTGTAAGTATTTCATTTACATTTATATTTACACTTCTATTTGTGCCGGGATTATAGGCCGCTTTTTATTTTCCTGAGGTTACTTTCTTGTTATATTGCAATCCAGTTGGATGAAGTTTAAGCTATTTTTTAATTCTAGCACGGCCACCCATTATCCTATCATCATGCATCCACACAGTCTGTCAGCAATGCATAAGGGAGACAGGTGACAAAATTGAGTGCACTCTATGCCATCAGTGGTCAGATGTCAAGTCAACTAAGATCAATTACTATTTGGTCGGGCAGATGTACTTCACAAAGTCCTATGAGCTCAGTGACATGAGTCACATTGCCTTCTTGCCAGCCGGTGTCTCAATACAGACCTTCAACAACTTAAAGGAATCCAAATCCAAAAATGTATCCAATAGTAGGTTATAGTTTTCATATTTAAGAAAGCAGAGTTCTGAACTTTCTTCTTCCTGCAGGATGTTCCTACATGAAATGCAAGAAGGAGGCAACTTTGAGATGCACTGATTGCTCCAACATATATTGCATGCAATGCTCTGAGATCCTTCACCAGTCCTACAAGCATCACATAATCACAAGAACCAGTCTCAACTTTTGTCAGCAACACTCCAGTTTTGTGGAGGAGTTCTACTGCTGTAACTGCTTAAGTTTCCACTGCAGCTATTGTATTATATCAAACCACAATGGGCACAAAATTAGACAAGTTAATAAACTTGTAAGTTTTGAGTTTGTGAACTGAAGCATATATAATAATGAAAATAATCTTTTTATAGGATATTGAAGATAGACCTAGGTTTCAAGATCTGCTGGGCAAACTACAGGAAAGACTGGGAAAAATAATGAAAAGCCACAAGGTAAGTGTTTTAAAGTTTTATTCCACATTATATATATAAAAAAAACAAAACAAGAATATAAATAATATTTTTTTGTTGATAATTTTGGGGCTTTCTTTCATTATATGAGATAACTTTGCGAATTTTCAAGCTATATTCATGTAGTTGCAGATTGACTAGAGAATACATAAAATAAACAAAGAGACGATCGTGAACACTCGATATGTATATATAATGTATATATATGGAAAACAAACGAAGTCTTTATATATGAACTGGCATACTAATGCCGCACCTCTACATTATGGCATTCAATTGATAATTTTGCCTAAAATGTCTAGCCTTACGCCCTCATCTGCGTTCGCGCTTTTTTTTGGCAAGAGAAGTGTGACAAACGCGTTCTGAAGTTTCCTTACGTAATCATATTATATTCTATATATAATTATCACGTTAAAAATAAATAAATAATAACAAAGTAATTAACTTTTAGCTTAAGCACTTAAAGTCTCTGTGGTTACTGCGTTTTTCGTATCTGTCTCCGAATTCTTCGTCTCTTCCATTTCCTCTTTGCTGGTAGCAGATTCTTCATCGCTTGCGTCATCTTCTTTGGAGTCTTCATCGGAAGAGTTCTCTTTGTTCTGCTTACGCTCGTTCTTCATTTTCTCTTCCATCTCTTTGAATTTCAACGCCAAATATCTGAAAATGTTTAGATAATTAAATTTATGTTTTTGTTTATTTGCTGTGTTACCTATCGACTAGTGGGCCGCTGTAATCTTCGGGGAATTTGGGCGATAAAGGTAAGATGTATTTGTACAATCTCTCGTTAAGGACATAAAGTTGGGCCGTGTTAGCGCATTTCACATTGTACCACCAATCGCACGTTAAAGCTACTTGACTGAAGATGGTGCCGTTCGGGCACAGGAACGATGCTTGTCCGCCATTCAAATCGCAATAATGCCAGACCTTAAATGGAAAATATAATATAAATTTGATTTCAGATCCTTAGGACATTATATTTTATATTACTTGGCAATTGGTGTCTGGGTCTCCAAAGAAGCCTTTGTACCTCTGCGTTTTGCAGTTGAAGTCTGTTTGGGGGATGGTGGCCAGGGCTGGATAATCGACGCCCGGTTTTCCTGGAGTCCCACCTTCCGGCGTGTTCTCTGGATACGATTCGGTTATATCTTCAGGTGCTTCGTGTCCACCGCCCAGTCCAACCCCGGCTTCGTTATCGATATCGTCCTCGTACTCTACGGATTCGTCGGCTACGACAATGGGTTGCACGAATTTCTGCTGCTTCTTGAAAGTGCTCAGAATTTTGACCAGAGTTTTGATACTGTTATCTATGTTGTCTGGTGTGAGTGTTTCTGGAAGAGCGTTCATATCCTGCAGCCTTTTTAGGATCAAACTAAGCGAATTCGTGTTTTCTGTGATAGCATTTGCGTTGGTGGTTGTGGGACGAATGTAGCTGGGGTTAATTGCCGGGGTGTATTTGGTTATTTGCGATTCATCTATGTATTTTGGTGTGACTGTAATGTATGTATGAGGTCGAGGAGCTTCGATGTATTTGGGCGTTCCGGATGGAACGACGTATTCGGTAGGTTCGGGTATTTGCTGGTATTTGATCGGTTGGTATGTCAGAGTTTCGTATTTTTCCGGTTGGATTTGATAATACGCAGGCTTCCATGTCTTCTGCGGCTTTTGCTCAAGAACGAGGACTGGTTTGATCACTTGCTTCCTGATGTCCTTACTGTACTGTTGGTCCTCTAGATATTGCTTGTGTTCTTCTTCGGTGCTCGGCGGGGCGTGGTCTAGGTGCGGAGCAGAATTCAGATAATAGCTGGGTTTGATCTCGTTCTTGTAAACTTTGATTGGGACGTATCTCTCCGGAACGTCGATGTTCGTCGAGGTGTAGGTGTGGATTATCGGTTTTTCTTGGATGTACTGTCTAACTGGGATGTAGTTTACTTGTTGCGGCTTCCTCGCGTACTGCTGATTGTACCTATTGTACGATTGAGCTAATTGGTTCTGCTGTTGTTGCAGTTTTAATTGAGATAGTTTGTCATATATCGCGCTGTAATTAGGAAGTTTGGCGGCTTGATACTGTTGCTGCTGCTGTTGGCTAACTGGAGTATAAGTCACCGCCGTCGGTTGCATCGGGATAAAAGGGCCCGGGAGCGCGTTACTCTCGAGGAACGGCGTTAATTTGATACTCTGCGGCCTCTGCTTCTGATAGTTTGTTAATTCGTTGTATTTATTGTGGAACTGCTGAAACGTCGACGGCACCTGCGAAACCGCCTGGTAAGGATTGCGGTTGTAACTTATTTCGCTCTGCGGCTGATTGAAGTCCTGCGCCAAATAGAACGTCATGTACGGAAGCAATCTTTTGTGCCTCTCCGAAGCCGTCAGGTTGTTGCCGATACTCTTTCCCTCCTCCGTCGGTTTTCTATCATCCGGTTTGTCATGATGTTTAATCGTTATAGCAATCACGGAACTAGCAGCTGCAACCAAAGAAATAGGTTTATTATTCATAGCAACAATTATTATAGAAACTATTAGAATCAAATATTCAAGAAATTTATAATATTTTTGTCATAATATTATAATGACCAATATTCATAACACCAGTCCCGATATTTAGGTACACATAAATAAATAGTACAAAAGTAGATAAGTCCAATTTGAAGACTTGAAAGGAAAATGTATAAACGTTCATGGAATAATAAATATAATAAATTACGAGAAGACTTGAAGGACAAGATAAAAGTTTGAAAATTTCTTGAAAGTATTTCTAGTGAAAAAAAGAACAAACATATTCTATTTTTAAGCTCTATTTGCATTATTAATGAAATATTAAGCAAAATATGTCAGTTGTAAATAATTGTATTTATTAAGAAACTATTGTATTATATGAAAACTGTAAATGTTTCGAAGTATGTATAATTGGCTGTGTTTCAACGGATTGATATTAAGATATTCTAGAATTGCTAATATAAAAGGAGATATTTTCAATGAGAAGACTTGAAAGGAAAAGGTATAAACGTTCCTGGAATTATAATATATAATAAATTACTAGAAGACTTGAAGGACAAGACAAAAGTTTGAAAATACCTTGAAAGTATTTTGTAATGGAAAAACAGAACTCAATACAGTATAATTTAAAGTTGTATTTGCATCTGCAATGAAAGACTAAGCAAATTATAGCAATTGGAAATAATTTGTATTTATTGAGAATCTAATGCATTATATGAAAACTGATTTTTTCGACCCACTATATGTAATTGGCTGCGTTTTAACAGATTTAAATGATTTTCTAAATAAATACTATTGCACCCAAGGGGATTTGCGGAGTTATAACCTTCGCGAAATAAACGCATGCAGAATTTGTCCAATAACATTCCTTCGAGCTTTTATTAGCAATTTTTGTTTCCACGAGAGCCCTCGATTAGATGGATTGCGCAAACGGTAATTCTGCATGCGGCGAAATACGCGATTTAATTTATGTTATTAATAAATACACGCGCTCGCAATTCCCCTCTCCACAATATTTATATACGTTTGTGTGTGTATTCATTTTCCTTTTTCTTTATGTAAGATATCAAATTGCGATTCATTGTTTGCTCGCTTTTGCAACAAGAATAAACTCAAACGACTTTCCAACGCACGAAATCGAAGCGACACTTATTCGTTGCATTTAGTAGTAGTAGTAGATGGCGAAAACGAGATCTGCATACCAATTCATCTTGATGTACTTACTCTTCCTTTATTCCTCTATCCAAGCAGCTAATGGATAAGAAAGTTTAAGTTCGGCAAGTGCGCAAGTTTATTTCCTCAAATGTATATATTTTTTATATTTACGTGTAGATCTTCTCTCATTACTCTGAGAGGTTCCAAAATGAATTAGTCTGAGATACTCCTCCCCATCCAATTACAATTAAACTTTGCAACGCATTTCCGTGGCCACTCATTTGTTTGTTTTTTTTTCTTTCACATAAATTGTGAGAAAATGTGCCGTTTTCCAATTTCTTCACATATCCGTTAATTGACGGTTGTTACTTCTTCATTAGGTAATGCGATTAAATGACGGTACATTACTTCATGTCAGCATGTAATGGTTCCAACTTCTTATTATTGATCTACCAAATTAAAGTTAAATATTCTCCCTATAAAATGTGTTAAATAGTAATTATATTTCAAAGTTAAAGAAATTGTTTCCTAAACTTCTAAAAAGTAGTGTTTTATATCTCAAAAAATATGAAAAAAATAATTATAATGGAGTACCCAAATTAAAGCTCAATGTTGTTTACTATTGCCAATATTGAAGAAACATTCCCTTTATTATATAGTTCATTTTAATGATATAGTGGTATCAATTGTCATTTAAACGTAATTCACTGTAAAACATGAGATCTTATGTGGAAAATGGAAAGTTTTTTTTTGGAAAGTGTCCTGCGTTTAATGCATATGTTATTATCAACAGACGTGCGTCTGTCCCGTGCGGGCAATTAATTCCTCTGGAAAACTGTTGCTTTCTATCCACACGAACTTATTGATTGACTGCTGTACTTGCAACTGGAGTGAGCAATTCGCTTCTTCCACAATCCAGTGTCAACGGTTGTTCCGGACGTTGTGCAAATAAATAAAGCAATAAACCATTAACAATGGTTCGATCAGGATATTTCGCAAACACCGATCACCATTCGTTGAGTAATCAAATCGATTTGGGGGACTTTCAGCTATCATTTTATTTCTGCACTCGTTCATAGTTTTAGATTGTTCGTGGGTCGTTTCGTAAATGCGAAGGACATGCCCAACATTACCTTCTACACATCACATCAGTTCGTTACATTTTATTCCACGATCACGACGTTTGCTCAAGTTTGCGATCTGCTGAGATTGTGGGTGCATATTGTTTGATGCAAATCGCTTTTAACGAGAAGCCGTTTACAATCTCTAAACTATTGCCATGAGTCATTGTGACTCGTATCCCTTTTCAGAGTGCTTTAACCAAAGTAGAAAACGTGTTAAATTAATTAACGGATTCTAGATTTTTTTCTTTCTTATAGTCTTTCTCTTCCCATTACAAATTAATTATGTCATGTCGACTAATTACTAATAAGCTGCCTGTGAACATTGTCTGCGTATATATGACCACAATGAAGATTGCTTTCTATTTCTGTTTTATTATTTATAACGGGAGAACAATGTTTTTTATACGTATCATCTTTAATTAGTGAGATTAAATGCAGACGACTCTTCTTACGAAAAACGTCCTTAAATTTATGGATCGTGACAAAATGTATATAATAGAATAAGGAATAAGGATTAATTTATTAGCATACAATCTTTCTTATTTTCTCGAAATGTACTGTTGAAAATTTGAAGTAAGGAAATAACGTCTCGTTTTTAATTAGTTACTTATTTAAATGTAGTCACGTGGTTTTTAAAAATGAATTACTTGATAGTTGTCTAAATGATGAATTACGATAATTTTTTTCCTTAAATTCTTCGAACATAACTGTGTATGAAATGGAATATATATAAATGGAAACTTAAATTATAGGGAAATCAATCTTTGTTAAATATTATCTCGTAATTTGCTGTTGAAATACAGTTTATGAAAATTTAAGGTACCAAAGTCGACTGGTTAAGAGTCCCATGGTGCCACCGCTGACAGATTTTTTCGACATTTATCGGTCAGCAAAATAAGGTAGTGATGCTGATAAAAACTAAAAGTTCATAAATAGGGCAGAAACCAATAAAAAAGGCACCAAAAGAATTTGTCGTTTCTAATTGGTGATGGATTTTAATGCAGTCGACTTGATTTATAAAAAGTCATTACTTTGTAAAGACTGTCAAATTTTACTCGGAAGGTGACTAAATGTTCATAAACTGTGGTATATGGACATAAATGATGAAATTATTGGGATTAATATCTTAGCAATCTAATCTTTGTTCAATTTTATATTTACACCTCAAATCGAATATATGAACATTTAATGTACCTAAAGCAGCGTCTTCAGTATTACTCGAATTTCCTGAAAATTATTAAATGTATGTTTTTTATATTATAAATAATGCAAATTATTTGAATTTAAATTTCTTAAAGTTGTTGCAGTAAATTTAATAACTTAATAATAAAGTATGTAAAATTTAAAATATTTAAAATTAAGTTAAAACTGTATGCAATTAAATTATGAAATATTCATCGTTATAATATATTCAGTTTTCTAATAATTTTAGGTCAAAGGTCATGAAAACCTAGACGTCAATGGTATTAAAATAGATTGAATTTCTTTTTGTGAATGTATGTTGAATATAATTAGGAAAGACTGTGAATAATGTATGTAATTTCACGATATAATTGAGTGTAAAATGTCTGTGACATATCCAAGATAGTATGTAGTTGTAGTTTAAAGAGCGTAAAGTTTCGTAGTGAAAACGTGTCCGCGAAACCTAAAATGGCCATCGATATTTATTTGACTTTAAATGGGGTGCAGAGTTGCACAAAAAATAAGAAACAAGATTAACCGCGGATTTGTTCGCCTTATAAAGGATCAGCAGCCGCAGCAGCACAGAAGCGACGGGAAACGGCGCTCGAAGAGATCGTGCGATCTCTCGCATTAACTTTGAATCGGTTTACTGCGCCAATTGCGAAAATGGATTATAAATGGAGATGATTTATTTCGTTATCGATAATCCGAAAACGCAGCATCGATTATGCTCCATTTCCCAGGCGATTTCGTTCATTTTTAGTTGCTCTGGAGCTTCGCTGAGTTGCGCCAATTAACGTTGAAATAGAGTGATTTTCGCTATGGAGTAACGTCGAAAGGAAAGTAATTGTTGTTGTTGGAGGACACAAAGCGCGCATATAAAAAAATAGAGCGTTATTGTTGCCGTTTCCGGTAGTTCGTCCCGAAGAGATTTAGAAACTACGTGTCCGATGCGAACACGGATGGCGGATTTGTCGGTTTTGTCCGATTGATGTGTATTGTCCACTTATTTACTGTTGCGGCATTCGACAACACTTCCGTTATCCTTGCTTTATCAGGACAGTCACGCTCATCAATTATTTGCTCGCAGGATCTACATGATCCACGCATTCCTGCTGAACCTCGTGCCCTGCCGATGCTCCTGCAAATTCTAAATTACCGTAAACTTGAACTTGTTTTTTCTTCTTCTTAAAGTGGAACATCGCGGTTCAACGATACAATAAAACGCCAAAAGAGGAAAAACGATAGAGAAATGCGCGCATCTTCAAAGATGGAGAACGCAATTGTTGTTTTTTTTTTAAAACAGTATTTACGGTCACAGCGTGGTCATTTTCTTCTGCTTTGCTGCAGCTCGCCACTTCCGTGTTTCTTACATACATAATTTAATTCTGTTCTTTCTTTCCTACCTATTTACACGAGTACAGCGCCAATCAGCACGCAATTTATTTCTGGGAGAAAATATTTGCTTTTGTACACTATTTTTTTTGCGCGTTCCTAATTACTATTCCCATATTTGCTTTTTCCTTATATTCAACTTACTTTTGATTGCTGTAATTTCGTATATATATTTTCCATAAAAACATTTAATTACTACAATTACAAAAATAACAATTTCATTCTCGCGTTCAAAAACAAATTTATACATTTGAACTTTATAATTACATTTCATGTTACTCTTGAGTCTCAACTAATATACTAGAGTCAACAACTGCATTATAACTTTCTTAAACTGAACAACATCGGGTACTTCAATATTTGCATAAGTAGATCCGTTTATTTAATTCTTTCCGAGATCCCTGATCGAGGATCAATTAAACGAGCGATTTCCGAATGCTAATCATGGTTCTCCGGATTAATTTGATCGATTATTTGCGAATGCCATTGGAGAACGTGTTTGTTCCGATAGGCAGATTTTTTTTGAGAAGCTCACGTTCGCGTTTTACGAAAGTATTGAATTCACTTTCAATTTGCCTGTCTTTCCAACAGCAGGAATCGCTTTCATTGTGAAGATGCATTTATTATTTCATTCCGCCTGCAGCCGCTTCCCACGTGTTAACATCGCATGATTTATTAAGCCAATTGCGTTATATAATTTATATTACCTATTTAGCGTGTAATTATTATTCTTGTTCGATATTTTTTTTTTCTAAACATTTTATTTGTTAGTAATCTTTACTCTTTATTTTTTATAGACAATGATTGTCCAAACGCCATATATATATAATATATATAATTTTTAATATAAAAACATTTAATTGTTTACTTAAGAAACTTAAATGATAGGTTTTATGAAGAAATTATACAAGAAACACAGTAGGGGTACGTTTTGAGAACTTGCAGTAAATTATTGATGTCTGAGTAATTTTTAACTTATATATAAATCGTTGTAGGTAGAGTTGTTTCTAATGATTTTCAGAATAACATTTGTTGGGTATAGTTCCTTTTTATCAATATAACTTACATAAGTTACCAAACGGAATCATTGTCTCTAAGTAGATTCATCCATTGGCACTGATAATATTATTGTTTTCTGTTTTTAATCAAGTACATCAATCATTTCGTCTATTCTTCTATTTCTTACAGTTTTATTATTGATTGGCATAGCTTTCACATCTTTATCACCTTTCTTCAGAACCGATGAGTAAGGTATTTTGATAACTAGTCTTAAGAGTAATAGAGTTGCAGTATGGGTAGGTAGCGATTTTAATGTTCTATAAATTTTCATTTACCCCCGTGGTGTGTAGGTCCCACGTTGGGTTTGATGCTTATGATATTGTGTTAACATTCTCACAAATCAATAAATTTTGTAATTTGATTTTTAAACTGGTTGGCAGCAAATAATTTTTGTAAAAGATCAGTGAGATTTTCGTGTATTATCGAGTATTAAATTATTGTACATGCATATGCAATGTTTTATTATGAAATCTTTCAATTGCACAATGAAACTTCTGATAATTCTCTGAAGGTGTTGGATGTCTATCGGATCCACGTTGGCCATAAGTTTTTGTTCTCTCGAAAGGAAATAAATCCGCATCTGCGATGCAATAAAATCTCTTCGCCGTGTGCGTGCAGGATGGAAATGCGGAGGGAAACGAAAGGAAAAGAGATTGCAACGAATGTGCGGGGCTTCGCGTTTGTTGTTCGTCGACGCGCGAGAATAACAGTAATAAAAGTAAAACAAACGAACAAATAAATAAAAGAACAGACACACACATAGAAACAGAGCCCTCCCAGTTTTAATTCCGCATAAAAGGATTTATTTGCATCACGCACCGGTAGCTTTAAGAGGAAGCGCACTTTTATCGTCCTATTTTTTGTTTGTTTGTTTCTTTTGCTTTTGTATTTCAAAGCTTATAACCGATATCCTGGAGAGTGATTGCCGCAATCACTTCCCGGGCGATCGTCCTTTGAGTCTGTTCGTGTTTCATGTAGAAGAACCGACGTGTCGGTGGTTTCTCACGAGGAATGCGATTTGCAATCGGCGATCCTTGAAAGTTTTTTTTTTCGAAGGATTTATTAAACAACAATGAGCACGGCAATTTGAAAGAAAAAGAAGTAAAAATATGAAAGAAAACTGGAACAAATTCCGGACAGCTGTCACAATTAGTCGTTTGTTTTGGACATGGTGAATTATTTACCTTCAAAAGAATAGTTGCTTCATCATCTTATTAATTTTTTGGCATTTATCGAGTTTGCAATGCAATGAGCGGAATTACATGGTTTTAATGAGGGTTTTCAATGCACACGATTGGTTTCCAATTATCCTTTTTTTTTTGTATGTATACATTGATTTTTTAAAATAATAATCTTGTGTTTCGCAAGATTACAAATTCGTAATTGTATTTTAGTTATTAGTTTTTTGTATAACATTTTTATTTCCATTTTTCAATTAGTTTCAATTCAAATATCATTAAGCGTTTGCTTAGAAATTGTCTTCTATAATTATAAGAAGTTGAGTAAACAGATTCAATGATTTCAAAACATTTATTCATTTAGAATAAAGTTGCTAAATTTCGTAGTAACATGAGGATTTTAGTTTATTTCTTGGAATTTATAATAATCATTTTATGCCAGAAACAACTAAGTAAATTGGACAATTTTAATGAAATTATATTTTCTTTGCTTGTTTTATACGTGTTTAAAAGTTGTTTTAACTTAATTTACAAATTCTATTTGTTAAGAAATTATTCAACATTTAATGGTTATTTAGACATTGACTTATATACATTAAATATTAAGCTGATTCAGTGGTTTCAAAACTTTGTAGTAAGTTAAGTCATTTATAAATAGTTTATTTGTAATTATTGGTTATTTTTGTTTATTTAATTTTTATTTCCATTTTCAATTAGTTACAATTCAAGTAGATGTAGAGTATAAAAATTAAATGAATAGATTCAGTAGTTTAAAAAACTTCAATTTATAAATTATTTACAAGTAGATTGAGGCAAAATTTTAATATTTCGCTAAAACTTAACTCTAAATTCTTATGAAATTAATGTTTTCTTGTACTATACCTGCTTATTTTATAAATTTATGTAAAAGTTACTAATTCCGTTCTGTAATAACAACAGGTTTGGAAGATTTCGATGAATCATCAAAAAATATGCGTATAATACATTTCGTGTCGGTTATATTTGGTAAATGTATTCTCGTTCTTAGTTTTATTTAAACTATGGAAACAAAGAATCATTTTCAATTAGTTATAATTCAAAAGTCATTGAACATTTATTTATAAATTGTATACCATCTGTACATTAAACATCAGCAAACAGATTCAATGATTTCAAAATTTTATTTATTATGCACTATGTAGACAAAAGGCAGCCTCTGGGAAAGGGAAGGGACATAATTATAGGGATTATAGATACTGGAGAGGATTGGAGTCTTTTGAGATGAATTTAAGGCAAAGGGAGAGGTATCTATCGAGGACTGGTACAATTTTGGTTTTGGAATAGAGGTCATTCGGAGGTAATCTTTTGATATTTACTGATATTTTTCTTCGATTTTATCATAATCATAACTTTTTGTAATGAAACTACTTTCTTCTAAGTAAATCTGACATTTCTAATGGAATCAATGTTTCTTTGAAATTATATTTTCTACGCTTATTTTATACATTTATTTTAAAGGTTCTAACTTACGTAGTAACCAGAGGATACAAATATTTTAATAAATCAACCAAAATATGCGTTTATTACATATTCCTGACGGTTGCTCAAGTTAATCGCCTTTATTCTCGTAAAGCGTGCTTCTGGTCCGGCAATTAAATGTCAGCCGTGAAATTTACGATCGCCGTAAACTATTTGAAAGTAGTACTGGAATCGGAATCGAAGAGCGTTTTGCAACGATGATGCCGACAATAATAATAACGATAATAATAATAATGGCGAATGCAAATTAGCTCTAGATGCACTTTTACAATTGGATAATTTCAAAGCGGTTACACAAACACACCGCAGCATGCAATTTATGTAACGAATTCCGCATGGTCTAATGGTTTATTTACGGTGCATGAATGCTACTCTCCTCATACCTTTGTTTTCTCTTTCGTTTCGGCCCTAAAGAAGAATTACCGGTTCTCCGGGGAAACAAAACGTAGGCGTGCGTGGACAGGGTGAAAGTTGAGAGATGTAGAGATCCGTTTTTGGACGTTATTCAACAGAAGTTTACGTAACCGAAATCGGAAGAAAGCCGCCGCGATTCGATAAGCGGATCACCTCAATTTTTCTTCAAGAATTATGCAAATTTACGTCCTTTATATCACGTTTACTTTATTTATTTTTGTTAGATATTTTTTTCTTACGTAACTGTAATAGTAATTGTTAGTTATTTTCTTTTCAATAACCTTGCGAGGAGATTCGAACAATCGGCCTTTGCCGCAGAAACTAATTTATATTGTTTTCTGGTGCAGACGTTGCCGGTTGATATTTGTGATAGTTGCGATAAAGTTTTAAGAAGTTCCAACGTCAAACCACAAAGCGAAATATCGTATTCGGATCCGTACCCAATTATCATCAACGAAAACTTAACCTTTCGCCGAACCGCACACAATACTCGTTCGCTAATTAAGTTCGTACGCTCGCTTTAATTGAAATAGTTTATTTAGTTCAATTAATTGCGAATCGGTAAAACTGGATAAATTGATGCTGTTTACCGAATGTCTGTGTATATACATTTTTTTTTGTAGTCGCTGTTGCATTCCTTCATATTTGCAATTTATGTAAAACGTTTGATTAATTTTAATTTAGTAATAAGTGAAACATGAAATTCTCTTAATATTTCCATTCTCATCCTATTTAGGGCCAAGTACGTTTGTGCATTTGCTTATCTTAGTTCCAATTTGTTTTTAGTGTTGATCAAATAGGTGGAGATGTATTATAAAAAAGGGAGGTGTTGTGTCCATGCCTTAAATTGGATTCATATGCAAATAATTATTTAGAATATTTCTATTGCTCTATGAATTCTTAATCATTGTCATTAAAAAGGATGCAAAAGTCTTTGTCATTAGTTAGCAGTTATTAATCTTCGTGAAATATTAGTCAATATGAAGGAATCGTGTCAAAACGGTGGAGGTGTTGTGTCAATAAGGTGGATGTATTTGTGACTATGTATTAAATTATATCTATATGCAATGTTTTCTTTTGAACTATTTCCATTAGAAAAACTATTTCCATTAAATAAAATACATAATTTTATTTTTTCTCATTATCATCGAATTCAAATTTGTATGCTAAGTACATACACATGCATTTGCTTTAATTGTAATAGTTTAGTTCCATTAAATACGAGCCAAGTTTAATTAATTTCAATTAATTAATTTACAATTATTCGGTAAATTATTTAGTAATTAACAATTAGTTTTGGAATAGGTAGTTGCATTCGACAGGATTGATTTAATAAACTAAATGGTTTATTTTGTTTGTTTAAACACAAAAAATGGATTAGTCGGACCCAAACACGGCTTTTTCTGACACATTTCGCTTCCATTATTACACTGTTCGTTTTTCAAATTAATTGCGAATTAGCAGTTGCGAGTTGGGTTTCTTCATATTTACAACATGTTGACATTCAATAATTTGTTTTGCAATTATCAACTCTTCGAAATTGCTGGTTGCAATTAACATTTTAATAACTATTTGCTATTAAGAAATTTATTGTGCAAATACATTTATTTTAATGATTTTGAGAACTTGAACTACTTTATTTGAACTATTATTTAGGCTAATTTAATATTTTAGGGCAGAAAGACCAATAGTCTATAGCAGCGTTTTCCAAACTGGGAGGCGCGGACTAGTCTAAAGGGAGCCGCGAAAATTAGTCGCAGTGAACAATTGTCCAAATGACTGCTAAAGTTTTAATATTTTATGAAATGGATTAAGGGACAGGGAGGCGCCAAATGGTTAAATATTCTTATGGGAGGCGTAGTAACATCAAGTTTGGAAACCGCTGGTCTACAGCCCTTTGCAGCAATTGAATTAATATTTTAACTTTATCTTAAACGTGTTGCAAAATATGATTCTGGAACTTTAATTTAATAAAATAAGTAGTATTAATATAAAAGTTACAAGTTGTAATTATTATTTTAATTAAGTATTAACTTATAAGGAATTTATTATTGATATTGTTTTTAAATTTATTTTCATGATTTTAACAACTTTGTATTTTTTTGTTAATTTATTATTTTAATTGGACCTTTAACGTGTTGCAAAACAGAACTTTGTTTAATCTTTTTGCATAGAATGTTTCTGGTATTTAATTAGATTTAATCATGTTGATGGCATTAAAGGTAATGCAATTTTCAACTTCCTCAATTCTCCCCGACCACCTTAAAAATTGCTGCGTTATGCAATTCCGTAAAAGCCTCATCCAATAAATCTTTGTGCTCAATTATCTTTAACACGCTTCCACTAATTGGTAATGAATTTGATCGACAGAATGTTTTATTATTTGGGAACGATACATGATTGCAGCCTAGAATATATTTATTAGTTTTTTGTTGAGTCACTGTGATTCAATTTGTGTAACATAACGGATTAATATGAAGAGATTAATAGTTTAATAATTTACAATTATTCGTAATGATTATCTGTATTTGATTGATGATAAATCATAATTATACAAATTTCTTTGTAATGAATTTGAGTGGATTTATAAAAGGAATTATTTAACTTCATTAAGTTAAGAATTAGTTTCCTTTTATACTGCATTTCATAATGATTTTACTGAATAGTCATGATGTTCCAATAAGTAAGTTTATTATTATTTCTTCGTGCAGATGTTCTTTTTTATTGAGTTTAAATGACACGAATTATTTGTTCCTTGTTACAGTGAAGTTAAGACGTAACGGTTTCCATTCAGAATTCGAATTTAATTATAATTTTCAGTTAATTTGATGATAATAATAATATTTATTAGCCATAAGAAGCGATCTAAGTTTTTAATTAGTTTTTGTTGGTTTAGTTCAATGTTTTTCAACTTTTTTAAAATTTCATAGTGCACTTGAATCTTGAAGTTGAATTTACACGGCACACTTTGTTTATTATTGTGAACTTCTATGGAATTAATTGGTGTCAAGTTTAATGTTGTTTTTTTATTACAATAAATATTTTATTAATTTGAAAGTATTGTTACTAGTATGAGAATAGTTTGTATTTATTTATTTATTTGTTATAGTAGATACATTGCTTGTAAATAAATAAAAAAAAAATATTTGTTATTAGTTGCGAAATTATTTAATGTTTGATTAAGTTGAAGGTGTTCTTACCAATGGAAAGCAGCAGAAACAAAGGTATTGTTGATGCTAATCTGGCCATTATGATTATGATGATGTCCTCAGATATGAGTATAAAGGGGCACCGGAATAACGTTTCTTCGCACTGTGTGTCTCTAGCTACGATCTCTAAAACTAACTGCTGATGATGATGATGGATGGATTGATAAAAAAGTGCGCGTGTCTTCTACACCTTACATGGTATGTGCACCCTGCTTGTACACCGAATGCCGTGGATTGAGCGCGGCCAACTAAAGCAATGGTACTAAAATACATAGATGTAAAGAAGGAAAGTGAACGTCCCTGCCATAAATCGCGTCCCAGTCCCCTCTTTTTCTCTCTCTTACAATGTTCATGTGTATGTTTACATTCTTCTTTTGCGGGCAATGTCAATGATGGTTCTCGGTTCTCCTTCAGAAGGACGCCCGAAGATGACACCGCGAAATCGTTTCCTCGTTTCGCAACACGAACAATTTCGGTTAATAGAGAACCGCACCTCCGCTTCGAAATTAGTGGATCATCTTTGAGATGATCGGGAATTGGATTAGGTAACAATTTCTTCTTGTAGTTTTAATCTATTTTTTTTTTCACTTTCGTTACTTAACGACTTTGATTTATAATACACGCAAGTCACAACCGACAAGCATCTCCTGTAATTAATTATAAAAGGAATTTCATCCTTTCATTCAGACAACATTCACAAAATAGTTGTTAATATTTGATGGATTCTTCAATCTGAAATTTTCATTGTAGTATATGACATTAATTATATTTCATTCTTTGTTATTTCTAGGAATTACGTTAATAATTGGTGGATTCTTCAAACTGAAATTAACAATTACTGTATCATACAACTAATTATATATCCCACTTAGTTATTTGGTGGAATTAACAGTTTTCACTTTATTATGCAGCATTAATCTGCAATTTATTCTAATATTCATTATTTAATAATTATCTCATAACCGGTGAAGGTTTCATTTAATTCCCGTTTAATTAATTTGCATGTACGGTATTTAATGCACGTTCAGCGACGTTAATCGTCCTTAGCATTAGAAAGATAAAATTTCATTTTTTTCTCTCGACCATAAAAAAAATGTTTCCTGATATCTAATGTTATCCAATTTTCTTTTATCCATTTCAATTATATTACATGTCTAATTGCATTATAATTTTGCACAGTTTGCAATTAGTTCTATCTCATTAATGGTAATGTTTATTGGCTGCACCTACGCTACAAAACCTCCTACATTGTTTTTTTTAACATGTATGTTTATTTACAATTGTTTTATGCAATGAATAATTAGTTTTTTTTAGTAATTATTACATAAAAGTTATGTTTTATTTACAATAATTAATAAGTAGATAAACTTCGTATTTAGTACATTCAAATAACATGTTATTTTATAGATCAGCGTTTCTCAAGCTATGAATAGCGTTATATGTTTGAATGACTTTGCATTCTATTCAAACGTGAATAATAAGTAAATTTTGTGAAATTGCTCCAGTAGGTCAATAGCCAGAATATTAAAATGTTATTTCTGCTACTAAATATTGGTATTGTATCCTGAATGAAATATATATCGTGATCTTCATCTGTTTTCTTGCCTATACGTGATGAACCACATGGCCATGATAATACTTATGCAATTTGATTTAAATTTGTATGTTCAATTTTTGTAATTTCCTTCATTTGTTTTGTATTAGATGGTCCTCCAGCCGATGTTGGTGTTAAGTGCTGAGTTTATCTATCTTGCCCTTTACAAATCTGTTCATGTAGTTATATGTAATCGTTTGTGGAGAACCAAGGAGCATTGTTAATTGCTCTGAGCGTATTCGGCTGAAACCTCTGCTTCACGTCTATGCTTGTATTGCAGAGTCCCAAAGTTGTATTTCATAAGTCCATATGGACTATATAATTGGGCAATAGAGGAGAGCGAGTATCTGCCCATCAGCCTATAAAACTCCTTTACCTTCAGTTCCAGCTATTTTCTTTTTGTTTTTTTTTATCTAAGTGCATGTCTAAAAAAAAAATGAAATTTATTATTGTTTCATGATAATTATTGTAAAATAGATATAGAAATATATGTAGGTATCAAAATTGGTGACACTTTATTGACTGATTAATTATTTACAAAAAAATTATACAAAGTAATTTTCATGTTAAAACTCATGTTTTGCAAGATGTTAAAGGTCCAATTAAATAATAAATTAACAAAAATAACAAAGTAGTTTAAAGTTCTTAAAATCATGAAAATAATCTAAAAAACAATTTCCAATATACATTTCTTCTTAGCTATTAGTTATTAAAATGTTAATTACAACTTTTAATTTTCATATTAAGATTTTTTATAAATTAAAGTAATATTAATCCTATTACTGCAAAGGATTATAGAGTATAGGTCTTTCTGATATATATTTAGAAAATTTATAATGAAATTTACGATTTTAGTTATTATTTTTATAATAATTCTTTCATATTTTTTTATTATATTACTAAAACGAACTTGATAATCTATGTAGTTTTAAGTAAATAGAATAATAGTGAATAGTTGTGTAACGAACGAATTTCGATTGAAGACGATGTCAACCGATAATCAATTCAATTTACCCTACATTTTTAGATATGACAGCAAGTATAATTCTAATAATTTAGTGTAAGATGTTCTTTAAATATAATATGTATATGTTGTCCGAATTTATTGATCTTTTGCTGAAGTGTTCGTTAACTAATCTGTTCGGAGTCAGAATAGTTCGTTCACCGATTAGCAACTGTATATTCATTAGTGTTTCATAATAACATTTATAAAGATAATCTTGATCAGTTTGTGCAGTTTGAACAAAGTTGAATTCATTGTTCACGGATATAAAGACAAGAAGTGAATTTGATTTTACAATAATTTATTGTATGTAATTTGTAATACTTGTTAGCGCTCCCATTTCAAATTGTTGTTGCAAATAAACATCGAGTCGATGTAGAAAGGTTCTTTTTAGGTCTCTATCGAGTCGATTAAGGATATCCTAGAGACATATGACTAATTCTGAAATATCCTTTTGGCCTCTTTGAATTCGCAAGAAGTCTGGAGGTGCTTTCTAAAGCGATTTGCCGCCGCAATAAATGCAAGTATTTAATGCCGTGGAAAATAATGGACGTGAGGAAAGTCCTCTAGCCTCGAGCAAATTAGAAAAAGACTGGAAGGCGACGAGAAAATTTACAATATGGAGCAAACGGCAGCAGGAGACGCATTTTATTTTCTTTGCGAAATTGTTCAATTTGCATTTTTAATTCGTACTAGTTTCGATTTCTAAAACACGAACGGAATTTGCGCGTTGCATAAATGATTCGAGATTACAATGACGATAATCGAGGTTCAATTTAGATGTAATAGTATTATTTTACATGTGCTTTCTAAATGAGACCACCCAGACGTTCCTACTGTGACTGCACAAGACTCTATGGATTTTCTATGTTGCCATTCCCTGAATAAAACATTGAAAAAATACATTTTTTGCTTAGGAAAATTTGAGTTTGAGAGTTGGAAAACTGGAATCAATTTCGGTTTTTCGCGGTTCAAAATGGTTCCATAAAGAATAAAACAATGTGGAATAGAAAAATCTGGTAATTTGTAGAATCAAAAACTGGTGTGAATTATGTTTGGAAAATCACTTTGGTACAATTTCATTTTCTATTTTGTTAATAGTAGAATAAAATAATGAGAAAAGGACAATTTTATTTAGAAAAATATTGTTTTAAGTCTGGTAAACTGCTGTCAATTGCAATGTGATTGCAGAAGAATCTGTGTGAATCAATGAGGAAAAGAAAACTTTGAAGGTATTATGAGGGATGAAAAACTGCTGTCATTATGGTAGGATTACCATTTTTAAATCTATATAATACAATGGAAAAAATGTTTTGAGAAATTTGGTGTTTAGGGGTTGGAAAAACTGTAGTCAATTACGATTTGGAAAATTATCGGATAGTTTAATGGAAACTGGGATAGCGTTGAAACGATAAATTGATTAGCACGCTGACCTCCATTTAGCCAAGACATCATCAGCATTCTCGGTGCGTTTTCGAAGAGAGAAACCTCCTCCGACTGCGACATCTGGTCCCCGAAGACTTACTTTCATCCATACCACCATCATCATCAACATTATCAACATAATCCTCACCCATAGGTGTAATTTGCATACGCACCGATAGCAAATCGTCTCGAAATAGAAACCGAGTACGATTTTATTACCATTTATTGATCGAGTCCGAATCTCGCCTCATCGATCTGTTTACCTCCCCATCGGATAATTCAAGGCTAATCAAAGTGTGAAATCAATTGAAAAGTGAAAAAATAGAAGAGAATTCGCAATTACACCAACGTTCATCGAATTATTTCAACGGCAACGGTTGCATTTCATCAGTCGGTTTTGTTTTCCCTCTCGTCTGTTCATTTTCAATTACGCGCGGATTCAATAGTTTTATGTATTTATTTTTATACTTTCCAATTTAAAAAGAAAACGTGGAAGCAATTTCAATATTATTCTTATAATAATTAGACATCTTTATATCCCAACAATGTAAACAGTTTACTTTAGTAATTCACACATTAATAACAAAGTTTCTACGAGAAGTTCATTACAGGTTTTACCAAGATTTTTGCATATTTTAATTTCTTAGAATTACTGTTTTACAACTTTTAAATAATGATATTCATTACAACAATAATTACGAAAAAAAGAAGGTAACCTAATAATTGTTTGTGTGAAGGACCAAGTAGGTGGGTGAAATTATAATGCGGATTCTTTCTCTTCTGGTTTAACTCTATATTGTACCCCTACTTTACTCGGCTAACTTCATGTTGTACGCATTACGGTTTGAAACCCAGTGGTGTCATAACAATAACAAAGCGAAAAAAAAACACAACAAATAAATGAAAGTTCCATTGCTGCAAAGGGTTATTTACCATCCTTCAACCTGAAACAACAACTTTTATTTTTTATTACTACTTATGTATATGTTACAGCTTCTATTTATTCTAAAGTGTTACGCACTCAAATATCTTAAGAAATAATAACTTACACAATAGATTTATAATAACGAAAATTTTTATGTCTATAAATATTAAATTTTGTTCACTGATTTACTTAATATCCTTTTTTGGTCATTAATAAATTATGTAGGTGTATATAAACTATTGAAAGTCTTGCATAATATTATGCAACAAAAAAATATTTGTAAGTTAATGAAATTGAAATTCAGGAATTTATTGGCAAATGAATGATCTTGGGTATTCCGTTTTTTTAAATTTAAAATTTCGTTAGTTTTCTCTTATATTTATTATAATTTATTACCTATTATACTTTATAAAATTTTCTTTATAAACCCACATGTATTGTAGTAAGGTTTTATTCATGAGGTTTAAAATAATTTAGAAATTTGAATATTTTTTTCGAAATTTTAATGTTATATAATAAGTTCAGGATAATTTTGCTTACTGAATCATTTAGAAATTAGCAAGTCTTCTTTAGAATATATAAAATCTAATATATATTTCGAGGATTAAACCAAATCATCAATAATAATTATTTTAAGACTTTCAGTTAAGTGAGAATTGTCTTTCATTTACATACATATAATTAGTTAAATGTAATATTTAAAAAAATTAATATTTTCAGGAAATTTTATATTTAATTATTATTTATAAAAAATTATAAATAAATGAAATAAATAAATATACATAATTCTAAATAAATACAAAAGTAACTAAGTGCTGGCCAAAGCGCTGTCGACCATTGGTCTTTCCGCCCATGAATAATTTAAGGAATGATAATACTTAATTTAAATATCTTAGCTCAGTAATTTCATTAAATTCGTTAATTGTTGATTGTGTTAGGAAACGTATCTGATTAAATTACTAAGATAAGATAAAACAACATCTGGAAAAGGGAAAGAATATAATTATAGGGATTATAGGTACTTTTTTTTTGAAGGAGTGGAAACCTTCAAAAAGGGATTTCGGCTGGAGCAGGAACCGTGGTACTGTGTGATTTCTACGCACTAAAACCACTCCCCCTCAACAAGCACGCAGGACCCGGTGTTAACCATTGTCTTTCTGACCATGATGTATCTAATCGTGCAAGTTGCTCCGCACTTTCTGCCTCTTTGCCACTGAGCTAGTTACATCTCTGTACTCTGTTCTTTGCGCTGGGCCTTTCTTTCATCTGGCTCCTTTCTGCTCAAGATGTCTTTAATCTATGACATTCCAGCTCTCTTCGCTTCACAGCATGGTGTTAACCAGGTTCTCTGGTTCCAACATCTCTCCCAGAATTGTCTCAGTCTCGTGCTTCAGTGCTGTCCACTGATGGCATCTAAAGATGGTGTGCTTTGGACGTTGTCCTCCTCACAATACTAACACTTTGGGACGCTCTGCTTCGCAATAAAGTGTAGATACTTTCCAAAGCAACCGTGTCCGGACAGAGCCTGCGTTACGTGATAAGTTACTTCGCCATGCCTTCTTCCTATCCATTTGGCCACATTTCGTATCAATCTTCTGGTCCATGCTCCTTAGGTTGACGCATGCCACCTTTCCTGCCATCTTATGACTGCCTTTTCTCATACACTGTTCTTGGTGATTCCGCTGTTTCTGCCCTTGTCCATCTCCGCCCTTTCCTTGATCAGGAGTTCGATAGGTGGAATTCCTGCAATTACCTCGCGTATTTTGATACGGTGGAGTATGCATTGCACACTCGTATTGCCGCATTTCTCTGTGCTCTCCCTAGTATTGTTCTGTACTTTGCCACATGTATGGCCTTATCCCAGATTGGTGCTGCATATAGCATCAGAGACTGCACAACGGTACCCAGAAGCTTTCTTTTTTTTGCTGGATTTTGGTCCTCCCATGTTCGGCATCAGCCTGCTTATGCAAGTCAATGCTGCCCGTTGTGCTGCATTGGTGACGTATTGACCGTAGGTGAGACAGCTGTCTATCGTCACCCCCAGGTATTTCAACGATTTACTGTTTCCGTGACTCGGAATGTGTTCGGTCTTGTTTTCTTCTTCCTACCAGCAGTACTGCTTCTGTCTTTGCTGGTGCTAAGCTGAGACTCTTGCTGCTCATCCAAGCTTGTATGTTGGTAACTGCCAGGTTTGCCGATTCCATCAAGTCCTCTTCGGTTTTTGCGACCGCTAAGATTGCTAGGTCATCCGTGTATCCCAGCTCTGTGAATCCTGCTGGTTGTTCGATTTGTAGGACGCCATCATATACTATGTTCCATAGTGTTGGTCCTAGCAACAATCCTTGCGAGACGCTGCAGGTGATGGTCATCTCAGCTACTCCTTTCTCACTTATAATTTTTATTTTTCTTTCACTTATAGCTACTTATAATTTTTGTGATACTTGTCGCACAGCCTCTTCTCTATTTCGCTGAGAATCTTTTTCCAGGACACTGATTGATGGCATTTTTAACATCCAGGGTCAGCATAGCATACAGTTTCCTTCTGTTCCTGGTACCAGTTACAGCTTCAGTAGCAATCAGCCATTACACTTGAACTGTGTCTGTTGTCCAAATTTTATAATTTATTCAAATTTTAGCAGCCATTATGTTTACAAAATAGATCAAAAATGATAAATAAACGTAATAAATAAAAATACATAATTCTAAATAAATAAAAAATGAACAATGGTGCTGACCAAAGCGCTATCGACCATTGGTATTTCCGCCCATGAATAATATAAGGAATGAAGATACTTAAATTAAATGTTTTATCTCAGTAACTTGATCAGTTTCGTTTCCTGTTAATTGTGTTAGGAAATGAATCTGATCCAATAATTTGATAAGATAAGAAAAAAAAAACAACCTCCGGGAAAGGGAAAGAATATAATTATGGGGACAATAGGTACTGGTGTATGGTAAGTGTGGGATACTTATAAGGATAAATTGAGTCTTTTGAGATGAATATGAGGGAAAGGGAGAGATAAAGTTTTTATTTAATTAGTTTTAATTTTGTCAATGTTTTCTTTCATCGACATTTTTTGAACTTTAGTTAATTGGTATTATTTGTTTTTGTTTTTTAGAGAAAACTTTAAAAAGTTTAAAATCATTATTTATACAAATTGTAATTACATGTATGAGTGAAAACTAAAGAAAAAACACTATATAATAATGTTACATTTAGAATAATTCGCTTTCGAAATTTTGCCGAAGGGGGATGAAATTTAAAATTAATAAAAAAAAATAGGTGGATAAACCGAATGCACGTATGAGTGAATAATATACCTGTTGTATATTTTTCAAATTATAATTCGTGTATTAAACCATTTGTAAATAACATACATGGGATAAAACGCATGCAACTGCATCTGTTTGAGGATGCTGCGTGAATAAATATATATACTATATAGTATGTGTGCATATTTGTGTGTTTCCACATGTCTCTTTTTTATTATTTTCGTACGTTCGGTGCTGCTCTGTTCGGTCAACTAAACCGGAATAAAATATAAAATTACGTATGCAAATTAATACGAATAATAATAATATTATGAAGTCGGATTTATATATTTGCGTGCCCCTATCAAATTGAGCGTGCAAAATAATTTCGGAATCGCGAACCGCACGTTTCCCAAATTAATAAACATTTTTATATTCATATAGAAAAAAATGTAGATTTTTATGTTTTAATTTAAAAAAAAAGTTGGTTAGATATTTATATCAATCAATTTATTTTTCTGGATGTAATTTTTTATAAAATACACACAAAAATTTGAGAAAATATGTATGATTCTGTAGAAGGTTTGCTTAATTAAAGAATCAATTTAGACTACTGGTTTCTAATCTCGTGATTAATCCAGTTGGAGAAAAGTATAATAACAACAAATGAAAAAAAAACCTGACCTATCGAGCGACATTTGCTAGAGAAATTTCTCGTTCTCAGTACTAATTAAAAGGCAAAGTCGTCTCAATTCTTTCATATTCGTTCACACAAACGCGATTGTTTGTTTCGAAGGACTTGTGTGTGTCTTTGCAACGCATTTTGGGTGAAAAGTTCGTCAGAAAAGGCGAATGGAAATCGCGAGGCCAATAAAAAGAGAGATTTTATTTTAGCTAGATCTTTTTTTGTTTGTTTGTTGTTTACGCATTTCGTAATTCATTCAGGAATGCAAATGTTTTCTTTAGATATATGTATATTGTTGGGAGAACGCGAGAGAACCGATCCAAATATATTTATTTCTCCATTGAACTGAGATTGAGAGAAAGGGAAATCACTTTAATTGGGAACTCGGAGCGGATTTTATTCCATCCACGCGAAATTCTCCACCTGCTTTTCCCACAACTCCGCGACAACATCTACTTCGAAAGTCCAATATATGGGCAGGGTATTCCGAAAATCTTGTTACATTTTCTAAATCTAAACATCTGCTTCTCTTTAATTTATTTGCAATCATCTCTTTTACACAATTTTGTAAACGTTTCTTTTAAAAAGCGTTGTTAGCACTACGCACCAATAAAAATGTCTGATTTTACAATTTCATTTTAAAATTTCCACTTTTTGATATTTTTTTTAAAATTTTATTTTTATTTATGGAAATCCACTAGTAATAAATCAATAAATATAAAAATATATTAAGTACTTTTTAAAAGTTTTAGTAGAAATAGCTTTGTTAAATTTTTGATAGTTCTAGTGTTAATAATATTTTTATTCCTAACAAATCTCAACATGACTTAAAATATCTTTAGTAACAAGGGTTGCATACATAGCAATTAAAAAGCGTCTTTAGTTGTTTCCCATAGCAACTATGAAGCATCAATAATAGTAATATGTAGTTAGAATCATCAATTAACAAATAAAACTTGCTATAGTAATTGTCCATAAAAACCTTATAAGTGCCCTTAAAATATAGGCATTTAAAAAAATGTTCAAAACAACCAGGAAGTGTCCTTATTAATTATCCAAAATAGCCTTACACATAAGTTTTTCAAAACCGGAAGTGTCTATAACCCTTTCAGCTCTTGCAACTTTTTCAGAGATCAATTTTACAGACATAGGATCAGCGGTTTTTAAATTTGAGGTTACTACGCCTCCCTTAAAAATATTTAATCATTTGGAACCTCACCTTCCTCGTTCATACAAATAAAACTTTAACAGTTATTTGGAAAATTGCTCACTGTGACCAATGTTTGCGCCTTTCTTTAGATTTGTCCGCACCTCCTTAGAGAAGCCCTCACAGTTTGAAAAACGCTGCATTAAAACGTATTTCAACTACATTCCCCTAAAGTTTGGTTTATATAGTCTTTTCCGTGCCGCATTTTCACATTAGCTTCCGGTGGTTTCTCTTTTTGTGTTGTTTTTGATGCATTTATTCACGTGCAAGGGTGGATCGCGCCGGGCTTAGCAACGTGTTAGATTAGTACAAAATATTTAATAAATTCAATGTGGAAAGTAAAGTACAATGTCGCGTGAGTAATAATTGATGTTCCTTTGGGACTCTTCATGCTTGAGTTTTCTGCTATAACTATTTCAAATTGCTTTACTTAATTGCCACCATGAGGTGTTCCTGGATATTTTTTTTTTGTAGAGGATGGCATACCTCCTATGCAATTCTATAAAAACATAAACAACATAGCGAAAGTAGTTACTCTGAGAGAAGCATATGACTTAGTTCAATTCCTGAATCAGATGTCGAAGAGGACAATACACCATACACCTCAGATGATGATGACTATGACACAGAAAATGATGCTCCACTTTCAAAATTCATCCGACTTTTAGCCCATCACCCCACAATAATTTCAAGAAGAGTCTGAATTCCCATTCACTTCCTGTGATTGATATAAGATTAGCTTGTATAGATGAACATGAACAATACTGAAACTTAAAGACTTTTAACGGTCGTACCCGCATCAAGTCTGAAAATTATAAATTCACAATAGTCTTGTAATAAAGAGGCTTGCGTAATATTAGTGTCTCTTAATTTGTTATCTATGCCCAGTGATGGCAATTGCCACCACTCCCTAGTTTCGTCACATAAGTATCAAATTGGAAAAAAAAATGTATGGAGCTATCTGAGATAGTAATAAATAATATACAGTATTTTTTCCTTGGTCGAAAAGGTTAGTAACCATAAATACATTCAATTATCTATAGTAACTATAAAGTTAGTAATAATCTTTAAAACCCAAAAGCTATCCTCAGTAATAATCTATGGCAACCATAAGGCTTAGCACATATACTTAAAAACGTAATTGGCAGTTGTTTGTAGCTAGTAAAAAGCGTTTGTCATCAATTAATTTTTCATAAGAACAAAAAAGCACCATAAGAAATTATCGCTAAGAATAATGATACATCAATAATTTTAACAGCAACCAAAGTTAGCAATAATCCTTAACAACCAAAAGGTTCCTCAGTAATTATGATTGGCAACCATAAGGCTTAGTAATTGTCCTTAAAGAGGTCCTTAACAATTGTTCGCAGCATGCAAAAAACGATTGTTAACAACTGTCATTAATTGAAAACAACCTCGAGACTTTCTTTAAGTTGTATTATTTTGCAATCAAGATTAGTATTTGATATCAAGATCAAAGTGCTTGCTAATTATATGATTCCAAACAATATAGAAATCACTGCGAAGCCGAGAAACAATTAGAAACAAAGAAAGTAACAACAGATTATGTTGTCTCTGCGACTGTTTATAATTTCACCGCAGATTCTGACGCACATTTCGAAATAATAAAAAAGCCTTGTACGCCATACGTATTAATAGCTTTAGTAAATTCCGATGTCGATTTTGGTGTTACGTGCTGTATCTGTTTCTGTTCTCTCAAGAGTAAAAGTATGTGTTTCTTATTAATAGCCAAATTATGCATAATTTAAGAAACAAAACTGAATGCTGCCGCTTTTGCCATTGACATTACTTGCACGTTCCCAGCATTATTCGGCTCGATCTGCATATTCCCAGGCACAAAACACTCATGTTTCGACAAATATTCATTAAAGAACAATTAGCTTGGGATATCGATGCGAACATTTTTCAGTGGAAACAGAAAGAAAACAGAGAGAATCTTTAATTGGTTTTATTTGCTGAATTCCATTACAATTTCTCATTACATTCTTAGATTTCGATTTAGTGTTATTATTACTTGTCTTAGTAATTAGTTTTGATACGGTTTGTTGAATTTCTGCGCTCAATAATTATTAGTTATTATTAATATTTCGACACACATAGTTATTAATTTGTTATTTAAAGAAAATACCGATTTCAAATTTGTTTTATTTTAAATGTCAATAAACTGAGTTTAATTTTGGTTATATAATTTAAATTGGAACAAAGTTATGATATTTTTTATGCTTAATTATATGAGAATCTTCATTAAAACTGCATTCCTTTTTAATTCAAGTCCACGCAATTGCGTAACACTCGTTTTATAACTTGCACTTGATTACTTGTAACTCGACGCATATGGTGCGAATTGTAAATACATGTTTTTTTATGACGTTTACAAAGTATTAAAATCGCGGAGCGATTGTGTAATTCTCTCAATTCGGTTTTTGGGAAAACCTACAATTGAATAAAAAAGTCTTTCTATCAACTTATTCTAATTTAATTAGAGGGAAACAATACGATGATAAATTTAGCGTTTTATTCGCGAACTGCCCGCATTCAATTCAATTCAAATTTACGTCAAGTCTTGCACCGTTTCGTATTATATTTCGCCCGAGGAGAGAAACCTCATTATATCGTGTTTCTTAATGCTTTAACATTGGTTTCCTACATCCTTGAGTGTTCCATTTGGTATAACGCTTTTGTCCCATATTACAAACAGTAAATTCAATTGAGTTTTCTAATTTTACAAGAAGAAAACATAAACTTAACGAATGTATTAGAAATAATGTTTTACGTATTATGTAAACTAATTAATTAAGATTTTCTTTATATGTAAACAATTGAGAGATGCTTTTCAAGGATCATTTATGTTTTGCAAAATTAATTTGTGAATTTATTATATTAATAAATTTTATTTATTAACCTCTAATGCGAATTGAAAAAAATGTTGAAATTAAAACTAAAAACTTTCAATCTATTGGAATAAGTAAAGAAAATATTAAATGTTTAGTCTATAATGTGATGAAAGCACATTTTCAACGATAATTTGTTTGATCAAAGTATTTTTTTATAAGGAAAGATATTTTAGTCTTCGTTTTAGAAACGTGATCTGCCTTGATTTGTAGCATATACATAATGTCAAGATTTGCAAATACTTTAATGCTTTTAGTATTCGTTTAGAAATTGCGTTCCCAATGCAACGGTCCGTTAAGCTTGCAATTAACAAGTCGTTAGGGCAACGGATCTATTTTGGATAAGTTTCGCTGTTTGTCGGATTCTGAACTAATTTTCCAGTCGATTGATTGGGCGTCTGGAAAAGTTTTCGTTGTCATAAAGAAATATGCAAATGCGAAGGACAAATTCGGGTACGGAGACTTTAATATTAACGTGTCTGTTACATCACACGCACACTTGACTAGCGATAGTCAGGAGCGCTTACCAAGAGCTCTCTTCACGCTCTATTAACCATCGCCGCTGCTGCCGCCGCCGCCCGTTTCCAAGAGACTTCTTGGATGAACGAAAAGGAAAAAGAAAACAATATTTGCGCACATATCGAATTTTATTAGTTCCTTTTTGCGTATGTATGCACGTATATATCCGCGCTCCACTTCGCGATGGAAACGGCCGGAGCAACAAGAGAAAGGACAATTTGTACTTCATATCTTCATCTTTTCACCTAAATACATTTGAGTGTGTTGGGTAATCCCTCTCTCGCTCAATTTCTTTCACTCACGATTATTCTTTATGGATTAACGAGTTTTAGCTTATGCTTTATGTGGTGTAAAACTAGATAAAAATAGTCTTAAATCACTTAGTTCTGTTATATATAACCGATTACGTAATAAATAACTAATGCGACAACTGAAATGTTATTAATTTGAGGCAGGATTTCAACCATGATAGAACTTGAGAAAGCTAAACATATTTATTCGGTAAAATGTGTTAATTTGTTCTATTGTTTACTAATGTATTTCCAAATCTAAAATTTCTCAAATCCACTTGTTTGAAAATATATTTTAAATACGAAATACTCTTTAGTCTATGAATTCACGAAAAATGTTCTATATCCCGGGCATTTATAATAATAATAATATTTATTGCAATAACTACATGAAAAAATACAAACTAAAAATAATGGAAATACATAGAAAATAAAATATAATTGTTGATATTACTGCAAACGGCATATTTTCATTTAATTGTTTGTATGTAAAGTTGAATGTGACCTAAATGTCATCAACCTTAATATTTTATTATTCAACAACAGATATGCTGTATTAAATATATGCTTTCAATTATATTTATATAGAATTATCATGGTTCAACCACTTTGTTAATAACCATTAACGCTAATTTATTAATTATTGCATATTTATAGGAAATTTCCAATGGCGAAACAATTTATATCGAAACCTAGCAACATTTAAACTAATCCCTTTGGACCGTAAACACTTTGTAGGCAAACGAAGTATCTCAGTTGAATCTGTACTCTCACGTAACTGCATTCGAAGAATTGATACATTCTGAATGTTCCTTGTGTGCCTAATAATATTTAAGGTAACTCTTTTTAGACTCAATATTTGTACTTTTTACACCATGAGATCAACATTGATTATCTTCTCAGTAAATATATTGTATTAAACAATAAAAATACTTTAGAATATTCATATTAAATATTTATAAACTTTACTTCACAGCACGACTATACTAATGAAACACTGCAAACAGTTGCCTTTCGACAACGAAGAAACTTCCGTATGAAGAAATAAATTATTATAAAATTTTTCATTATTTTTACATACGCAATTATTATTCTCATTTAAAGGTGTAGTTTAAAATTGTTCATTGTATTCAAGTGCAGCAAATTTGAATGATTTTCTTGCATATATTTAGAAATTAATTAAATGGTATCTGTGAAAAACAGCGCATTGTCAGAATATGTAGAACTTTTGTTTAACCCTTTCGGCACTGGATTTTTTCGGACGTCCAATAACTTCCTCAGAACATCCATAGAAATTTTTGTTCAATTTGATACTCGTATGACGGAACTAGAGAGTAGTGGCAATTGCCACCACTTGGTATAGACTACATAAATTTAGAGACACTAACATATCACAAGTCTTTATTTATCTTTAGCTATTGTGAATTCATATGAAAATGTTTCAAGCAGATTCTATCTTTGTTAATGCTGAGTGATACTTGATATGTTTCACACTTGATGCGGCTATGACCTCTACAAGTCTCTAACTTGCAGCATTGCGGCATATGCTTCTCTTAGGGTAACTACCTTCGCTATGTTGTTTACGTTTTTATAGAATTGCATAAGAGGAATGCCATCCTCCGTAAAAGAAAACTATATCCAGGAAGAACTCGTGCTGGCAATTGCGTACAGCAATTTGAAAGAGTTATAGCTAAGAATTCAAGTATGCAGAGTCGCAAAGGAACATCAATTATTACTTGCTTGACATTGTAGTTCACGTATCACTTTGAATTTATAAAATATTTGAAAATAATTTGTACTAAACTAGCACGTTCGTTGGCCCAGCGCGACCCCCCCCCCTCGCATGCACGAATAAATGCGTCCGAAAACAACACAAAGAAGGGAACCACCGACGTCTAATGTGTAAAAACGGATAGAAATATGTTCTGATTTCTGTAAAATAGATTTCTGAATATGATAATAGCAATTGCTATCGCAAGTTTCGGAAAGGGTATGAAACGCTTAAAAACTTGATATTTTCACAACTGATTGCTGATGAATTATTACCTGATTTCTAGTAAATACACCGATTTTCTTCCAAGAAGCCAATGCACTTTGCTGAATTGCACATTTAATTTATCTATATCCTTATTATATTTTACGTGTTACTCTTTTAGTATTCTGTAGCTTAAAGTTACCGGTGATTTTCTTTTTCTCCTCATAAAAGTAACATAGAACGATTTCGTCTACTTTAAACAGCATTCTCTGAGTTTAATAAGATTCAATCCTCTTTGGAAGTTTTTCGAAGCAACTTCTCTTATACACCCATACCTCGCTTTATGGCATAGATACGTTTCACAAAGCTTGGCCGCAAAGCGAAAAGTCGTATAAGGAATTAATTATTGCGCTTGCGCATAAAGAGCGGCCGTATAGGGAGAATGGGTGTATTTTTTAGTGGTAACTTTTAGAACACAATATATTATATATGTATGATGTTTTCCAGAAAATATTAATATTTAAAACGAAATCATCGACCACCAACAGACGCATTCGAATTCTATTAACCCCTTTCGAAACATGTACTCTGTTAGTAACCCTTCGTTTATGTCTATCAAAAGACAATTCTTCTAAATGAAGTATAGGCAAATTCGAATTAAATCAGTGACCGGTTCGAAATTAGTTGCGGATCGAATGTGGTTCATTCGGAATACATATACATAGTAACAAACACAAATATATAATTGAATTTGTAAACAAAAAGATGCAAGCAATTTGGTCCAATTAAGCGGCGCGCGTACGGCTGCATATGAAGTGCGTTTATTCCATTTAATATTATCAGGTCCGTCCTGGCTATCTTTAATTAGTGGTTAAAACCAATTCCCGTTCGGTAATGAGTTAAACTACTATTTGCTGACACAACTTGATCCGAATGTTTGCGAATACGGGGAGTAAAACTCTTCGGTTACACGTGTAACGCAATATCAGGTTATCACATCTACTCATTCTCATCGCCAAGTGGGAAATCCATACGTGAAATATGTAATGCGTGTGCGTTTATCCGATGCGAAAGTCTTCATTAATTAAGCTTTTTTCTACCTCTCAAATACCATCAACATAGTCCATTGTTTTTTTAATTGCTAAATGCATTTTTTTCTTTATAAATCACGAACTTATGAAAATGAACAATATCTGTCTGTTGCATCGCAGGAAAAAAAAATAGAATTACGTGCGAATGCAGAGAAAAATATATAGTATAAAGAGTTTGCAATGAAATCGCACGAAACTTATAATAAAGAATAGAAAAAACGCAATCTTTCTGAAGTTTTACTAAAGTGATTTATGCAGATATTACTTTTTGGCAATGTTGTAGAAATTAATTAAACATCTGCTTTTTATGACTTCATTAATACTTTCTTTCAATGAAGAAATTATAGAAAAACAATAGTTTCTAATGATATCAGCTGTGTCCTAGCAATTTACATTAATTACTTTTATGAGTTTATTTTCCAAAATTAAATTGTTGATTATTAATGTATTAAATTAATGGGTTAACGTTCGCTGTACACACCTTTGTATTTTGTTTCTTCGATTTTTGTGGAAGTAATTTTATTTTCAAAACTAATGAGTAATATTGGTCAATAATTATAATTGATTTTACTTTGTAATACGAATTGAGAACAAGTTTTGAAAAAATATAATTTTAGGACTATTTATTATAAATAATATAACTTACTACTATGTATAGTTAGACTGCATTATAGTGTGATACTAATAGTTTGTCAAAATTGTCATGTGCTAGGTTTCATTTTGTTGCACTGTACATAAATATGTACAACGGGTGCTTCTGTATTATGTTTACATATTTTTTCGTATCAAAATGGGTTTGGTAACAGAAAATAGTGTTTTGGTCTGGGTTAAAATAATCGACGCAACTTTGAAAGTTACCATCCACCGCAAATTGTATGTTATTTTATGTAAAATAAAAACTTGGAAAGGCTCCAGAATATATAAAATCATATTTAGTTATTAATAAATAGACTGAAAATTGTCATAAACAACAACGATCTAATACCAAGTCACCAATTTGGATTTTGCAATCAACACAGTATAGTAAGACATGATCTGGAAGAAATGCGCGATCGATAAAATGTGGCACGCAGGATTATACTATAAATTAAAGAAGACTCTACCATACAATTTTTACAAAATAAAAACTCGTACTTGACAGGAGTATTATTTCAAGTGAAAGTGTTCGATGCCGCAACAGATTTGTATCCATTCAATTCAGGTGTACCTCAAGGAAGCGTGTTAGGACCTCTTCTGTATATTATATACTACTTATTTATTGGTGTTTTGCAAACTGCATATCTATATTATATACTGCAGATTTGCCTCTAACTGATAAAATAGCAGCTACAACACTTGCTAATGATACTGCAATATTATCTAATTCAGATCCAGCATATGCATCACATCTCACCTGCAAGAAACCCTGAAATTAGTAAAGTAATGGCTACCAAAATGGAGAATGAAGGTCAATGAATCAAAATCAGTGCATCTCACCTTCACCATGAGAAACTACTACTGTCCACCAGTAGCTATCAACGGAAAAATAATACCGACAGCTAATAAAGATAAATACCTGAGTATGCATCTGGATAGGAGATTGTCCTGGAAAGATCACATCCAAACTAAAAGAGAATAACTTGAAATTAAGTTCAGGAAACTCTACTGATTATTACGAGATTATACAAAGATTCCAGTCGAAAAGTCTAAGAAGAATCGTAAGTGATCCATTATTACCAACAGGAGAATACACGAGGATCATCAAATATGCCTAATATTTAGATCAATCAATATTCTTGATAATAACTTAACAACTAACCAACCAAACAACTGAAGTGATCTAATTTTCTGGATCTACCAATGAATGTGATTCAACATCTAGTTAGCAATTAAGGGAAAAATCACCAATGGGCTCTATCCAATATTAATTTGTCAACCATTAAACCATTTACTGAATGTTTTGTTATAAAATAGTTTGTATAAAAAAATAGACGTTAAATGCAAAATAAAAAAATCTGCACTTTGCAATTCATATTTTCCAAGTGATTTTTTTTATAGAAATTTGTGTCTGTAATATATTTCTTTGGACAGTTTCATTCCTAAATCATCTACTGTAAACATCTGGGCTGTACTCAGTTGTAATTTGAAAATTAAACAGATTTTTCTCTTTTTTTCTCAATAAACATTGTTTTAGTTCAAAAATAACAATAACAACATAGTTTCATTTCGAGCGTTATCAATAAACTAAATCAATTTATATTAAGCACTTTTTAGTATTTATTAAAAAATAAATATCTATGGGATGAATATAATTGCGTAAATATAGTCTCTATGAATTGAGTATGCAATCTAATTTAATATGTGTGAGAAAAAAAAAATGCATGCAATCGACACGACATTCTCTGTGGAAATGGATGAGCTAATCAACGCATAGCTAGCTTTTCCACATTTGATTCATCTCTCTTTTTTTTGAGTCGATGCTTTGCTTGACTCGAAGATGATGCTGTGCGAGGATGCTATTGAGTTCATCGCAATTCCGATGCAAAGTTTTGCGTTGCCAACAATGATGTGCAAGTTCCGCGCGGGGCTCGTGGGAAATTAGAGAAAACCTCAAATCAAATTTACAGTCTACGAGTGCATGTGATTGGCACCGGAATATTGAGTGTTAATCATAGCTGCCGGGGACACACGTAACGAATGCACGTTCGTCCTGCTGTGCTCTCGTTCGTTCGTTGTCCTGTTGCATCCGCAGGACGAACAATGCACATTGCATGCATACATATACGCATAGACGACTATATCCTTGCAGTCTGCAAACTAATCCTGGACTGAGGAGAGGAGAGCGTCCACTTGGTACGAAGCGCACGTAATAATTTACAAACTTCGCGCCCCGCAATTCCTTCCACGCTCCTGTTGTGGTGGGAAAATTCGATTTACTCATTTTCACGCCCATATCTGGAGCAGAAATACGCATTCGACGACCGCAAAATATATTTTTATATATAAATAACAAACTCTCCTTAATTAATTCCAACGATGGACCACTTTTTCTCTGCAATTGCCTCGCCGCAATCGCCTCATCAATAAATCGCAAAGAAAGTCTCCTTAACACACCTGAAAACTAAACTTTTACCACCGCACATTTCTATTTTTTAAGTTTACTTCTACAAAATACATTTTTTATTTCACACAAACAATATTTGCATTCTATTAACATAAATATTAGTTTAGAAATCTTCCTATTTATGTTTTCATTTAGATTCTTCACTAAATCTTTGATTTAACTTATGCTGATGCAGTCCTTTCGATTGTACTAAGACTTATTGCAAATGAGCTTTGTTTATATTATAACTTATGTATTTGCAGATATAATTATGTCCATAACTGATAAATTTATCATTTGAAAATATTGATTATTTCTAGACTACGTTCCTTTCCGTATAAACAAACTATCAATAAGAGACCTCACAAAGATCCATATCGAATATCTTAGTCGTTAGATTTATTATATAAATAAGTGCCAAGGAATTCATACAAATTCTAATCGATACACCTTTTTCATGTAAGGAATTCGGATTTGAACTTATTTAAGAAACTATCCAAGCCGAATCCTTTAAACTTCCATGGTTAATAATAATTAACTTTGTAAGTAGAATAAGTATTTAGAATTAGTCACAGCAAGAATCTTAACGCAGTCACAGAAGATATTTAATTGAAGATCATAGTCATTAAGGTAAGAATAATCGCCAAGTTACAAATACATTTATGTAAAACAAATTGAATTAAATACGCTTACATCTGAGACTTCACAACGACAGCACCAGTACAAACCATTTTTTTAAGTTTCCATACTGATACTTTACTCTTCTGTTTGCTGTTCTTTCGGTAATTCTAAGAATGTTATCTCGAGTTAACTTTGTTTTGGTTATGTAACAGAGGGTATTTGTGTATATATTGATACATTATTCTCCACAACTGATAAATTTCTCATTGTAGCCTGTGTCATTTTTTTATGAAATATGTCCCTAATTTTTTAGTCATCTCTGACGGACTCTGTCCGTATTCTCTACATTGTTGACATCTTCCTTGTAGCTAATAATAATGATGTTGATTTTGATTAGTCTGTGAATTCGATGTATTTGTTTACTACTTACTTATTAAGAGAAGTTCTTCTGATTGTTTAAATGCTTATATTTGGGAGTTCTAAATTGGTTAATGTGACCTGTTAGACCAAATCCAGACTCTATGGTTCTTTATCATAAAATGTTGACAATTATTTGTTGACAGTTTAATTTGTATTCTAATATACAAAGGCTTGAAAAACAAACTATTTTAATATCTACTTCCATAATAAGTTGATCTCCCGATTCAATTTGAAGGTACTTGTAAATGAAAATTATTCTAATAAACGTTTTTTTAATTAAAATTTGCTGCTTTTTGTTAATTTATTAATCTTTTGTTAAGAATCTTCTAAATATATTTTTTTTTCTTTTCAAATGAAGTAAATTAATCATTCTTGATTTGAAATAAAAATAGATGAGATCATAAAAATATATGTAAAATGAATGTAGGAACTGAATTGTGGTATTACTTAACGATCTTGCATAAATGTATTGAAAGAAAGAAATAGGGAAAGGTCGTCGCTATCTGCTCTATTTGTAAACGAATTGAAAATTATAATTAATAGTTCGTATATTTTAATGCGCTTCTGAAAGGTCGTTCATTCATTTTACTTTACTTTTAATTGCGGCATTCGGTGTTGCAATGCACACGCATGCGGTAAACATCTCAATTTTCATCGAGCTCATAAACAATTCAATTTAATGTAGGTTATAGTCATAAAGAAATAAACTATTTTAGAATTACTAAATTTTACTTTGAGATATTTTGATGTTTCTAAATATTTTTCAACGATTAAATAATAATCCAAATATATTTTGAAATTTTATTTTGTTTTGTGTGATATGTTTTATTATGTTTGCATAATATAGTATGAATGAAATTACAATTAATTGATGATAAATCAGTAAAAATCAACTGTTACAAAGTTTATATTTCTGCCCTAATTATGTCATTTACTTAATTTGTTTATTTTAATTTTAGTTGTATTTTTACTTAGTATTACTGTATTGTAACGCAGGGATGGAAACTGTGTCTGATGTTGTCATCGTGGTGTCTTAGTGATTAGAAATTTTGTATTTCAGATTGGTTTTAGAATAATTTTATTATTAATTATAATTTTAAGACTATGTAGTTCAGTCTCTTAACTAAGATTGTTCGGTTCAGGGTCCTTTTCTATCACCAATTCTGAATACATATTCTACTTGCGAAATTTATTGTTATTATTTTAAGTTGGAGTTGTGATTTGAGTAAGGCTTTATTTCTATTTGATGATCAAGCGTTCACAACAACACGTGAACGCTTAATCATCAAATATATAAAACATAACCCGACTAAATTTCTTACATTTATTTAATTAAATAAGTGTATAGATTAGAATTTCTCAAATGAATCCCTTATAGTGTCATCCTATTCAATCCTTGTTTTATTTAGATGTTTTATATTTAGTCTTTAAATTCAATTGTATACACTTATATATACTTATTTTTTTAAAATTTAGTAACAAAGAATGTTATTAGTAATCTATAGCCCTTTGCAGCAATGGCAATAATTGTGTTTTTTTTATTTATTTTCTGTGAATTTGCATTTTGGTTTATATTTTTCCTGTAGTTTTTCAACAAAAAAGATAAATAATAGTATTAGTATATATTTTAGTTTCAAAGTTATTAACTAACAAAATATATATGGCACATTTGCTTATATAAAAAGGCATAACGATAAAGACACTCAATATGGGAATTCTTTGTTAGAAACGCTTTGTGAGAACTCCGATACAAAATGTGTTTATATATTATTATAATTATAGTTGGACACAACACCTCCCTCGACTAAAAAAAAAGTAAATTAGTATAATACCTAGAATATGTATAGTAGTTTCTTCTGGAATTCACAATAAAAAGTTATTCTTTTATGAATGTACTCATACTATTTGAGCAACTCTTTTTCAATTCAATTTTAAAAAGTTTTTATTCAGTAAGAAAAGGTTGGTTACATGGAATTAAATACATTGAAATATAGCCGCATGCGGGCTTTTGTTCTTCCGGCGTAGGAGATACAGATTGTTGGTTGGTAAAAAAGAGAATGACAGACAAGAGAATAATGACAAAATATACAAAAAAAAACAGAAACATTGTGAGATAGAAGACAGGTGAATTGGTGGGTTTGGGTAGTTCAGATAATGAGTGTTATGAGGTAGGGTGTACATGATGATATGTGGTGGTGCGGTTGCTGATAGCTGTGCTGTAGCTGCTGGGAAGCTGCGCGTTTTTTTATTCTAGTTTATTATTATTATTATTTTTATTTATTTTTATTACTTTTTTATGGGTTTTGCTGAGCTGAGTTGTTTGTAAGGTGGTTTGGGTGGGTATTGGGTTGAAGGAGGAACATCGGATCGACGGAGACGAGGAAGGCTGAGACTTCTGGGTTTTCAATACGGGAACTCTTTGTGGGATATTTGTTTATATTTTATAATAGTTTACTTACTAAATAATAATAACTTTTTTTTTGGTTTTCTGTTAATTATTTTAATATCTTTATATAATTGATTCTTAACTAAGTTGCAATTAACTGGGTTTTTCTATTACATAATTAAATTGTATTCGGTTATTCGCATTGTTTTCGTTTATTCAGATATGCAACGAAAAAAAAAGAGAGTATTTAATGCAAAAAAAAGGTAATTAAGACACAGGAGGAATTCCAATTGTGGTTTTAAATACGTTAATTGAGAGATTAGTAACTGCTTCGATGTAGACACGACGAGGAAGTCGCAAGGATGTCGAAATGTACCGTAACCGTAACAACACCACACACGATGAAGGAATAGAAACGGGCGGAAATATGCGCAAAGAATTAATTTAATTAGCTCGTGTTCCGAACGATATTTCCACATCAGCATATAATTGCAAATGTAAACATTATTTTTTTTGTATAATATTCTTCTTCTGCCTGCTACATTTTGGATGGAATACATTAAAAAAAACACAAAACGCGTGTGCGTGTGCTGAAAACATGAAACGACGAACCGAAAACGTGCGCATTTAATTACCATATATTGTTGTTAAATATTGTTATGCAGGAGTCGCTCGGAGATTTAGAATGAAATAAATATATTTGCGTTCGTAATAATTGCGTCCGGGGTTGGTCGTTTGTTCATTTGTTCGGTTTGTACGTGCCGCCCCCGCCTCTTTAGAAAATCGGCCCGCTTCGATTTCAAAATGTTCGAACCACGACCGAAACAAAACCACCCCCCAAAAACCGTCCGAATATGCGCCTGCATTTGAATAATAAAACGGTGCGTTCAACTGAAAAATTACGCTCGTGCAGTTCCTCTCGCCATAAACAATATTAATATTATATATGTGCGAAATTAAGTACATTTACATAAACTGTAAAATTTGTTTAATCAGAATACACCGACACACATGTTCTGCACGGGTGCAACCGACCGGAATGCTGCGGCAGCCCCCAAAGGGAGAAACGCGCACCAAACGCGGAATGCAACATGAAAAAAAGAAATGAATAAAAAATAGTAAAAGGGGCGACGCGTGCACAAGTAATTTAATAAATGAATAATTCGCGCGGATTTTACCTGCTCACGTGGAAACTGATATCGCTTTTCCGCTTTTCTCTCATATTAACCCATAGTTGCGTATATTATTAAAATTATTTATGTATAAAGTATGAGAGACAAATTTATTATTGGGTTACTAAATTAAAGTTAAATGTTCTCTTCTAAAAATGTATACGATTATTGTTGTATCGTCCGTCATTTAACCGTAATTCACTGTCAAATTTGAAGAAACATTTTTTAAGCTTCGAAAAAGCAATCTATTTTTTTTGTATCTCGAAAAGTATGTACGTCAACTTTATTATTGAGGTACCCAATTAAACCTAATTGATCTGTATTTCAAATATGTGTACTTGTATAGTTGTATCATTTATCAGTTTACCGTAATTTACTGTAAAACTTCAAAGATTTTTTTAAGCTTCGTAAGTAGTATCTTTTCATTTTTATTGTACCTCGAAAATCATGTACAGCAACTTTATTATTGAGTAGCAAATTAAACCTAAATGATCACTAATTAAAATATATGCACTTATATAGTTGTATCAGTTCGTTTAACCGTAATTTACTGTCAAACTCGAAGAAATGTTTTCTTAAGCTTCGCTTCGTTTTTTTACATTTTTGCTTGTATATCTGTATATCGAAAAGTATTTCTACAACATTATTATTGAGGTACCAAATTAAACCTAAATAATCAGTATTTCATATATATGTATTTATATAGTTGTATCATATTTGTCTTTCAACCGTAAATTACTGTCAAACTTGAAGAAATGGGTTTTAAGCTTTGAAAAAGCAGCCTGGTATCTGGTATCTCGAAAAGTATGCACTAAGACTTTGTTATTGAACTACCAAATTGAACCTGAATGATCACTATTTTAGGTATGTGCACTTGTATAATTGTATCATTTCCCACTTAATCGTAGTATACTATCAAATTTAAAGGTAGGTCTTTTCTTCTTCGAGATGTTTGCTAGTATCTGAAAAAATGTATGTTATTGAGCCAATTAAAATATGATTCTTTAAAATATGTGCACAAATATAGTTATATTTTTTTGACTTCATACTTGAAGAAACTTTTTTTAAGGCGTCTCTTTATGTTGTTGCTAATATTTGGAAAAGTATAATGTCAATTATATGACGAAAACCATTCATTCAAAACTATTTAGCCGTGACTCAGTGTTAAACATTAAGAAACATTTTTAAGTTATGAAAAACAGTGTTTAATTTTTTGGTTATATCTCGAAAAGTATGCAGTACAACTTAATTTTTGAGTAACCAACTTAAAGCTAAACTATCACTTTTTTTAAATATGTATACTTGTATAGTTACATTATTTGTTATTCTGTAATTGTCATATTTCATGAAACGGTTTTTATCTTCTAATTGTTTTCTTGTATCTTAAAAAATAAGTTCAATTAATTTGTTATTGATTTAACGAAATTTTGAACTACTATATAAAATATGTGTTATATTCATCTTTTGTCATTTATCATCTTTTGACTAAACGTTGTACTTAAAGAAATGTTTTTTAAAACTTTAGAAAAAAACTGATTTGTATCATAATTTGTTAGCTGCAAATTACTTTAAAACTTCAAGAAATTTTGTTTGATCTTAGATTTTTTACTTGATTCTGAAAAAATAAGAGCGACAAATTTATTAATCTTAAAGAAGCGTTCTTTTAAGCTACGAAGTATGGTCTATATATTATTTTTGTTTTTTTTCTCTCAAAAAGTACAGCTTGTTTATTGCAACCAAATTTATGCTAAATGATCACTATTTAAAAAATATGGAAATAAGATGTTCATTTTTGCTTACATCTTGAATGCAGACAACTTTATTACTAAGTAACCAACTTAAAGCTAAGTGATCGTTCTTATAAAACGTTCATTTGTATAGTTAGGTTGGTATTAACTACTAAACTAAATCTAAATTATCATTTATTAAAAAATGAGACATTACAAGTTCATTTGTTATTTAGCCGAAGTGAGTGAAGTCAAACTTTTTTAACTTCGAAAAAGCAGTATTTTTACATTTTCACTTGTATCTATTTTTGTAATTTACCAATGAATTGTATCAATGCTGTTTTTTAAAATAATTTTTCAATTTTAGAAATTACTTTGAAAATAAACATTATTTGAAAATGTAATATGTATGTTAAAATTTGTACATAAACATTAAATTAATGCATATTTATTATTTAAATAAGTAATAACAGACGTTGCTTTAGTATAGAAATTAATATATTTTACGTTATTAATAATGTTGTCCATTTGATATTGCTGGAATCTAGTTCTCAGTGTTAATTACTAGAATTTATATTGGCTCCGTTCAAACGAATGGGCAGTCGATGTTTGGTAAATTGGTGTCTTTATAAAGCGATAAATCGTAGCGAAATAAAAATTGAAAATTGTGTAATTTGGAAAGTCGTGCATCGCTTTTGATGTGTGTGCTTATGTAGGATGATTAGTTTGAATTAAAATCGAGTTTAAAAGGTACGAAACTCTTCGATGATCGATGATCGTCTCGCATTTCCTCCGTACTCTAATTACGTGCACTTATAACCAACCATTAATCTCTTGTACCTGTTTTGCAACGAACATCCCATTCGTACGCTAATATGGACTACTCATTGTGCACGGACACCCTCGTTTTGTTTTTATCAGCACTTTCTAAAAAGTGAACGGCCGCTGCTCATTTAGCTTCAATTTATTATTATTTTTCGTGTGTAAATATTGCGCTCTTAGATTACGCACGACTCGAAAGATCGGCCTTTGATTTTGGATCCATTAACAATACTTCGCTTAGCTCGTCAATTAATTTTACTCTTGAAGATCATTGCTAATCCATTAGTTTTCACGAAAGCAATCTTATAATTTTCTCTAACAATAATAATGTCTACAGTCTAATGAAATTCCAACGTTTCGAAACTCTCGAAGAAACTAGAACTAGCTATCAAAATGCGTCCTTTATTGTTATGAATTTATATTACGAATTTATGAAAATTAACCCGAGTGAAATTGCACTATTTTCAAGGTCCATATTAGTATTGCATATGGAACGTGTCTAAATTACTGTAACAAAAATAAAACATTTATATCTTGAGTGCTGTCATTGCGTGTAATTATTGCAACTGTAAACTATGTTTTGTTTTTTTTTGCTCTGTCTTATTTCTGATTTACGACGGTAAATCAAACGATTTCCTTCATAAAAGTAATTGATTCGAACGGATTCAATTATTTTTAGAAAGAGAAAAGAAAATTGGATTAGAAATGATGAGAAGTAAAAGTGCCTATTTCTATTATGCAGATCTGGATTATTTTCAAATTCAATTACGAGTTTCTCCAATGCAAATATGTTAATTGCACATTGTTACAGTTTTATGTTCATCTAGGCAACTTTATGTGCATAATCGGCAAATTTTCAATTGTTTATACTTACTATGGTTTTTGTACAGTAGATTTTTTAAAAATTTATTTTAATTGGGATATAAAATAGTAATTTAACTACAGAAAAAATAATAGTTTGATAGAAAAATCAATTTATTTTTATAGTTTTTCATCTCTAAATTAAAGAATCTATTTAATTGATTTATCGAATCAAATTTGATTAGCTTTCCTGTATTTGCATCAATTGTAGCAATTAATGAGGAGGGTCATCGTTTTTCAACGCTTTTAATATGGAAATGCGTAAACACGTTCGGCTTTAATTCTAAATTCCCTCTCGGGAAATCATGCTTTTCCAACGATGTTCTGTGAGATGTTACAGACGTATTTACGTTACATTCATCTATTTAATGTTTTTGAACTTACAAAAATGATTTGTCTAACTGTGGATGCAGCTTTGGATTATCTCATTAATTTCATTAATTGGGTTATGAATTAAAGTTGCGATTTTTTTTGGTAAATATAATAAAACAAGGTTCGTTTATTAAAGATACATCTTATAACTAACATTTTTTTAAAGCGTTTCAATCAAAACTAAAGTTTGTAACCCTTTTGATTTTTTTTAATATTACACCTTAATCCATTTGTTCTTTATCAATTTTGTGGTAATAATTGAAAAGGGTTGAAATTTAGTTTATTTTATAATACATTTGCGACTTACGTATTTTACTTAAGGTACACCGGAATTATTTATTATTTACATATGATTTAAACGTAAACTACTTTTTTTGTGTTTGATTTTCTTTCTTACATTAGATCTTACGAGATACACCTTTTGCTTAAACAGTATGTAATATAGTTGGGGAAATAAATAAGGTAGTTGGAGATAAGTTGAGTCTTTCAATCGTTGAAGATGTCTTCCAAAAGTTGCTTGGTGATGGAGCGATGAGGCTTCGTCGGGTCCAACTTTGGACGTCCGTAGAGTCTGCTGTTGATCACGTACAGTCTGCAAAGTAAAAAATTTATTGTGAGGAAAGATGTGTACATAATCTCGCGTGTGCAAGTGGTTAGGTGTGATGCAAGTGCACGCAAAACCCACACACGTTTTGTGTATATATGAATATTGCTCTCAATTTGTCGGAGCGTCGTCGCTCTCAGTTATGTAAACGGAGATCAATGTAGGTGTCGAGTTTTGTACTGTACGTGCCTTGTGCTCAGGTCGCATCTGACGTTGAACCACCAGTCGCAGACGAAGACGGCTTGGCTGAATTGGGTGCCGTTCGGGCACAGGAAGGTCGTCTGTCTTCCGTCGATGTCGCAGTAATGCCAGCTCTGACATCTGGTCTCCGGATCCGCGTAGAATCCTGGATAAGGTTGCTCGTCGCAGTAGAAGTTCGTGTAAGGTACCGTTCCAAGAACTGGATAATCGGTTCCGGGTCGACCTAAACACAATAATTTGTAGTATTCTCACTTCCTGTACACAACGGTTAATTCGAGTATATAGAACTATAGTGTTTCCGAAGTTCAATTTCCTACTGATTTTGTATTGATCAAAAGTAGCTAGCAGTATAAGCAAACTTTTAAAATACTCGATTTATTTGTTTTATTAGTTATTCAACGTTCAAATTTGAGTACTTCACAAAATGCAAATCCATTTTCAATGTTTTAAATATACATCAAACGTATGTAATTTTACAACATTTAAATTTTAAAAATAATATATTAATATTATCAAAATATTCAATTGTTTTACATTTGATAAATAAATTCAAATAACTTTTGAATACAGAGGAATTCATGAAATATAAAAACAGGGCAGAAATGCTTCGGTCAGTAGTACTTTGCCCCAATGGGTGGTTAATAGATATGTATAATAATAATAGTATCAAACTACATCGTTAAAATTTGAATAATTCTAGGAAATTTAATATATAACTTTATTGTTTCCGAAGTCATTTTCAAAATACTTGATTCGTTTTTTATTAGTTATTCAACTTATTCAAAATTTCAGTGTTTTCAAAATATACATAAAATTTCAAGTATTTTTGTATAATTTAAAAGTATTTTGATTTAAAATAATAATATATAATTTTACAACGATTTAAGAGAATGAATTAAGAAATTACGAATTGATATTTTAGAAAAATCCAATTAATTTTCTACATAGGTAATAAGTATTACTATTTAATTTGGGATTTTAATGATTCCGAGGTATATAATATATTAGTTCTACCTTGTTCAAAAGTAGAAAAAATGTATTTCAAAATAGTTGATTTTTTTATTCACAAAATGCAATTTGGATTTCAATGTTTTTCAAATATAAAATGTCTAAATATCAAAATTCAAGAATTTGGACTTAAAACATTTCTAGTTAATAAAGCATGGTTTTAATAGAGGTAATATGAAAACAATAAATTGATATTTTACAAATTTTCCAATTGGTTAGTTATGGTTGAAAATCAGAAGAAAAAGTCAAGAAATTATACTTTGAAGTATTACAATACAATGTTTGTATTCGAGTATTTCGTAAAACACAAATTGAACTTGAATGTTGCTTTTTACACTTTGTTTTTCTGCAAAGTCGCCATGCTGGGGAATTCAAGAAATAACAGCGTTGGTGTTGAAATACGCACACAAATCGTTTATGGAAATCGCGTTCATTTAAATAAATACGTTCAAGGTGAAAAAATGCAAACATAAAATAAATACAAGGATTATCTCGTGGTGAACATGAATGGACTACATACGACCATTCATTCTTTATATACCTGGAATGGATTTTCCAAGCTCTAGGTACTCCTGCACCGAAGGGCTTAGGAATCCAGGAGGGACGTAGCTCGAGCTCAAAGGATTGTTCCTCTCGTCCAGCTCATCGTTGTAGTCGACATCGTTTTCTGGGGGCGGCGGGGCGCGCGTCTTCTTCACCCTTGACTTTTGCTCCAAACCATCTGCAAATAACAAGAATCGTGTTGATGTACAACGTGTTGCTCTTCTTAAAAGAAGATCGTGACGACGCATTTATAGATACACTTAGGAATTGGAGAAGCAGTAGCTGCACAAATGATAAATTGGTCGCAACTTTTACTTGGAATTATCTACTTTCTTTCGATTATTAACATTGTTTATTGTTCAATTTCCATGCGAAATAATTTTTACATTATGAACATTTTCTCACTGATAATTAGTGATTATTAATTGAAGCTTTCCATCTGCTTTTCATTCTTTTCCAATGCAAAAATTTCATACAATAAATTATGTAAGATGATCAAGTATTTATTTATAATATGTTTATTGTTGAACTTGTAAAACTTGATTCTTGACATTATATAAAGTATCTCGTTTTTATTTTAGATTGGTTTATTAATATATAATAATTTTTAGATAATTTCAAAAACACACGAGACGCGAAAGCAGGAACTGAATCTCCTTGAAAACCATCTCTTTCATATTTTTTTTATTCGTCTTTAAAACGTGATTTCCGCGAATTATCCTGTTTCGCGTTAATCGTGATTTACTACGAGGGATCTTTTATGAATCTACCAGCTTTTCTTAGTTTCGGATAAATTTCTGATTAGTTGATTTTGCAAGTTATTATTTGTCCTTCACTGATCTGCATGAATCATGGGATAATGCGTGTGTCTGCATGCTCCACTTTGGCCAACAATCATTTGCCGAGTTCGAATCAATTGCGCAAGGAAAGTGGAACTCGCTAATTGATACATAACGATTTCTGCAAGAAAAGCAGCCCAATAGAATATTTTATGTACTAGTGCTGTTGTTGTTGCCTCATCTTGCCGGTTCTTCATTTGATGAACGCGCGTGCTAAAGTGAGATTAAAAGACCGAAAGGATGTCACCAACACCAACTTTGGATTGTTGTTTTTTTTTCAAACGCATCTTGATGATACACATATATTTGCGCAAGTTCCTCTGTATCCCACGTTTCATACCTATTCGTGGAAATCGTTTCGATTGATCAATTTATGTGGAAACGTTTGCAGCAATTGCCATATTGATCATATCTGCAATTTACAATTCAAAGCTCAATCTGGACCACCGCTATATCATTTAAATCTAACGTCTAAATTGAATAAAATTATAGAATTTAACACTTTTTTTTAATAATTATTATTTATAACAAAATAACATTGAGTATTTTATTGAAATTTATTGTAAAATTTATAATAAAATTTCCACTATTCGTAGCTTTATAACTAAATTGTAAGAAAAAATATGAATCATCTTTTTTAATTAACTATTCTTACATATATTATTTCTTGAATTTGTAAATTGACCATAATTTATGATAAATATTGACGTTTCTGTTTCCTATATACTAATTCAATAATTAATTATTTGAACTTGAAAGAAATTTCATGTCGAAATTCCTGCTTGATGATACATTTTTTTTCGCAATTATGTGAAGACTTAAAGCTAAAAATAGTAAGCGAGTAATATAATTAATTATATTTTTGTTTAGTATATTCAGGATTACAATAATTGATTTATACCAATATAATCTGTATTATGAACCCAAAATCAATGCTTTTATATGTAGATAGATTTTTCTACGTTTTCTTAGTCAGAAAGTAACAACAATATTATGAAAGGTGAAGTAAAATTCACATTTTCATTACTAATTGGCAGCAATATGCTTCAACTTGTAATATCTTGCACGGAATCAGAAATGAAATACGGATCCTAACGAAAGTTAAATTAAAAGCTTTCATTGGTATTTTGTATGCAATATCAATTACACCAAAAAGCTTTTAGAATTACACATCTATCCATATACAATATTAATGTACTGAAACTAGGATAGTAATACATATATTTCATAACAGTTATCGCTTATAGAAATAAGCGATGTGACAGCCTGAGAAAAGTTGCTCAACTTTAAGAGTGCTGCTCACATGCTCGATCCTCATTTATTTAGCATCCCGTCCGTTTCTTTTTCACGACTCCTTCAGAGCCACCTCGATTAGCCAACGCAAGCACAATTGTCTTCTCCAAGGTCCTCCTCATTCCACGAACCCTGTTTTTTTCTCTCTGTCTCTCTTTATTTTTCATTCTCAGAGATGGCAGATAAAATAAATCGTATTGTTTCGTGCGATTCGGTTCTCGTACAAAAAAAGGAGTCTCGCAAGAAGAAAAAGAAAATAAAGAGCACAAACGCAATTTCGTTATTACATTAAAATAATATTTAAATTCATCCTTGACCGGAAAAGAATATAAACAAACGAATAATACCGAAAGGTTGGAATCATAATCTACATTAACTTTAATAATGATTAGTTGAAGCGAAACGGCTAATTACGGTGTTTTAAACGTTTGTTTGCTCAAGTCCAATTAATTTTGCAGAATCGTTTCTAAAAAAAAATATATAAACATTGTTTACAAAGAGATTTGGCACGAATTGAAATTTAATTCACGCGATTTTGTATTAAAAAAAATGGTGAAAATAGAAAGATTGATGTAGATAATAATGGTGTGTTGGTTTGAGTTGCAGTTTAGAAAGTGCATTTTGAGATTTCCGGTGAAATGTGGTCGCAAAGGTAATAGTAATTGTGGGTTAAAGAAAATCGTTGTATTATTATTATTAGAGAAATGCGTTTGATTTTGCTGATTTTTTATTTGTATACAGTCCTTGACCCACAAGGATTAATCTAAAGCCGGATTTATTATATTTAATGTAAAACAATCTAGGTACCTTGGAAGGTTGAAAATGAGTAATTTTAAAGAGAATGAAAACTTCTTGCTATGTTAATTGCATAAATATGTATTTAATCTAGTTCAGGAAATTGGGCTAAGGACGCAATATTGGATCACTTTAGGGCTTTTGCGCGGAGCGAGCATTCCGAGTTCTTGCAAAATGCAATTATTTTTACGTTTTGTGTGTGAATTATTTGATTCGAGCGAGTAACGCTGCTTTCCTCCAGTTCTAGAGAACGCTTGTTGTTGTTTTTTTGGGGGGATTTGTGAAAGGATCCAAATGGCAGAAGGCAATTTTGCGAACACTTGCCGTGTTTAAGCTAATTCAGAATCAATTTTCTTTCTCGAATTGATGATGTGCAGTGCTTTATGTTTCTGCCATTGACTCGAAAATGTCAACGCATCGGAAACCTTCACGACTCGAGGTATTTAAATCGTGGGTAGGAAAGAGTTATCTGTTATTTGTATGTGTATAAAATGTACAAATAAATAAGTAAATAAATAGTGTATGTATGTATGCAGGCTGTGTTGTTCCAGGAAAGAAAACCGCGAACAAAAAGCCATTGTCTCCACTGAGGGGCCCCATTATTAATTCCTCCCGGGGATTAAATCAATAATCAGCACTCGGCACTTTCTCTCCAAAGGAAAAGTTATGCTGAAATTCATTCATGTAATAAACGCGCACACCTTCCTTCTTATATTATTTTTTCACGCGGTAACATCTAAACTTTCGTTTCCAATCAAAGTTAAAAAATTCGCAAATCAAAATTATTAATAGCGAACCGAAAGTAGTTTCCGTCATAATTTGAATAATTGATAAAACTGAAAATTGGTAAATGTACGTAAAGTTAAAAATCAATTTTAAATCTAATTGCTAGGTGTTAAACGTTCGCAGCAACATCTAACTTGCATTTCATCTTAACAGCACAAAAATTGAATACTAAAATCAAATTTATTAATTTCGTTTTCATTTTCATTGCAATAATTTATAAAACAAAATTGCTAATTGATAATGGAACCAATACAAAGTAACAATTCAACTGTAAATCTAATTGGCAATTACGAGTGTTAAGCGTTCGTTTCCTTCTCGATAAATCTTCTCAAATTAAAAAGCCATCAACCTTGATCTGCCGAAAAACCGCGCTTACATCATCTCCCGCCTCGGGCTGTTCCGACAACACATCTTCTTTGATCTTTTATTTTCAACTTTAATCCGGGCTTACGTAATAGTCTGCAATTTCTGAATCTTCTTTGAAATATGATATAACGAATCAGACGAGATAGGTCTTGTTTTTATTGTTGTTGTTTTATTGCCGCGGCAGAACCGTGCTTGACCTCATGATTTCTCTTTTTCATTAAGCATAACCAAGAGAACAACAAACAAAAAATATAAGAAGAAAAACATTAAACTGGGAATATTTCGATGAGGCTGCGACCAATCTTGAATTTGCACTGGGTGTAAAAAAAATGGAAAGTCGTATTGCGAATCGAGACGAATCCGTTGATGATCTGTTTCTTAATAGGAAACTGCTTGAGGTTCATCATTATCTTAAGACAATCGTTCGCCTAGTTTCCAGTATTTTCATATATTGCATTTAACTTTAATTCATATGATTGTCGCGGCAATAAAACGCATCTGCTTTGCATAAATTTATTGTTGTTTATGTTCATCTATCCGTTGACACATACGCAGTAGGATTATATAAATCTTAAATAACTAAGCTGAAGGATTATATTTCAACAATGAGAAGTTGCAATAGTAAAAAACGATAATCTTTAATTGTTGCCAAACGGTATCAGAGGGAAATTATTTCGAAGAGGTGATTAACATTTAACGAAGATTTTGTTCTTTCTCGTTGAAGCTATTAGTGTATTATAGGTCATAGGTGAGCGTGATGAGTGATATTTGCATGTTGAAAGCGACTCACCGGTTATTATTAAATATCCTAACACTAAGAGCACAATATGCACTGAATACGAGAGTCTCATATTTCTTTCTTTCTTTTTTCTTTTAATTGTTGATGTTGTTGTTTATGTCTTTGCTGTTGCTCTCGTCGACTGGTGATCACTGCAAGCACATCTCCAGCGGACTGCCTCGTCGATGGCAAGCATCTTGCTGCACGAGACGCACATTTACACTCTCTCGGCTGCTGCCCCACCTGACTTACCTACACACTTTTTAAATACACAGACTTAAGAGAAACAAGGCTCTTCTTGCGATGAGAGCATAAAGTAACAAACAGTCAATAACAATCGTAATAATGATTCGCGAAGAATGTATGGTCGCTGAATAAGCAGTGTCTAATTATAAGTTATCTTTCAGAATTGCTCTTCTATAGCGAGGAAAACATCCTTGGAACACGTTGAGGACCATAAGAAAATTGCGAGGATTTTCCTGGACGCCCACTCCAAGCTCCAGAAGGTCGAGTGGACAGTCGTCGAGAAGTTAAACCATTGCGTCAAAGACAAAGAAGATAGTCTGGTGAAAATCGGCAACGAATTATCGCATAACATAGAAGAAATCAAAGAGCTTATCGATACTGGCGATTTAATTCTTGACAAGACCGCCAACAGTCATCACGATGTTAAGTCTATGCTCGAGCGTATGGAGAAAGTCCTAAATTTGGACTACCATTTAGAGTATAATGGTGCGAAAGGCTTCTGCGTGGGCGTGCAGAACGAAAACTATCTGGACGAAATCGATAATTTGATCAAGATCAATTTTTCTAATGGTGCTAATCACGATTACAGATTGATCAAAGAAATTGAGGCTGTAGTTGAATCCGAAATCGATGTTAAAAAAGAGTCAGAAGAGTTAATTTATACCGAAAGCAACAAGAGAGTATCTCCTTGGCTGCACAGCTTCCCCGAACAACAAAGCAGACTGTTATGCAATTTGGGCTCAGTAGGCATAAACGAGAGTACGTCTTCAAATTCGTTTTTACTTCCAATTAGTCCATAATTAATTATTTTTTTTCTACAGGCGACAGGGAATTCGTTATAGTCACGTATATCGTTAACCCCGATAAGATTTTCGTCCAAATGAAAAAGCACGCAAGCTTAATTAACGTGCTGCATCGCCGCTTGGAAGAATGCGCTCTTCACTCAGAGCTAATCGACAAACCTGAATTGTGTAAAAGCTCTGTACCACTTAATCGCTCATCATCCTATTTAACTTGTTTTTTTTTTGTTTGATGCAGATCAAATGTATATTACAAAGTACGGTAAGAAAGGATACCCGAATTGGTGCCGATGTCGTGTTACCCAAATGGACATCTCAAATCTTCCCGTCGTTTTCCTAATCGACTTTGGTATTATTTACAATACCAAAAAGGACGAGTGAGCATTCTCGCAATTTACGACTAAGTACTACCCAATGCAATTATAAATTAACATTGTTTCAGTTTGCGCAACATCTCCTTGGAGCTGGCGAACATTCCGAAATTAGCAATCGAAATTAAACTGTACGGATTGTATCCAGTCAAACAGCAGTGGGATCATCCAGTGAAGCAGCTGTTAAAAGACATCACTAAAGGGTAAGATGATCGTTCAATCAATTCTTGTATTTCATTGTATTGAATGCAGATGCGACGTCCTGATGATAGTCCTAGCGCGCAAGCTCATCCTCGAGATTGACTTCATCGCTTACAATGATGCGGATGAATATTCGGTTCGAGATACACTGATTTTCTTGGGGTACGCGATGACGTTCGTCTCAGAAAAGCAACCTGTGAAAATCGAAAAAGTAAGTTGCGTTTGTAAAATGCGATTGTTTTATTGCAACATTCACGGTATGTTTCAGATTGTGTCAAAGTCGCGATTTTACGATAGATCCGAATACTTTAGGATACTTCAGAGTTATTCTGTTGTAATTTCGCACATTAACAATCCGTCTGATTTCTATGTGCAATTGCTACAATTTCGGAACAACCTGAATGATCTCCATTCGATGATGCAAGAGCATTACAAGAAGACTAAAAAGGGGTACGTCTACACGCCTGAAATAGGAATGCCAATTGCCGTGATGATCCAGGATAACGTCTGGCGGAGGGCGATTGTTAAGTCTGTCGTCGTGGGCAAAGGTTCGGTGGACGCATTTCTCGTAGATTACGGAGAAGTGTTGCGCGTTCATTGGAACAACATTCGAAGATTGCCGGAATCGTTTATCGCTTTGGAGAGTCAAGCAAATAACGTTTCTCTTGCTGACATCAAACCAACAGATAAGAATTGGGGATCCGCGGCTTCGGACTACTTAAAAAAGTACGTAAATGGCAATGAGCACCTGATGCTGGTCATCAAAGAATTATCGAATCCCCTCGAGATCGGACTATTCGAATATCATATATCCATTAAGAAAAGCATTAATGCTTTGCTCGTTAAAGCGAACTTTGCCAAATCGACTGGCGAACTGTAAGTAATTCACGTATAACGATAACTATAGATTGTAATTTTTCTTTTTTAAGATCTGATGTCGTGGAGTGGCCCATCAGTTGTGACGGGAACGAAAAAAAAGCCGATGAATTGTTTATATCGAAAATGCTAAAAACTATTCAGGGCTGCTCTAATGATTTGTTATCCGATGAGGATAATATCGACGAAGAGAATTTGTCTATAAAATCGAACCCGGTGGAGGTAATGTGTGTAGACGGTCCCGATCAGATCTATATCAAATTCACGGAGAATCCAAACGAATCGATTGATCTACAGAGTTTCTACATCAAGCTGCAAAGGTACTACAGCAAACGCAACTACAAGACACGTGAGTCTTGGATGGAAGGCGAATTTGCCATTGCGAAAAACCCGAACGACCAGCAATTCCATCGGGTGCTGATTGTTAAGTTGGGCGATAAAACGAGCCGTGTCTTCAGCAGGGATTACGCTATATATTTTGTAGTAACGAATTCCGAATTGGGAGTCGTCGCGGAGGAATTCCTTGACGTTCCGCAGTTCGCTCGTCGTTGCCATTTGTACGGTGTTAAACCGGCAGGAAATTCGTGGAGTTTGACCTCCAAAGATTATCTATCGGAACTTTTATTAAACTGCAACAACATTCATTTTAGTAAAATGGGCGAGGATGTACAGAATTCGATGTCTGGAGTATTCTGGATTAAAATGCTGAAATCGGAGTCGGCGCTGAAGCGTTCGATCTTCAAGATGAGCAACGTTAACTTGCTGCTGGTAAAAAATGGATTGGCCATCAAATACGGCAACTGGGATTTCCAGTTCAAAAAAAAACAAAATCCTTGCGAGGAGTTCATCGACGATCGAAGAAAGGGTACATGGCTGCTGCCAAGATGCGCGGAAATGGAGAGCATCGAGGGTATCGCCACGAATGTCGGTGATGATGGGACCATTTACTTTCACACCAATTCGGCTTCCACTGAAGCATCGAAAATGGAGATGTTGATGCAAACAATGTTGCTAGATACAGAGTCTACAGAACAAAATGACTGGTCAGTGGGCGATCGATGCACTGTGCGATATCACCGGAATAACAAATGGTACAGAGGTATGATTATTGATATTACCGAAGATGAATTCAGTGTATTCATGATTGACTATGGCAATATTGAGGTTGTTTATTGCAATAACATTAGGAGCGAAATATTCTTTATTGACGTTCCGCAGCTTGCGAACCACGTTAAATTAGCCGACGTTTATTCGAGGTACGAGAAATTCTACGTGAGAGACTTGGACATTCTTCACTCGTTGATCGTAGAGAAAACCATACAAATTAATTATGTCGACAGCAAATATCGCTACGCCAGAATCTATCAAGGGGATGTAAATGTTAACGATTACATGATCAATAACACCACTTGCATTTCCTATGAACAAAGTGAATCCGATGACGAGGATATTATTATTCTGGACTACGATGATTCAGATGAATTGACCTATACATATCCGGAGCTGCCGTCGGATCGGTACATCCTTGCCGCATTGATCAACCAGTTCGATCACAATAAGTTGATCTTCGAAGTCACAGGTGTCGACGAAACTTGCAGCGGCTTCAATGACTTGTGTGAGCAGTTGAAACAAGGGGGGAACAATCAACCGTTGATCCAGAAACCGGTGGAAGGAATGCCCTGCATAGCTGTGTTCCGAGAGGACCAGAGCTGGTACCGAGCGAGTATCCTGGACGTTCTGAATGAAGAAACTGTGAGGGTTTACTTCGTCGATTTTGGAAATGTCGAGATCATCACGATTGATAACGTCCGCAAGATCAAGTCGGAATGGATGAAGTTTCCCGTGCACCAGGTTACCGCCACCATCAACAACATGACTTCCTTCGACGAAGAGTTGATTAAATCGTATTTTAACACAGTTCAGCGACTCGAGATCATAGAACGACATCCGCTTATTGTTAATATTTGTGAGTCTTCGGCTCCTTCACTCTAAATAGTGCGATCCATTGTTTTACTTCCTAAGAATACATTTTTCTTTTACCACTCTTTTCAATGAAAATTGAGTTTCGTTTTGACGTAATCTTTAATTTATTATTTGTTTTTAACAAGAAATATTGTTTTATTTCTTGAAATATTTTATTTTCAGTTACCGTTTCTATATTATTAATAATATATTTTTATTTAATATTTTGTTGACTGTTTTTGCAAAAGCAAACAATAAATATTTATTTGTGATCTTCAATCTTTTATTAATGATCCTATATTCAACAGTTGGTTCTTTTTAAACTCAGAACAAGTAATAACAACGTTGAAAAACGTTGTACAAAACCAAATCGAAGACGGAAATACATGTTTTTTAACTTAATTAAAAGAAAAATTAATAAAGATCTATCATTATAACGGCTATAAACTAGATGTTCCATTTTGTCACTATTCTATTTATCAACAAAATTGTCATTAACTGGAAATTAAAGAAAGATTTAGGTCGATTGTCCGTCCTTTGGTCACATTGTGACTTATAAATATTATAATTATTAAAAAAATATGAAAGTTTGTAAATCATACTTGAATGTATTGTATTCACTTGGATTTTTCTAATGTTGGCGATTAAGTAACCCGTAGTTACAGATAACTTTTGTCACTTGTGTTGTGACTGGTTGTGACTTGTGTTGATTTTGTTGTTGAGGTTAGGTCTAAGCATATTCTGTTTGTAAATAATGTTGGGTGTACGTGTGAATTCGTTCAACGAAAACAGCCTTGGTGAACCAGAGCAGGATGCGAATTCTGCTTTAACTGAATTAGATAAAGGTAAAGCAAATTAAATAAAATATGTTTCAAGTGAATTAATAAAAAATTCTTCCAGGACTTAGATCGAACAAAGTTGGTGATCAGTGTGATGCAATTGTTAGATTCCCCAGGTTATTTGAGAAATACCCATTTCCTATTCTAATCAATGCATCTCTGTTGAAACTTGCGGAAGTTTTTCGGACAGGGTTAGTTTCAATTAGTAAAAATATTCAAGTGTAATTCTATTGCTATTTTAGGAACAACTTTCTTCGTTTATGTGTCCTACGGGTGTGCCAGCAGAGTGAAAAACATTTGGATAAAGTTTCAAATGTTGATGAATTTGTGAGGAGGGTGTACAGTGTAATTCACAGTAATGATCCTATTGCGAGGGCTTTGGTTCTTCGCACCCTCGGAGCTGTTGCTTGCATCATTCCTGAAAGACAGCAGGTTCATCATTGCATCAGGACCAGCTTGGATTCACATGACGAGGTTGAGGTGGAGGCTGCAATTTTTATTGCTATACAGTTTGCTGCCCATTCAAAGTATGCAAAAATTAATGAGATGAAAATTAAGAATTATTTATTTATTTTTTAAGGACATTTGCTATTGGTATGTGCAATAAAATATCGGATATGATCCAAGGGCAAGCCACACCAGCAAATATGAAGTTACAACTGATTCCTATCCTGCAACACATGCACCATGATACTAACACTGCAGCAATGGTTAGAAATCTTTGCATAGAGCTTCTGCCAAAGTATCCTGCTGAGGAATTCGTTTTAACCATATTGAATACTTTGACTCAGTTGGCTGCTGCAACTTTAGTAGATATCCCAAGTCAAGTAATATTGTTTTGCAGTTATAAAATTCTCGTTTTATAATTAGTTTTTTATTTAGGTTCTGTTATTACTGCAATATTTGAAAACGGATCCTCGGTGGGAGGTTAAATCGCATTGCCTGAAGCATTTGCATCAAATGGCTAAACCAGGCGCGCATCTGTGGCCAAACGGTGCTGTAGATTGTATTTTAGATATGGCTTTGGAAACAACATCTCCTAAGATGTTGAGATTAGCATTGAGTGAGTTATCCAGTAATATTTATTGATTAGCATTTCACCATACTGCTTATAGGCGTTATCGAGGAATTAACGGAATTTCCAAAGCTGTGCCATGAACACCAGTTACAATCATCGAAACTAAGACAACTGTGTTCAAAACATAGCACATCGACATATCAGCCAATTGCCGCACTTTCCATTAATATCCTCACCCAAATCGTTTGTTATTGGTAATTTGTTTATTTATTTTTTTCTTAGCAATAATTGAAATACTTTACAGCTACAAAGAGAATATTGAAGTTGGCGGAACAGAGGAAATAATATGTTCGTTGGAAACACTTATTTTGTTGCTCACTTATTCAGAGGAGAAATACCCTTACCAGTTGAAACTGGCTCTGAAATGCGCCGTGAAATTGGCGGAACATAAGAGGGATCATTGCGAGAGGTTTATTACACTTTTGGGATCGCGTCTAGGATTCGTTGATGGTCTGTTATTATCAACAGCTCTTAAATATTTGTTATAACTGAGTGTGTTTTATTAGGTGATTGTACTATCATAATTTGTGAGGCTTTGGGAGCAATCGGGAGTCTGGATGCGGACACGCTATTGCCACTATTAAGGGATATCGTGCAACTGCTTGTGCAGATTTCAGCTATTGAAAATCCTTCACGACAACAGACCACTATATCTGTTATGCTATGTACCTTAGTGTTTCAAACACTTTCAGGTTATAATTGGAATCAAGAAGTTATCGATGTTATCCATAAGGTTACCAGTTGCAATAACCTGTGGGCAAACTATAGGATTGGAAGAGCCGCTGTTCGTTACGGTCATCACGCCATAGCCTTCCATATCTTTAACAGCTTAAAGGAACAAGTGAGCTCGGAGCATTGGCATTTTTGGCTAGTATGCTTGAAGGAGATGTCCGAAGGTGAAGTTATGTTGGCAAGTGGGAACGGCAGCATCGTGGGTCGCTTGGATTCTGCCGTCACTCATTACAATAAAGCTATTGCTGCTTTAAAAGCTGCGAGTACGCCCTCTCACAATTTACAATTCCAAGCAGAATACATGAGAATCCGAGCAGAATACTTGCAGTGTTTACTGCAGCTATTACATACGTGCAATATACTTTGCATAGTTCCACCACCGGCAATAGCTTCGACCATCGCTCAAACCACAAGGGATGAATTTCAGCGACACGGTTACATCACGAATCAGATGCGAAAGTGCGTAAAGGATTTCCAAGCGTGCGGTGAACTTTACCTGAAACTGTACCAAACCGCTTTTGACGCAGATCCAGCCACTCTTGAAAATATTCAGATGTAAGTATTATATACTTGACACACAAAAAATAACATACCTCTTCAGTTTACAGCAAATGTGCATCCTCTTGGAACAATGCATTGATAGAGTTTGTTCAAATAACACGCAAAACGGTCACACCTTGGATATTGAAGTGAAGAATTTGCGTTTGGAATGTCGACAGTTATTAGTCGGTTGCAGAAACGCAGCTAAAATAGGAAAAAGCATCGGTGATCCGGCAACTAATACCCAAACCATCACACATAAGGTAATTTTTAGATGTTTGAGTTAATCAGTTAATTAAATTTATTTTGTTTTTGAAGCACGTTGAGCTGTTGAACAAAATAGTGGAGGTTTTGGTGGATGCTCCATTACCGGTACCGAGATTCTTCTTCCAGGTGCTGCAATGTACCACTTTGAAACTGGCCATTTCTCCGCAACCTCGAGTAATGGGTGAATTTATAAGCGTGCAGTCTGGTTCACAATTAGCTGTTAAAGTGGAGGGAGTTATTCAACACGGTCAAAAGCCAGGACTCTACAGGCACGTCGAGGGTGTCGTCATCACTGTCACTTCACAGTTGCAGCCGAGCAATAAAATTAAGGATTCCGATATTAAGGTAATCTTGTAGTTAATTTTATCAATTTTTAGTTAATCAGAATTGTGCTTCAATAGCATTTTTTTTTTCTAATTGGATCGTTCCAGAATTCGTCGTAAATTTATTGTACCAATACATAATACTAATCGCAGACTTTCCTTTCATGTTAGAACAATTTGTTAATTATTATTTTTCTAGGCTGTGGATGCAAATTCAGTCTTGACCCAAACTGTGACACCGCATAAGGATTTTTTTGCAGCGCAATTCCTTCTGGCTTTTCCTCGTGGAGGCCAATATATTCTGGCTGTAGATGCGTCCGTGGCTGATAAAGCCGGAAACACATGGAAGACTGGTCCAAGGTCTACTTTAACGGTGAAGGTGCCGGAAGAGCCAAAGCTTCAACCGATTTCGATGCCTGGTATGGCCGGAAGCACGAACGTGTAAGTAGAACTGTCATCAATTTAAAGTGAAAATGCTAATCAATTCTCTTTTGATCATAGGATTTTAATGGCAGAAGACAGTCATTTCTTGAGGAAAAAGTAAAGGTAACAACTTAAGCGAAAATTTATTTATAATTAAATATAAACTAAAAAAAAATGGAAAGAAAATAAACACGATATTCATGTATATAAAAATATGTTTTGCGGGATAAGCATATGTTATTTAACGAATAAATATTTAAACTGCTCCAACCGTGACCTGTTCCGTATTGATTGGGCTAGTGTCGTAGCTCCTCAAGTTTATCTCGTCGCGTTTGTAATCGCCGCTCACGCCGCCCGTCTTTCCCGTCAGCATGATGTTGCTGATCGTGATGTCGTGGCTTACCGCTTTGCACATGTCGTAGACGGTGAGGGCGGCTACGGAGACGGCGGTCAGCGCTTCCATTTCCACCCCCGTTTTCCCGTCGCACGAAACCACCGAGTTCAGCACGATGCTCTGGCCGCCCTCGTCCAGGCTCGCCCTCACCTTGATCGAGTTCAGCACGATGTTGTGGCACAACGGGATCAGCTCGGACGTCCTCTTCGCCCCAATGATGCCGGCCAATTGTGCAATTGAAAGCACGTCGCCCTTCTTCAATCCGTTTTCTTTGATCAACTTGGTGAGTTCGTAGGTTAGCTTGACGGTGGCCATCGCCGTGGCTGTTCTAGTAGTCACGCGTTTCGCTCCGACATCAACCATTTTCGCTTTACCTTCCTCATCGACGTGACTCATCTTTTGCGAGGAGTAAAACCGAACGGAGTTCATCGATGGTTTCAACGGCTGCTGGAACAAGTGCGACAGGTTTCTGGGCTCGAACGATCTTGGCTCCGCTAAAACGATTTCATCAATGTTAAATCTCGTAGCGACAAGTATTTGTGCAATTAAAAATGTATTGTTTAGGTTTAGTTAAGAAAATTTGAAAATTAGATTCCACAGGATAGAAGGCATGCTTGTATTTACCTTAGATATCTACAAAGTAAGAATTAAGTATCTATTTCATTTTTTTGCTTTACATTGTTTTTTTTTAATGATTTCTAAAGGTTAAATTATTTTATCCGCCGATTAATATCATAGGTCGATTTTCCATATGCGAAAGATTCAGCATGCCTGAAAATAACTGGGCTTAAAGAAGAGGCATTCATATCTCCTGATGTGAATATTTAATTTGTATTCACTGCAGAGGGCGGCATTCCGAAATGTCTTGTGCTAATCGATCTACTCTTACCCGCATGTTGCTTCTTCTTACGCTTAACGGCTGCAGAAATGAGGGCTGTAAGGTCATCGTCGCTGCTGCCGGCTCTCATGGCATCACGTAGCGATATCTCGGTATTGCCGAAGAGACATACTTTCAGATTACCATCTGCGGTGATCCTTAGTCGGTTGCAGGAACCGCAGAAGTGCTCGCTCATCGACGTGATGAATCCGACCTGACCCACTGCACCTGGTATTTTCCACGCCTACATTTAACAATTTGCCTTTAATTTATCATTTTCTAGTATTTCCATTTACCTTTGAGGTGTCATTGGGGCCATTCTTTAGAGCATGGAAATCCGGCCACTGCTTGCGGATTTTCTCCACCATTTCCTTGTACGAAACCATTTTCTCCATTTCCCATTTATTCCCCGAGAACGGCATGTACTCAATGAAGCGCACGTCGACATTCTTCTCTTCGGTCAGTCGAACGAAATCACAGATTTCATTATCATTGAATCCTAATAAAATATTTCATTAATTTTTGATTATGGAGTTTCTTAATTATCATCAGAATTATAGCTAACATTTTCATTACTTTCATCAACTATATTGTAAATGTATTCATTTTATTTTCCAGTCTTCATTATGAAGTTAATTAAAGAAAATATTGCCACTAAAAATGTTTGCAATTACAGATGATAATAATAGAATAACTATAATTGTAAGTGTAAAGCTTACACGTCACAATTAAGTAACAACCATTTCCAAGACCACCATAACTTCTAACTAATCTAAACCATACTTGTACGAATCCAAGTATACTAATGGCAAGTATTAGATACTCTGTTTTTATAATACTAAAGTGAACGAAATAAAAAATGCATTAGAACTCCGATGAACGTACTGGATTGTTTGCAATTATTCTTTAATAAACGCGTCTTTAGTTTCAGTTGTCCAAGATCCTTGTGAGAACGAGGAAACATGTTTGTTGTTTTCTTTCCTGCTGTGATTTACAAATCCCAGTTTCGGAGCACGATGTAAATACTGAAGGTGAGTTTCGCGTTTCGAACATTATCGACGAGACAAAAGCAATACAAAAAATACACACATATGTATAGATATAGCGCACACGTCCAAGGACACCGCCGACGAAAATTTAATTAACATACCTAGTAATTTCTCAACAAAATATAAATGTTTCAACGCAAATATCGCATTTCGCGTGTTTTTCTAAATACGCATTTTAATATTTACATTTCATAATTCGATATTTTCAACATATTTAACTTTCTCCTTTTTGATAGATTCTTAAAAAGTATATTTGTATTATGATATCAATAGATTCATAGACATTTATGATATAGAAATAATTTTGTAAAATTTCTATTTCGATAGTTTTTATAAATGTCGAATGTATTATTAATAGCTGACTGGAAGACTAAAAACTGAATATGTTATAGTTAATCATTATTAATTTAATTATGATTATTGACTAAAGTTCTTTTCGTAATTTTTTTTTCTGTATAGTTTGTCCCCATTCTGTTTAATCTTCGTGGTATTGCGTGTTATTCATTGCAGTTCATGTCTAATATTTTTTTAGGGATCCTTTTTAATTCTTTTCTCTCAATGAATTAACTAATAATTATGTTATTAATTAATTTTGATTGTCGTTGCAGGAACCTTTGTAAATTGCATTAGAGATGGTGGAGGGTTACCATTGCATGATCTTTACCTTTCATGACGACGCAGTTGATTTTAACAGGATTGAAGCCCAATTGGACTCCCAAATCGATGCCCATCATGACCCGATCCCATCCTTTCCTTCGGGTGATCCTCTCGAATTTGTCCGCGCTGAGGGTGTCCAAACTGACGTTGATGATGTCCAAACCAGCCCTCTGCAGAGCGACCAGTTGTCTGGTGAGAACCAAGCCGTTGGTGGTCATCGCAACTGTCTCCAAACCTTCGATGCTCTTCAGCGAAACTGCGAACAGTCGAGTGAACTCAATGTCTTATTGATACGCGCGAAGAAAAGCAACAGGTGCGAATGAATAATATTTACGTTGCGCAACAGCAACACTCCATATTAATATTTATTTACTTTTTAACATTTTTGACGTCGCAAGAGCGTTAATTGAGTCGCAGAGTGCAATTCCTGAACCGGGTAAACAGAATTGCACTCCTGAAGGTTACCCCTCCTACGTATTCTTGCATTTTTTTTTAATATTTCGTCGTCTCTCGTGATCTGTGCTTTGCTCACCAATAATATCAATTAGATCCCGTCTGACTGTCGGTTCTCCTCCCGTTAAGCGGATCTTGTTGACTCCGTTCGCGACGAACAACCTGGCGATGCGTGCTATCTCTTCGGTAGTGAGCAGCTTGGACTTTGGGCTCAGCGCGACTCCTTCAGCTGGCATGCAATATTGACCTGAATTGGAGAAGCAAACAAGGGTTAGTCAGTTAAACATAATTTTGCAACAGTCGACTGGGACGGGGCGGGGCTCACATCGCAAATTGCACCGTTCCGTTAACGAGATCCTGAGGTAACTGTGGAAGCGGCCGAACGTATCACTCAGCGATGGAAGCGGCTCCTTCTAAATTTGTTGATCCCGATGCAATAAAACAAAAACACGTACAGGGAGGGATGATAAAATCAATAACACTCGACTCGATTACGTTTTTTATCTGTGTTTACCTTTGCTCTAGTCGCGAATTTTTGCGTACCGGACCCATAGTTCCGATAAATAATGGACAAACTCGAAAACTTTGGACGCAGCATGATGATGATAATGTTGTGCAGTCGACCCCTTCGAGCATTTTATGGAAATCACATGAAACGCGCACCGTCTGTGCACTGATAATAAGGACGCTGATAAAGCCAAGTCACTTAAGTGTGGTTCAAACGCGCTAATTAAGAAACGCCGTCCTCATTGGATGTAATCGTGGGAGGATAAAACAATCAGCGAATTACCGCTGTTTTGTGCATCTATTGTAATCGCGTTCGGCCTTGGCTACAGACGTATATAGAAATAGACTCTAGCTTCAGAACGGACGAATCGAAAGGGTCAAATTTGGTTCAGATGCGATTAGATAGTTGACATCATGGATCAACACCAATTAGAAACTTTCTTGCAGAGATGATACAATTCTTCAGTTGAGAGGTTAATATCACAACAAAGTGGTAGCAGCACTTGCACCGTTTCTCAATATCTACTGCACAAAAGAATATTGAAAATCTCCTGACATCTACGACAAATCATTTAACAACAAAACAATTACATTTAACAAATAAAATTACCTAAATATACGTCTATTGTAAATAATGAACGATCATGGAAAGATATTTATTTAAAAAAAACGTAGTTTGATAAAGAACAGACTAGGCAACTTTTTAATCTGCCAAGTAAAAGTTTCCAGCAACTATCCTTTAATTTAAACAAAAACTTTTGTTTTTATGTGTCTAAGAACTACAACCTTTAAAGCATTATATTTTAATTTTAACTGCTTTCATTTCAAATTTAAAGTTTCGTTCGATTGTAATCAATTAACTTAATTTTATAAGAAAATAAAAATGCAGGAGGTCCATAAATTCGGCTTTTATTTAATGCTTTTTATAAAGCATAGTAATAATAATTGAAAGTATAAGACAAGTTTTGTCATTGACATTGATTATAGGAATTATATTGTTATTTAGTTATACTTTGAAATAAGAAATTAATGGATTTCAGAAATACTAGATTTTAAAAGTTTTTGCAAAATATTTCCATATTATTAAAAGATTTAGAAAGTATGTCCTTTCCTACAGGATTCCAGAATAGTTTTTTGGCGACCAACGTTGGGCACGTTTATGTGAATCATCTGATACAGCTTTGACGATAATGTACGTCAATAATCAACAGGAATGTTTTTTTTCTTATTTTACTCCTAACCAAATATTTCCAAGATTAATAAATGGTTAATTTTGGTGCACTAAATATGTTTTGCATACGGCAATGATCCACGAATCAGAGTAAATGATTTATTTTTTCCGATTGAAATTGAATATGAAACTGATCATAAATACGTGCATTTGTTTGGCTCGTTGGCTTCTCGCCCAGCATTTTGCTACGTTAGTCACCGTTTTACAAAATTACCATATTTGATTCATTTTGTACACTTATATCATAATTCTCTGTAGATATCAAGGGTTTTAATGTATCAATACTTGAAATATCATTCAGGATGATAAAATTAAATCAATTGAAACATAATTACTTAAGTATCATTTTTATATATTTCTTTTTGAATTAAAAAAAAAATAGCAATTAGTTTTGCCTTATGTTACGTAAAATGGAAATCAGGCGTCTGCTGCAACACCTTTTGTTCAGAGTTGTTCACCTCTTCGCTCCTTCTACCATCCCACTAACATATTTCATCTCGTTTTCTCCCTCCCTTCTTGGAGCATCATCCTCGTTCCATCATCCATTTATAAAAACACAAACATGCAACGCATGAAAAACCTAGTTTCTCGCAGCAATTACGAAACGTTCATAAATCACAATTCAAATATAAGAAGTAAATAATGAGGTTCTTAATTACAGATGATCGATGAGGTATTTGCAATAATCATGCTTATAATACAATTGATTTAGAGTAATGTTAAAATGAAAGAACATTAAGAAATCTCGTTTCTAGTAACAGTTACGAAACGCATAATAATTGTAATAGAATACGAAATTTTTAAACGATAAACATACTACAAATAATGGGGGAACTTGGTGTGATCATTAGAATCTTTATGAATGAAATTCTAAAAATGTTATATATATATAGTATTTGAAGGTCAATTAAATTGGATATCTTCAAGGTAGTGTATTCGGAATATTTTTATAATGATTGCGCTATAAAAATTGTAAAAATGTGAAAAATAATGGATGGATTTAAAGTAATCAGTTGATTATTTTATGTGATTTGATTATGATAGATTAACGTTATTTATATGTCAAGGTCAACGTAATCTGATTATCGAGTGTTGCCTCTAGGTACTCTACTTGGACCGATCCTAAATTTTGAACTTGTTATGTAGTGCAATTGCTGAAGTCTCGTTTGAAAATAATTGTTCTTTTATATAGAGTTTATTTAAAAACGTCCGTTTAATGTTTTGCAATTTTTTGGCTTCTGTCGTTGTTTGTTTAAGGTATTTTCAGGTAGAAAAATACTTTGAACGTCCGATTTACGAAACAAACAAAATAAGGAAACTTTGTTCTCGATTATTGTTTAGCGCGCGCCGCGATGACTAAGGGCGTCGTGGGGGCGTCGCGAATCCAACACGACGCTGACGACTATAAGAGCGTCCGACCTGTGGAACGTGCCTCTAGTTAACCTGCGAATACCAAAGCAGATTGTGAGTGTGTCATCATCGTCCAGCAAAGAACATCACAGTAAGACAAGATGCCAGGCCCATCGAGACCCTTGTGGCAGGTTAGACCCAAAAGAAAAAGAAAAAATATACAAATTTTTATTATAGACTGTACACGCATTTAATACAAAAGAGAATTATGAACAATGTAAAAATAGAGTGGAGAATCACAGGCGGAAATTGTTTGTTTATAATTTTGCTCGTCGAAAATCCTGAAATACGTGAGTCACGAGCGAATGCGTTCGCGAATTCCAAAATAAGTCCGCGACGTCTGTGGAAGTGTGTCAGGTGGAATAAAAAAACGAAATTCCGCTCTAATTTTAGACAACTTCAGGTGAGCTTTGCGCACATTTTAAACCTCTATATCTTTGATGAAATAATCTGCCGGAATGTTGTCGAAGACTTTCTTGAGGATGTCGAGCATTATATCCTCGATGGTCTTGCTCAAGATGGGATTGAGAGAATCGGCAAGTAGCTGCCAGTTTTCGTTCAGGTACGCGTTTGTTGTTTCCTCTGAAATTAGGATATTCGATAAATGTTAATCCCTTGCTAAGAGTAAATGTTACCGAGGGCTTTGATCCCGTCAAAGAGGTTGCCCAGATAGAGGCTTAATCCTCCCAGACCAAACTTGACATGCACGGCTCGGATGTCGAAGAAATGGAAGCCGTTCCTCTTCACCATCTTTACGTCGCTCTTGAAGATGATTTCCAAATTTTCTGCTCGAAAAAAATAGCTTTAGTTTTGACTTTGAATTTCTTGGAGATACTCACTAGCATCGAACCAGCATGTTCCGCTTCCTCTCAAAGGGATCACTAAAATTCTTCCCAATAGCATGTATTTACCGTCGATTCTCAACCTGGGTAATCGTAGCTCCGTGTAGAAGTCATACGTCTTAGGATCTACTTTGTTTAAGACGATCTTCGTGTTTCCGAATCCCAGAATGCTGACGTTCGATAGAGAAGCGTTGACATTCACAGGTCCGGCTCCTTGCAAAATCTTCAAACGTGCATAAAATCTTCAAGAAATTTGTAAATTTAGTTTAGAAAAACTAGGTACCTTGATGACTGGAACCTGCAGCGGGTCGAGGACATCGAGCCCGATCTGTGGTACCCCTTTGGGGATTTCATCGAAGAGCGCTTGCACAGCGTGCGTTGAACAATTGACGAAATTTGGTTCACGGATCGCACATGTCTTTACGTAATCAGCTACAAAAAAAGATTTTTTAGCACATCAAAATTGCGGACAGGATTAACTTACGTTGCGTGGTCAGGATGGCGGCGGCGACAATGTGCAGGATGACCAAAAGCAGGACGGCGATGGCTGGTGGTATCATCTCGCCGAAGGACCACAGACCACTGTGTTTCTTCTTGATGGATGCAGCGCGTGCCGTGCCTGAAATGCGTTAGAACTTTCACTCTCTTCATCGACGAAACCGTTTGCCACCAATCCAGGTTTTATAATCTGCCTGCAATTGCATAATGCAGTAACAGCAGCAGCAGCACCTCAATTAACGTTTGCTCCATTCCAAGTGTTACACGTCTCTTTCTCTGCTTGAATCTTTCCCTACATTTTCATGCGATTTGGCCATGTCTCAAAAAATAAAATAAACCCAAGACGAAATAACAAACCGCGACGAAATAATAAAATGTCAACTTTTATAGCCACGGTAATCCCAACTTTATTACTGTACCTAATTCATATTTAACGATGATCCAGAATATATATTTAAACTACATGGCAAGAAAATAATTTAAATAAACAAATTTCTAGATGAAATTCGATTTGTTTTCTTATCTCATAACTAGATTTGCAACTAAATATTATGTAATATTTATGCTCCGCTTTGTTAGTATTACGCAACGTCTGCTGCATTCAACCGAATCGGAATAGTAATAGAAATCGCACATTCTATTATTTAATAATTAAAAAATATTTTTTTTGGTCAATTGAGTTTATGTAATTATATATATATATTTAATGGCACACTAAAAAGATATGAGAACAAATAGAAACATACAATTCTATTTAAAAAAATCACTTTATTATTGAAAAAAAACTTTCATCATTTAATTATTTATAGTTTAATGTGTTATTAAAAAGTTAATGGTTTTAAGCAGTCATGATTATAAATAGAATAAGTAAATTTATTTAAAAAAAAACTTCTTTTGATTTCATTTAATTTAGGAATTACATTATAAAATTAATAATGTAATTTTGAAGACATTTTCTTCTCTCATTCAAATATTTAAAAAAAAATATATTCCATTAATTGTATTATATAATTCAGTTATAGTTTATTAAGAAATTAGTTACATAATTTTTACTGCATTCAATCAAATATGAATCATTTGAAATATCACATTCTATTATTTAATCATTAAACAATATGTCCATTTCACACAAACCAAAAAAACTATTCAACAGTTGATTTTTTTTTGTAGAAACTATCAAAGACTACAATCCTGTAATGTCATTTGAGATTTGTTTTTATGAAAAAAATAGTCTTTTGCTGTCAAAATAGTCGACACAATATTTAAGTTGACCGTAAAGATTTAAAAAAGTATACTTATTGATGTTAACTAATGTGAATAACTATCTACTGGAGTTTGATGAAGATCTTGGCGATCCATCGCAAATTGCATGTCACGTAGACATTCAAAAAAAATATCCACTTTGCTGATAATTAAGAATTTTAAAGTGAATCCGTTGTGCAATGACATTTAGAGAAACTATTGCTAGTGGGATGTTTATTTTATGAAAATTTATATCTGTAGTATGCGATCTTGATTTGGCTAATTCCACTCCAATTTTGATTTTTTTTTCGTTTTTTTCTCTCCTTTTTTTTTTCTTAATAAACCTTTCAGTTAGTTCAGTATGTCGTAATAAATAATAATAAAAAAATACACGGTTAAATTTAAGCATTAATGTGTTTGTTTTTGTTTGGTTTGTAAACTATACTATATTCACATGTCTTTTCTAGGTAGTATAGGACCTCCCATTAATGGGCTAATGTCATATTAAAAAGCAATTGTTTTAACCGTTCCTATGGTTATAAATAGAAGAAGCAAAGTATATTGTCTTTGTATATTAGTCAACATTAATAAATTCAAGAATTTCAATATTTTTTTTATAACTAATGAGATTAATAATCTGGATCAATACATTTAAATATTAGAGAGAAGCATTATTAAGAAACTAGCTATATATTTGGATTTGAGTGATGAACTTTTCTTTACGAAATGTGCGGACAAGAAACATTTCTCGTTTCTGTGAGTGAGTGTTTCCACGAATTTGAAACATGTATTGGTAACGTGCATAGATCGGTCGAAACTAACTTTCGTTCGATGTTGCAATCCTCTTGCATCTTGGTTAATTGTACGCTCTTAATGCGGTCACATACAGCTGTATGTCTATCTCCCCTTTGCGACCGTTGCAAAACTTCTCCTGACACGAAGACTTTCTTTCCTGGCCGTTTCCAACGGTTTCAAAGATTTGTTTACTCTCCATCTCACTCTTTCTCCTTCCCTTATACACTTCTTCTCGAAGCGTAAACAAAATACACGATTTTGAGACGTTCTGAATCGAAGCCTTCTCGCTCGATTCGTGGGTGGAAATTGGCGGAGCCCAGTTCCCTATTTTTAGAGCATCTTTTATATACCATGCACAATATCAATAGAGGCCGTCGTGGTTTATGGGGCCGCTAAAAATACACGCGAAAAATAACATACATTCGGCATTTAATAATTTACGTTTACTCTCTCGGCCGCTCACGAACCTTCCAGATCATCAATTTAAAAAAAATCCTCAATTTCTTAACTTTCCACCTCGGTCCACACTGCACACGAATCAAATAACCATCGTATCACTCATCAAGTTACCGTGGTTTGTTTATTTTGTATTTTCCGAGAGTATCGAAAACAAGTCGTAACTAATTATAGTTTCAACTTGACAATATATGCGACCGTTTTGTAACAAATGTTACAGTTTCTAAATCTCTAGTTTTTTTTTAAATCAAAGACAAATTTCATTCACGATTCCTTCAATTAAGCACGTATCAAACAAACATCATATTTCTCTCATCAAGTTGCCATAGTTTGTTTATTTTTGTTTTTTTAATGAGAAATAATAACAATCTAATTGTAGTTTGATTCGATAAATATGACAAGAGTTGTCACTGTTTCAAATTTATAATAGTCTATGTTCAAGAGAAAATGAATAAAAATGTTGCCATTTCTCGAGTAAACTTTGCACCGAAAATTCATAATAAATACTCGGAGCAGAAACTAAAAATATCGCAAACGCATATTTATGCAAAAAAATATTTCATTAAATATCTTTGACTTACTTCCAAACTTTTTTTAAATTCTAATCAACTGAATCACATAATTTTCTTGCAATTGATCATAATTTGGTGCCAAATTGTTCTTTATCGCTGTCATGATTATAAATAGAAGAATCTATACATTGTTATACATTACTTTTTATCTACACTAATTACATTGACTGTTGCCATGGTTATAAATAGAAAAACCGAAACCCACTGCATTTTCGCTTAGAACCTTTCTTATAAAAATTTCTCATTAGATTTTTTTTAGAAATTTTTGCACTTTGTATAACTATGCTACTAGATTTTTTCAAAGAATAGGTTGTGATTTCACTACATAAATTAATTTAAGCTAATGTATTTGATGATACCAATTGATTTAGCATTTGCTTTCATCTTCACTAATTGCTTTCATCATTGGTCATGGTTATAAATAGCATAAACATACTCCCCACTATATACTTACATCGAATTTATTGCAGAGTAAATCGATCTGCAGTTTCTTTAAAACGAGTTTATAGTTTTATTAATCTAAATGAAATGAAATATGGGTTTTTGATTAATGTAATTTGATTCCTATCTAACTAATTACAACGATCGTTATCGTATTATTCAATTTATATTTTCTTATCTGAATCAATATTTAGCAACACAAATCTAATAATAACTAAATTTCATTAAAAAAAGAATCTATTCATGCAATTTATAAATTCAGTTTAACTAATTATTTAACTAATAACAAAATTTCATTAAGATAATTCGCATAATGTAAACTAAATTGAAATAATTCCAAAATTGCGTGACTCCTTTTTGAATCTATTCTTGCAATTTATAAATAGTTTAACTACAAAATTGCTTTTGGTTGCCAGTTTTAGATGCGGACTTCGGTGGAGGGATAAAAATTCGTCTAACTACGATTTTAAATATTTATTATTTACAAAAATAGGTTAATTTTTTTAAATATTACATATAAATATATTTTTCTGTTCTCTCAGTGCAATTCACTTTGAAGTTAAGCAGACGAAAAGTAACAAATACTGTTTTCACGAATAAATAAATTTGAAATTGTTAATGATTCTGCGATGAGAGATTTTTGGATTTTCTTTTACATGTGGCGGGTGTTGCCGAAGCTGCCTTGTCCGGCTTGGGAAGCGCCCTTGTTGTAACCCATCTGGAGATTGAGTTCTCCTTCGTGAGCCCTCAACTGCTCTTCGGTGAAGGTCCTTTCGTTCTTCTCAGACATCTTCGGGCCCAATTGTGGGCCGGTCCATTCGGGGTGCTTCTGGGTGCAGCGGCCCAAGGCGAAGAGCGACAGGCAGACCTGGTTTCCAGAACAAAAAAGTGATGATTTTTTGATTTGATTTTTTTGGATTGAATCTTTACTTGAGCGACGTTGCGCCTTTCGAAGAGATCAGCGGTTTGGAAGATCTCCTCCTCGGGGAGGCCGTACTTCTTGGCGGCGGCTTGGAACCTCTGGATGTTCTCCATCAGCTGGAAGTTGGTGCCTTTGGACTGGATCTTCTTGACGGAGCCGGGTGTCAACTTGTTCATTAAATTGCAGAGAACGATGCCGTCCTTCAGGATGTCTTCGAATTCGCCTTTCGGTACCGGCTCTCCCAAACACTGGAAGATCCAGGTGAGGACTTCGGTTTCCAGTTCCTTGTTGCGGGGCTGCAGAAGGTTACGAAATACTTAATTATATGCGTCTATTTTCTTCGAGACGAGTTGATGGTTTTCGTTCCGGTGCATAGATCATGTCAGGTGTAAATATTTCACTTCATCGACGGAAATAGTTTTTTCGTGACGTCGGCGCCTACATGTTTTGGCGATCATCATCTACACTTGACATAACCGAAGCACTTTCATCCTTCAACTTGACAATCGAAACAAGAATCGTCGAAGAAATTTTCAAAAAAAAAATCGACGAAAAATTTTCGAATCGAAATTTTACTAATTAGTTAAAGTTTTGTACGTACCGCCATTTGGATTTTGTGTTGATGCGTTTAGGAGCGTCTGTTGTGAGCGTCGGGACGTTACTGAAACGACGCCAGGATCCGCTTGTCCTATATTGGGGGGACCACTTTGCGGGGGCGGATCTAAACGCTAACACTAAAACGCACACACATACACTGCAAACTAGAGTCCATTTCACACACACACACTTGATACCCTTTATCAATCATAACTGGACACATAGCCAAGTGAAACATTAGATTCGCAAAATGTATATATTTTTGTACTTTTTCTAAATATACGAATGTAGGGAGAAAAACAACAACCATCATCGTCATTCCAAACGGTCGCATCTCTTCGATTTTTTTTAATGGTGTGATGTAATTAAGAAAAAAGAAGCGAATAAAAAGGAGGAAGCCGCAGTGTAAACACACACACGCACCGATCAATTATAATAAATTATTGGTATTGGGCATTCGGCCAACACACTTCTCTTTCCTTCTACTGTTGCTCTCATCCTTCCATTGACAACGGATGTGGAAATCGGGGGCATCAAAATACCAAAATAACTGGAAACACTCTTCGCCGTCGATCAACGAAACGGAAAAAGAAACAATTTTTATTTTATTTTTATTAATGAAAACGTTTTTTTTTCACAGCTCCACAACAACAACTCAATCAATCGTTATTTATGTGTGTAAACAAATTTAATATTACTTTTAGTATCCATAAATTGTAATATTTCTTTCAAAATTTTACATACTTTGCGTTTAACTTTAAAAGAAAATCACTAAAGATATTAAGTAAGATTGAAATAGATAATAAATAACTTGAAATGCGTAATTTTGTAACACTTTAAAACTTTAGTTCTATAATAACATATTGAAATTATTCTATTATTAAAATTTATGTACATAATGAACTGATACCGAATTCTTTAAATGATTTGTTACGAAATTATACAATTTACCAAAAAGTACACTTAAATAATTGATCAATTAGGAATATAGAAGCAATTTCATTAATTGAATAAATTGGTAAAAATCTATTGATTTACTTTTGGATTTTATTGCAAAGTCAATTTATTTTATTATGTAATCATTGATTGAATTCATCAATCATTTATTTTGCTAATAGATTTTTTAAATGTACACTAAATAATTGATCAATTAGGAATATAGAAGCGAACTTCATTTATTTTATTATGTAATCATTAATTTGATTAATTACTTATTTATTTTGTAAATAGGTTTTAATGGATACTTAAATAATTGATCAATTAACTGAATAAATTGGTAAACTGGTATTTGAATTTCTTTTCGTGGTGTTATGTAAATGGTTGAATTTATTGTTAATTTGTTGATTTTCTTTGAAATTGTTAGGTTGCTGGTAAGAGGGATCCTCAGCAAGAGCTGGAAGCCCAGAAATGGATCGAATCTGTGACCGGTATGAAGTTTCCGCCCGGCGTCGCGTACGAAGAGGTTCTCAGAGACGGAATTCTGCTGTGCACGTTGATGAACAGCCTCAAACCCGGAATCATCTCTAAAATTAATACGAGCGGCGGCGACTACAAGATGATGGACAACCTGAGCCAGTAAGTGCGGATGGACAGAAGTGAGAGAGAGTATATTTAAACGCAACCTACTGCTGCGCTCCACTCAAACCTCTTTTTGAAGCTTGTTTCTGCTTTCCATCTATTTATCGTTATATGCAAGTTATTATTTATTTGTTTTGCATATGTAAATGAATGTGTGTGCTTCTGCTGCTGCTGCAGTAAGTAAAAGTAAGCGAGAGCACCACACACTCACTCGCCTTGATGCGAACACACACACGCCTTCACCAGGAGGACATCATGTGTGAAGAGGTAAATTTACACGTACGCTCATATGTGCGTCGTGCGGATGGAAAAATGATGATGATATGATTGCTGCCTGTCCCTCTTACCCTGTTGGGGTAAAGAACCGCAACTGTTTCTAACAGGCGACCAGAAGGTCGATGTAGAAGCAAATGATGCAGCAAGCATACATGTCAAATAATAAATAGATCGCGACTTACGAAATGTATTAAAACGAAACATCCGCCCTAACGTGCTCTACATAAATCATCCAGTCCGATCCTCCGCTACCAGGAAAGCAGCAACGCGAAGAGGTGTTTCTTATTTAACGCTCAAGATTTATTTATTAATTGTTTATTTCATCCTCCATATATTTTCATTAATGCGATGATGATCTTCCGCCCTGGTGAAAACAATGGACGAGCTTGTACATCAACTAGTGCAAGTGCTGAATTTGACACCGGGAGAGCAGCAATTCGAAGAGATCGAAGAATTTGAAAACGCTTTCTCTTTTATCTGTCGCGCAGGTTCCAGAAGGCTTGCGTCAAGTACGGAGTGCCCGACGTTGATCTCTTTCAAACCACCGATCTGTGGGATTTCAAGAACATCGCTCTTGTTACCACAACCATTTTCGCCATCGGCCGTACCGCCTACAAGCACCCGGAATGGAAGGGACCAATGCTGGGACCTAAACCCTCCGAAGAGCACAAGAGGGAATGGACCGAGGAGCAGTTGAGGGCAGGAGAAGCTGTGATCGGTCTTCAGGCTGGATCAAATAAGGGCGCCACGCAGTCCGGACAGAACTTCGGCGCTTCGAGGAAGATCATCTTCGGTAAATAAGAAGGGACTATTCATTACTTCATCACTCAGATTTTTCGCTATTTAATTTATCATTGAAACTCAGAAAAATGTATATTTTTATTTAATAAAATATTTTCAAAGGAATGACTTGATTTTTCATCATTATTGTACATATATAAAAAATACACGAATATTAGTAGCAACGTTTATTATAATTAGTTAAATAACAAAGTTGAATCAATATTTATAAAAAAATTGTTTATATAGTCTCATTCTTCAAAGATGGCATATTTCAGTTGTAGCTTTAATCTTAAGAGGTCAGTTGCTTTAGTAATATTAATTTTAACACCTTTTTGCTTTCAAGTCAATTAGTTCATAAAATTCGTTGTTGTTTTTTAATTAAATACGAAGCATCGAATCTCGATATTTATTTTATGCATTTTTTAATTTCTTTTGAAGTTTAATATAATTATTTATTGCATTTAGATTAACAGTAAAATTTCTGATTTGCATTAATATACCTCACTCATTTATTTTAAAATATTCAAGAATCATATCGTCTTCGAAGAAATTCTTTAAATATCGTTGTTTTTTTGTTGTTGTTATGAATGATGTTAAGATTTGTTAATTCTTTAAATTAATAAAAGCTTTAATTTTAAGAGTTAAAGGATCTTAATAAAAATTGTAAGTAATAATATAAAATCTCCAAGTTCATTATCAATTTGAAAATTCTTTTGCTTTCAAATTATCAGTAACATTTCTCAAGTCATTTAGTTTATGTTTTTAAATATTCCAGAAATTTAGAGACTTTTATATAATTTTCTTATGAGGCGAATGTAAATGTTTGATGAAAACTAGATAGGAAATTGATTTACAGGGAATGTGTGTTTTGGACGTAAGCAGTGTGAAATAAAAACGAGTATTGTTAATTAATAGGTTTTTTCTTTGCTCTTATTTAATAGAATAATAAAGTATTATGAGGACGTCAACACTTTATATAAATGTAAGTATTTAATTTTTTTTTTCAATAAAAATCCATTCTGTAGTTTCACTTGCTTTGCAGCTTGCGTAATGCAACAAAATCGAAGAATAAAAAATAAAAATTTAGCTTTCTTCATTTTTCGCATTTGTGAAATGCTTATCGTATCCAATCCGAACAAATAAGCGTTCCACAAATATATATTTATAATTTAAAAAAAGAAAACAAATTAACTCAATTGATTAGTCAATCATTGCTACACATTGAGAAGCTCGTCGTGATGTATTATTATTATGCACGTTCAGTAAATCATCTTTCTTTTCTTTCTCACATAAACTATCTTTTTTTTTCTCTATTTATCATTAAACGATAATACTCTCGCAACAACCAACATTAAATGTTAATCAAATTTAAAATAAAAATTAAACATATTTATCTCTTGTAAAAGAAATTAAATTCAACAAATCACAGTCTAAATCATAGGGGGAAGGTCCGCTTCATCTATCGTGTACAACAGTATTTATTTTTGCTTGTGCGCGTTGCGTTATTTTTTTGTCTTCTACGTGTATTTTCTCATTGTTAATCGCATATTTCGCCGTTGCAGAGGATTTCACGGTGCTTTGTAATAGCATGCCAGATTTTGAATTTTGTCCCAAGCCTGAGTCCGACACGGTACAGGTCTTCTTGTGCGATGTGCAGAAGAATGTCTTCAAGGGTGTAACTGGTATCCAGCATGATTTTCTTCGCACTCTCGTTTACTCCTAACTCATCCAGCCAATTTGATAATTTTGGATCGTGCACCGCCTCCTCGCGGCATTCCACGCAATTGAATAGTTGTTTGAACAATACTATCTCCTGTTGTTTCTGCTCTATTAAAATCTTTACCTATAAATTATAAACAAAATATACATGATAGTCAAGAAACAGAACTATACGGTTATTACCAATTGTTGGTACTGCTTGTGCACGTCGATCAGTTCGTTTGATAGTCGGGTGTTCTCGGCTCGCAGCTGGAAAACTTTATCTCGCCAATCATAGGTCACACTTTTACTGGATTTTGCAGAGTTCACAGTGCTGGGGGCACTGTGATTGGCCAGATTTTCTGCTAATTCGGGTGAGAATACATTTATGGCGGCGGCCACACCCGAACGTACTAGGTTATCCAGAGCGAACATCCAGTGAGGTTTTATTGGATGCAACCTTAGCACATCGTTTACAGACTCCTTCAAGACATCATCGTCAATTAATAGATCCATCAACACATTAGTTATTACTTACTTGATACAAATATATCGCAAATTGTAGCTGATTTATAGCCGTCATTTCAAAGTCGAGCTCCTCTTTCAGTTGACTGATTGCTGTTTCGATCACGTTAGGAGATTGATCGGTTAGGAAGTCCTTGAGGGCGGTCATCAGTCTCTCTAGGTGCTGGGTAGTGAGTATTGTTTCGCCCATATACTTTGTGCGGATCTTCTGCATCCACAGGTCGCATATTTTGGCGCTATCCTGAGACAGCACCTTCGAGAGCGTCGTGCGACGTTGTGAGTCTTTCTTGAGCAAATAGAATCCATCCGATTCCCCATTCCCATCCACCTCCGGAGACAACAACGTCCCCGACGAGTTTCTCCGATGCGAGTCCTCCGATGGTTCCAAATCAAGCGACGGTGTAGAAGCAATACTAAACACATTTTCATTTAATTATATCACAACTTCATAATAAAAAAATATATTCAAAAACTTAAAAAATTAAACATTCTTAATTTTATAAGTTTTAGAAATACGTGAGGTTTTCAAATTGATTATTTACTTCGCGGAATTCGTATTAGATCACAAAAAAGATTTTTTAATAATCTAAATCAATTGCACATATTAATAAAGCCCGCTACAATTATTATTCAATTTATCAAATGATTCAAGTGATAGTGTATCAGTATTTAGTTGCATAAATTTACTAAGATGAATTACAACAAAAAGGACAACAATAAGCGATTAAATTATGGTTATTGTAGGCGCAGAGCAAACGTTAAGACTTAAGCAGAAATATCTGCTTTTGTAGTACATATGTTGATATTCAGTGTTGTTTACCTGGGGAATGAAAGAACGCTCGGCATATGTATGGGGGGCAATAAGTGTCCTCGACTTTGTGAGCTGCAAGTCCAATTCAAATTAGTGCGTTGAAAGACGTCGTACAGAGAGGATAAGACGGCACACAAAAAAGCATGAAAAGCGTAAGATCGATCAGTCGATACATTTTCACTATTTTACCAGGAGTATTTGAAGGTAAAGTCATCATTGTTAAATAAGTGAAATAGCATGTTCTTGCTGTGAACATTGTTGCCTCTCTTCACTGTCATTGCTTTGCGTTCGGTGCCTGCGTGTAGTAAATATGATGAATGCGTTCTAAACTTTGAGCTGAGTTCGTATATATATATATATATTTTGTATACATACATATATATACGATAAGATTCAAAGAATGAGTTCGTGTGTTTTTTGCAAGATAAGAATATGCGTTTGATGTGATGAATGAAAAACTTACTCTGCAGATTCCGGACTTGTCGGTGTTTGGTTCGGAGCGCTGGATCGTCCAGGAAGTCGCGCGACGACGCGATCCGCCGGCACCGAGACGCTTCTGCTGTAATCCGGGGCGAGACGGACACTCTTCTTACGCTCTCCCAAGAATTGATCCTCGAGGAGCTGCTGAGCAGTAGCTCTTTTATCGGGATCGGGCTCAAAGCAGCGCAGAATGAAGTTCTTCGCACGATCCGAGAGTTCTTCAGGAACCTGCGGGTGCTGCTTGTACATGCCAACTTTGAAGATTGCCGCCTGCGGTGAGCCCAATTCAGTGAAGGGCGGCTTGCCGGTGGCCATCTCGACAACGGTACAACCAAGAGACCAGATATCGGCAGGCGCTCCGTAACCCCTCTGACCTTTATCGATCACCTCCGGCGCCATATATTGCAGCGTTCCAGCGAACGTCTCCGTAGCAGGACACAAACCGGCCAACCGCTTCGACGTGCCGAAATCTGAAATCTTTATAACGCCCGAATATGTGTTAACCAAAACATTGTCTCCTTTAATGTCCCGATGCACGATCTTCTGGTCATGTAAATACTTCAAACCTTCTAGGATCTGCTTCGTGTAGTACGAGATGACTGGCTCATTGCCTTTTAGTGGTCCCCACTTAGAGTGCAGTAGCGCGCTCAACGAACCTCCAGGTACTTGTTCCATAAATATCTTAAAGTAATTGTCTTCGGACAGCGAGCCCAAATACTGCACAATGTTCTTATGCCGAAGCTGCGAGTGCAGCCGGATCTCCTCGTGCAGTGGCTGCACAGCGCCCAAGTTCTTCTCGGGCACCTCCTTCACGGCGATCCTCACCTGCGTGTTCAAATCGCGCGCCGCGTACACTACCCCGTATGTACCCCTGCCGAGAATAATTTTCTTTCCTTGCTCGTCTTTCTCGTATTCGTATCTAATGTCTCGAGGCGGTTCGATGTCCATCAAACCTACGCCGTCCTGATCGGCGGTCAGCTGCAATATCAAGTCATAAAACCTTTGTCTGCAAGTCTCGGATGGGAAGAAGATTTGGAAGTCATCAGAGTTTTGGTGCACGTAGAGGAAGAGGCAGCGTTCGTCTCGTTTGTAAAAGCTCACGCTGCGGATGGTCTGCGCGGTGAACTCCCATGCGTGTATCTGCTTACAATTGTTCCTCAGACTCTTGAGACACAGATTTGTCACCTGCAAAGTTTGTTGCTCCGCAGCCAAATTAACACACACATAACTCGGCATCGATTCTTTGCTGGGCTCCAAAATCAAAGCAGGGAATCTTATGCAATCCTCGGCCGGAGCTCGCGTCGCCTCCAAAAAAAATTCCATCCAGAAATGGAAGATTTGCTCCTCCGGAGACTGCTCCTCATCCTTCCGCTTTCTGAATCGATCAATTAACAGTATATTCCCCACCGTTGATTTCAAATACCAATCGGGAGGTTTTAACCGAAACATGCATTCTGCAGCCTGAATGGCATTTGTATAATGCTGCACCAGGACGGAAATCTCAAAGAATGTAGCCACATCCCAGTAATCTTGCAGCGACGACAAACTACCTTTCTTTCCAATCAGATTGTTCAGCACCATTCCGATGCGTTGCAACTCCTCCGACTTGGTAATCTCTGCTCCACCGATGACTAAAAGTGTGGCTAAATTGATACCGGCGTATTCGTTGGGTTGAACTTCGAAGCCCTGTCTGTACCAACGGATAGCTTCGTTCAGCGAATTATTATCGGTATGATCAGATTCAATAAATGTATCTTTGTATATGCGCCCGCATAGGCATAGCATGTCAGGAAAGTGATTTTCTTTCTAAAACGTTCACGCGTAAAAATAAAATCTCACTTTATAACAATTCAATTTACCTTTTGCAAGGCCTTGATGCAGACTTGAAGAGCTTTTTCGCGATCGCCTTTCTGTTTTCTGCGGTTCAAAGCGAAAGCGTACCAGTAACGAATGTACGAGTTTATGCACTTTCTCGAGACGGGCAGAGTGTTCAAATCATCCACCAGCTGCACCATTGCATCGTAGTCCTGATCATCTCGAAAACAGAAGAGCATGTTTAAGACGACTTCTCCGGAAAGCACGTTGGGATCATCCAAACGTTTCCTAATTGCGTGCAAAGCCACTCTTAATTCCGGACCAGTCATTTGCTCTCGAATCTTTTTCAAATCAGCCAAAAACTTCTCCTTCATATGCGCTCTATAAAATTACATTATACTAATAAAAAGCTTCAAGATAATTCCAATAAACATACTTGCTTTGCACCTCAACATCTTGCAAGAGTTTCTTCAAACGCTGCTGCAAGCTAATATCAGCGTTATCGTCGTTTCGACCACTTAAGCACGTGGATTCATCATCTGAGACTTTGTAAGATATAAAAGTATAATTTCCACATGACAGCTGAAAATTGCCTTTTAATGAAGTGTTTTTCTTTTAGCATGAAATTACCTTCAAGCGCAATGTGGTGTGTGAGTCAGTGTCATTGTAAATTAGTATGTTTTGCTTCATGTTGAAGCTCTCCCTGACACCCAGATGGTAGAAAAGTGTGCTCTGCTGGGAAGGCAAAGAGAGATCAACAATGGCAACATCTGCATTGTAGAAGCTGCCGATGACAGTTGATTCACCAAAATCTAGCTTCTCAAACTATAAATATTAATATCACAAAAATTATTTGACAAAAAAAAAACTAAGATAAAAAACCTGTATATGCATGAGGTTTGCACCCAATGCGGAGCAGGCCTGTTGCACCTCCTCGAAGGCCTTCTTGCGGTAACCCAGGTTGGCATTCTGACTGATGTCGATCAGGCACACCACATCCATCTCCTGTTTGTTCAAGCCACTCGAGGAGGAACTGGGCTGAATCGTGTGTCCAGAAAAATCCGAATGGGAACCCACGCTGTCGGTGCTCCTGCTATCTGCGTGCGAGAACAGAAAAAAAATGTTAATAATGATCAGAGATTGTTACCAAAGACGATTTCGAACAGATGCGAACCTATGTCAGGTTCAATCAAAAGAGGCACTTGTAATGGCATCATTTAAACGGGAGTGGAGCACAGCATTGTCGTCCAATTAGCTGCGAACCGTATCGAAAATTCGTGCAAGTCTTCGTTACGGAGAATACAGTGAAAGCACGCACCAAAATTGCATAATTGGTAAACACAGGTAAATACACGGTCACAGTATTGAGCGGAGATCAGTGTTAAAGCAATGTCAAAACAATTAGCAGCGTTGCCGTGCAGAAATTCCACTTCTTTTAGGCTCTTAACAAAATTCAATACAATTTAAAATCTACAAGAAACAACCAATTCAGATATAGGATTTTTTTTTCAGATATCAACAAAAATAACAGCCGATTCAATTTTTCTCTTGAAGTAACTCACGGGCATATAAAGTTGTCTATACTTAAGTAACTTATCCTTGACTACTTATGACCTACTTAATTACTCAATACATAAATTAGTACTTATAGCAGTTTAACTTACAACTAATTATTTTTGTTTTAGAAATGATTACGTTCAACAAATTCTTTTTAAATTGATGCATTTCCCTTTCCTTGACACTATTACACAAGAACTTTTTGAATCAAAAATAATCAAAGCACTGCCATCCTTTATATTACAAATAATATAACATTTAACGATTTCACTGCAACGACTATAATAATCTTAGTGTAATAAATAAATTTAAATCCCGGTCTGGCAATTCGCCAGAAACTAGTAAAAATAAAATCTATAATTGATTTTTCATTGATCCTAAGTAAATTTACACACATTTCTAACATATAGAGTGAATTCTAATATTTTAATTACTAATATTTCATCTTTTTTTAACATTTTTAACTATTTTAAATTTAAATCTACATGAAGCGCAATCTATGATTGGAATGGTTCAACTTTCATTTCTGTACTGTAATATTTCTGTAACATGTTTTACAGAGTCTATTATGGTGTAACTCTTTTCAGTTTATAACTTCATAGTTAGATGTCTCGCTAATGCAGTTTTAAGACCGAATTTGAATTAATTATTTAATATTATAATTATTACTCGATATTTGTATTAAACTAAATTGGTATTAAATTAATTATAGTGTTTTCTGTAGTCAAAAAGTTATTCTAATAATTTTCTATTGTATTGCAAATATCTATTTGCATGTTAATAATTAATACCTTGATGATCGGCATCGCATTTTCGTAAGGTCACTCGCTGAAAGTTTGAATGGCTTCAAGTACAATTCCTTGAGAGATGATTCTACGCGAATTTAGTACTCGAACGAAGGCTACTTTAGACTGCTCGTATTTTCTGCACTTTACTAAAAGTAAACGAGAATGTGATTAGACCGCAATCAAAAAAACCAATCGTGAATAAAAATAAAAAGGAAGAGCGTAATCGAATCAGCGCAGTTTTTCCAATCGATTATATGAATAAAGTTGCGGTTTCGCAGACTTCACGGCCGCAAAATGGACAATTTCCAGAGAGAACGCTATTGGATTTCCTCAGAGGTGATTGTGCGTGGGCTCAATTCATATTAATTGCACGTGTATCGTTGCCAGTAATTTTAAAATGCGAATATTTTGAACGCGTATACAAACACACACACACACGTAACAACGCAACAAAAAATGCAATTGCAAAGGTGAAAAGAAAGAAACGAAGGTAAAAAATAAATAAAAAAGAACGTTAACAAAATGTTGTCCGATGTAACAAACGGTGTAGAAACGACCGTTTCTTCATCTATTGACAATAGGTTTCACTTTTCTGTTTGCAATTAATTTTCCTTGCGTCCGACAAGATTTCCTTACTCATACACATACACGTTGCGTATTTATTTTTGCAATTAAGCAAGGTGTTATTATTATTATTCGTTTTATGTTGATTATCTTCTCGAAAATCGAGAGTCTTTACAAATCATTCATTTTCACGTTTTTCATACCATTCTAATTACAGACATATTTTTAAAATTACTATAGTACCATTTACTATAAGTTGACGTAAAAATTTAGTTTTTTGGTAACAAACACGACCTAATTGTAAATAAAAAAACCAATTAAATACCTAATATTTAGGCAATCCTTCCATTTTGCTATATGTTAGTTTTGTAACCAATTAGGTATATCCTGCAATTTAATGATAATTTTGAAAAAAATATGTGCCTCAAAAATCGAGTGTTTTTACAAAATCATTCATTTACTTAGTTAGCATACATAAAAATTAGGTTTCAGATTTTCTATTGTATTTTATATTCTTAACTATTATTATTTTTTTGATTTTCTTATAATTTGATGTAAAAATTGAAAAAACTATTTTCTAAGAAAATCCAAAGTTCACCTAAAAACATGACCTAACTATAAATAAGAAATCATTGTAACCGTTACGGATTTCCTGTGATTTAATATCTTTTTTTTAATTATCTTCGAATTAATTTTCTATGTTACCAAATATAATACGATTATGTATGATAACTTAAATTAAAGAAAAATGTTTGGACTGTCCATTGTGTCATATATTTTGTAACTATATTTGTAACTATTAGGAAATTCCTGGAATTTAATAAATTCATATTTACAAATCATTCATTTGCCCGTTACCATAATGTAACAATTATCAAAGAACCCTCTAACTGAAGACACATTTTCAGGATTTTCATTTTATCACAATTCGTATTTGTAACTATTATGAATTTTCTATAATTTGCAGTCAAAATTGAAAAACAATGTTTGAAGCCTCGAAAATCGAGCGTCTTTACAAATCATTCATTTTCTCAGTTACCATATACGACACAATTATCAATGACCACTCCTATTAAAAACAAATGTTCTGGTTTCGCATCATTGAGCTAAACATTTCGAAATGGAAAAGAAAAAAATAATTTCACTTTTACTATTTCTTTTTTTCTTTCTCTCGCAAACGATTGATTTCATTTACTTGGATATTTCAACTTGCTTTTTATTTTTAGTCTACTTGCACGTCTATTCTAGCTACGAAACATGTGCTTAGAAAACCTTACATTTCGTGGAATTGTAAATGTGAAGTATAAATTTCACCCGGAGCGACGAGTTCCTAACATATCACTATTTCATTTCCTTTTTATCCACATAGGTTCACATGAAATATGTAGATGTTGTAGCTTCATTGATTTCATACATAATTTATTTAAAATATTGTTGAGAGTATGCGAACTACGATAATAAACACGTTTATTGATTTGTTGTTACGTTGAAATGTAAATAATACGTAATGATTGTAAATCAATTCCGTAGGCGGAAGGTCCCAAAGATCAATAGCTTACATACCACCACATTATATTCGCTTTGAATAATTACTTGTTGAATTAACATTTGCAAACATAATAATTTCTTTGATTAACTTAGGAGTTAATAGGAGATATTCTAATTCGGTGTTATCCAGATTTTTTTTGTGTATGATGTTAATCAAGTTGAGCTCATTAAATCGTTCAAATTGATCAACGTGGCAAATTGGTTCCTGGGGCCGTGCTAAACTGAACGCAATTTGCGAATTCATTAAGTAATTTACGCTTGAAGGTGGAGCAGATCTCGATCGTATATATCCGCTAGTGCGAGAGAAAAAGATGGAAGGAGATGCCGAAAATGTTTGGTATAAGAAACAAACAAATACAAGAGGTAGTAATAACGATATTCGGTGGAAAGGTGAGGTGCGGTCATGACATTGAACGGGGAGAGGAGGAAAGATCATCGGAGGGCGACCTTGGCTCGGATCCGGCTTCCTGCTTCCTACTTCCTCCAACGGACTGAAGAAAAAGGATTCACAAAATCGAGATCGCACGTTCAAATATAATAATGTAGAAAGGTGAACGGGATTACTCAATGGCAAACTATAAAAAAAAATGTTTCGAATATATTCGACTAACAAGACATTTGGAGTATTTCTACTTAACAAAATTACTTACAATCATTTATGAAAATTAAAGCTAAAACCAAAAAGAATATAATGAGTGTAATGTTATAATTGTACTTCTATTAGATTTCCCATAACTTCCAAACTTTATTTTACTTTATGAGAAGCGATTGAAGATTTTATTTTCAGGCCTTTCTTCATAATTGGTATACTTACAATCATGCATGAATATGGATGGTAAGTTATTGCGAACAATATAAAAAGATTTTCCACGATTAGTTGTTAAACTAAACTGAAAATTTCATGAAATTAATAAAAATTGTATATTTTCAGTTGTATATATATATTACAATAATTACCTTATTTTACAATCAAATTTGAATATGATTATTAAAGTTAAAACTATAGAAAATAAAATTAATGTATTACTATTATTGTGGTTCTATTAGATTTCCTATAATTTGCTGTTATATATCTTTTTCTTTACTTTTAATAAAAAGAAGTCTTTTCGTTTCTATGTATTTCTTGCTTACTACAATATTATATAATTATTTAAGAGAAAACTATAGATAAGCGAATGAGTTTACTGCTATAATGATTATTCCTATAGTTTTTACAATAATTAGCATTTAAAATTGGTATTTTATTATGTATTTTTGCATAATTATTATTACTTATAATTGTATATGAATTAAAATAATAAAGAAAAAACTACAGAGAATGAAATTAGTGTTTTGCCGTGATTGTTGCTTAATTAGAATTGCTACAATTAGTTACTAAACTTGTCTTTACTTTTCAAGAAATGAATGAAAAATAATGTGATTTCAATACTTACAATCTTGTATAAATATGGTTATTTAATTAAAACTATAGAGTTTGCTGCAGTAATGAGGAATAATCATGCAAAACACAATGAAATATCTATATTAAGAGCTAATGATTGTAAAAACTAAAGATATAATCATTATAATAAATCAATAGATGATATAGATACAGATTGATATTCTATTATGTATTTCTTAATAATTATAATATTTACAATCATGTATGAATATGAATAATAAAACTGAAGCTACAAAACAATTACTTAGTCTACTGTATGATGTTGGTACTTTAATTTTTCTATAATTAGCTCTTAAACTTATCTTTACTTTCCAAGTAGCGAGTGAAAAGCAATGTCTTTATATTTTTATGTATTTTTTCCTAATAAAAGTACCATCTTATGTAATACGATTATTAAAGATAAAACTATAGAGAATAGAATTAGTTCATTGCCATAATGATTATTCCTTTAGCTAACGATCTTAATATATTATTAAAAAACAGTTTTATTATATTATGACATGGTGCGTAGCTTTTATAACTGTTTAGCCCTTGGTGGATGAGAATAATACAAAAAAATACACTCTTGATGTAGAATGGTGAGCGGGCGTTGTTGCGTTCCTGCAAAGTATGTCAAAGCAACTCTGACATGTAGAGCTGAACGAAGTCGCCGCCCGAAGCCCGATCTAAATTAATTCCTAATTATTCACACATGCTAAACAGTGTTTGTACACGGTGATCCTGAAGTAAAAGACAACAAAAAAGATTGCAGTTTAACGGCGATTACAGTCGCGCGAATTGAATCTAACGACCCGCCCAGCATTTGCATAATAATTGGGCAAGAAGCTTCTGGTGCGACGACTATCAGAGCATGGCAGCAATAGCAAACGTTTCAAGGTTAAAGCAAGTTGTGTCTATTAGGAGTCGCAACTTCCGAACGGCACCTTTTGTCGATTATTATCATTGCTGCTGCTTCCTTGGAGGCAGCGGATCTGGAGCAAGGTTCGTTCATCGTGGAAGAGTGCGATCGTTTTGCACGCGCGATTTGCATGCCGTTTGTAAATTATTATAATCGCAGCTCCCGCATTATCGTCCTGCCAAGGAGGCAGCCACTTTGGCGTGCGCAACGCTTTTGATAAGAGAGCATCATCATTTGCAAAACCATTAGCCAACGAACGAACCTTACCACATAATGCAGACACTCGAGATGCTAATTTACTGTAGCCATTTAATTAATTAATATGCGCAGATGAATTATTTAAGATTTAATTAGCGATAAATAAGAGTTAGTACCTGTTCCGTTTTTATTGCAGAATTAAACATTGAGCAATTGTGTGTTTCTTTATTATCTTACCATTAATGAAAAAAAAAACGAACAAAGAACGTTGCGGTGACATGCATAATCCAATATTTTCTAAATAATCCAATTACTCATTACACGCACATACATTAATGTAACTAAGAAAGTCACAACCTCAACACAGTGATTAATTATTCTACATCAAACTTGTTTCATGCATTGTTATTTTTTCTGTTGATATTACTGCATATATGGAAAATAATTTATTTCATTTTTATTTACTTCTCTATAATTATAATATTTACAATTATGTATGCATATGAATATTGAAGCTAAACGCTGTATTGTCATAATTGTGATACTAATAAATTTACTGCAATCAGTTTTCAAAATTAACATTACTAATCATAAAGTAATTCTGCAATAATGTAGGAATATGCAAATTAAAGCTAAATTATAGATAATAAAATTGTTACAATTATTTCATTAGACTCCTAACTTCAAGTCACTCTAATATAATAAAGTTAATTTGGATATACACCTAGATGAAAGATTGGTTTGGAAGGATAACATTAAAGTAAATAGATAAAAACTTGAAACTAAGTTAAAGAAACTCTGTTAACTATTACAGGAAGATTCATCAATTTAAAAAGAAAACAAGAGAAGATATATAGCAGGGGTGGCCAAGCTCCTTGATAGTACAATAGTCAAAATTTGAAATTTTTCACGAGCCGCAATTAAATACGTAAAAGGTATGCAAAAAAGGTATTAAAATAATAGTAGAAAAATGAAAAGTGAACTATGGTAGATTTATCGAGAGCCGCAAATAGTCTTTCAGAGAGCCGCATTTGGCTCCCGTGCCGCAGGTTGGCGCCCGCTGATATATAGAGTAATTTTATAAGCTGTTTCAACCTACGGAATACAGCTACCTCGACTAAAAGGTTTAACATTGCTACTGTTCATGTCGAAAGGCCTAAGACATTGATGCTTTATGGTATATTACGTATAGGGGAATTCAACAAGTTTTCTAATCCATTATGAAATATAGTAGACGATACTCAAATAGGCTATAAAAGATATTTAAATGATTTAGCTGTCAATATTCTTGATCTATTCACTGGATCTATCTAGAGATTCAACAACTAGTAATTAAAGGAAACTAGATGATGTAAAGCCCACAATTTGCCCTCAATAAATGAATGTTTTCTTATAAAATAGATTGTAAATAGCATTATAAATAGACGTTATAAAAATATGTATTACGTAAAATCTATAATACTAACAATCAAATATAAGTATGTAAATTAAAGCTACATTGATTATAATTGACTCTAGCAGATTTATTTTAATTAGTTCTCAAAATATCATTTTTAACAACTTTAACTTTTCAATAAAAATAGCGAACATTGGTGTTAATTCTCAATAGTAATGACTTTTAGCAAAAGTAATAGAGTTTCTTCAGATTTTTATTTATTTTAATCAAATCTATAACAACTATTAAAACCATTTGTAATTATGTAAATTAAGGCTAAGTGGACATTAAAATTATAATAATTTAAAATTTATAAATATTTATCATATTTATTGTAGTTGACAAATTGTAGTTCACAAATAAGACACAAATTACTTCTTCCTTTAAAAAAAATACTCAAAATGGAAATTTAAATTAAATTTTATAATTAATAGTAAAATAAATCTGATAAAGTTAAAACCATAAAGAAGCATATTGTCTTAATTTTGGCAATAAAAAAATATTGTAAACAGCTCTAATTAACATTAGCTTCATAAAACGTTTATGACGAGTTCAAATCAATAAATACGTTTTCTTTTGTAAAGAAATGAGTTTGCTCTCAAAATAAATCAATAATTTGTAAGCGTTTCCAACAAAAAACCGAATCATAACACATTCTCAAATATAATCAATGTAAATTTCAATTAGATCTTAAAATTAAGAATGGTTTCCATGAAGTGAGTAATAAAATGCCTTTACATTTTGATGTAATGTTACCAAATTACAATAAAATATTAAAATGCAAATTGATCTTAAAACTATATAAAAGAAGATGAGTATATTAACTTGATTCTGATACTAATACATTTAATGCGATCAGCTGTAATTAACATTATTTTTCATTAAGCGTTTAATAATGAAACAGTTGCTTTACATTTATTGTATTTTATGAAAACTATTATACTTACATTGTATTGTTATGAAAATTAATGTAAACAGACAATAAAATGATTATAAATTGATATTTGTGAATCTCTATTAGATGTACAGTAATTAGTTCTCAAAAATGCAATTAATTAAATTATCTCCACTTTTTTTTCCAAATAAATTCTCAGACACAATGAATGGCGAGTTCAAAGCAATAAACATGTTTTCTTTTGTAAAGAAATGAGTTTAATAAAAATTAATCAACGTGCAATTATCTCAAGACGAATCAACAACTTGTAAACGTTTTCAATCAAAACACTGAACCCGAGACGACGGACACGTAAATAAACAAATAAAAAAAGAGGAGCAAAATTTTTATAAGAAGTGTTTTGTCTGGATGGGATCCTTTGTTCCGAGACTCACTTGTTCTGTTATTTTTCTCTCCTCCATCTACGACGTCTCATAAATTCTCATCCGGCTCCATTAAACACATTTCGGTTTTTGATATGGGTCGACAATATCACAATAAAAAAATCAAGTTTCGCAACAAAACACTTATAAAAAATATATATAGTTACGATGTTTGTCTGTAATAATCCAATGTTTTACACACACTCCCACATAAAACAAAAAATACATTAACAAGCGTTTAAACGAAATGTTTCAATTAAACTCTGTGCAAACATCGATCAAAATGAACGTTGTATAAAAACTATTGCCAATAATATTATTAATTCCTGATAAATGGAAATTATTTAGAGCGGAAATAGTTACGTTTTTTTTTTGCAGTTGTTTGGAAATAAATGGGTTGACGGTCACATTCACATGGAATACTTGCACGTAGACCCATCGCCAAAACTAATATACAAAAAAAAAACGAAGAAAGAAATAAAAATAAAAAACTTTGCAACATGATGATTTTTGTAACAAGTTCAATCAGGACGAAAAGAAAACTAGATTTTTTTGTTGCGACATTCAAATTTGTATGCACTTCGCATTCCATTCTTCACAAACGTTTTTGAATAATGCATTTCGCAACAAATTTCTAATTCGCCACCGTTTAATATATTTATTTAAATAAACTCGAGAACCATATTTTGTTTGCATGATTTCGCCTTGCAAATTTTCACTTTTCGTTACAAAATTCATGCATTTTATTTCAAATACAATTTTATCATAAGAGAATTTTAAATAGACTTATAGCAGAATAATTAGAGTTCTCACATTTGGCTATCTAAACCAGGTTCTCTTTACGAAGTTATAACCAGTTGATTGATGTAATATCAGTATTAGGGATAGTAGCAGGTAAAAAAAGTAGTGGAATCGTAACACGTCAATATACCAATGACTATTACACAAGAGCTAAAAATAATTTGTAAGTACACCCATACCTCGCTTTACGGCCGAGATACATTCCACAAAACTTGGCCGCAAAGCGAAAAGCCGTATAAAGAATCAATTATTGCGCTTGTGCAAGATTGACAACATATAGATATATCGACATGGACAAAAAGTTTTTTTTGCCCTTATAGCGAAACATTTTAGGCCGTATATCGAATACGTTCCTTAATTTAAGAGGGCCTTTATAGCGAAAAGCCGTATATAGAGCGGCCGTATAGCTGGGAATGTTTTCGAACTTAATAATGTCAAACGGTCATAAGATTTACTGAATAGTCAAGCTAAAAGATTGTAAAATAAAATATACGACAAAATAAAAAAGTAAGTGACTGGAATTAATCAGTTTTAATTAAATTGTGTTTGTAATGTATTATTTACATAAGTTTTGTAATAAATTCACGCATTAATTGATTTGTAATTTGTGTTTAATGTTACGCTATATTTAAGAACTGAATTTTAATATTCAATATTACTTGAAAAAAATATAATGCTAGATTTTCTAGATAAGCTTGTTGCATTTTGCAAATCATTGGTTTGAGCAACCAATTTCCGTTTCGTCCATTAATGTTCACGGTTATTTTGTTATTTACGTGGGAAGTTCGTGACCCGAATTACTAAAATATTCAATTTATATATTCAATATTTAAGATGCAAGAATAAACGAAAAGAAAATATCATATTTTTCAAATACAGTGGATCTTGTATTTAACGAGCGCAATCTTATAAAGAGCAAAGGGTCTACTTCAATTGCCCGAAACTCACTTTCCCAACGCTCAAAGTTATTTCCGACTGTATCGAATGCCCGACATCCGTTATCCCGACATCCATTATCCCGACATCCGTTATCCCGACATCCATTATCCCGACTATATTATATTCCCGACATTAGTTATCACGACTGTATAGAATTCCCGGGACATTTCGTGATAATGCATGTCGGGAATTCGATATAATCGGGATAACGGAATTCGAGCGTCGGGAAAATGATTGACGGAAATTTGAATGTCGGGACTTCAAACGCGACCGAAGGGCAATACTTTTACGAAGTAATGAGGAGAAAGAGCTGAAAGGATCGTTCTCTGAAAACTCAGAACAAGTAATAACAGAACAGCGAAAATACAGAACAGAAGATAATCACGCTCTTTAATAAATGTATATATAATGTCATTTGAAAAAAATTATACGGAATTGTCAACAATAATAATATTAAAATTTATTGCAACAACTAAAACAAATAAAGTAAATGCAATATAAAAAAGAATAATACGAAGTTAGTGAAATTGCATATTTATTTAAACTTCAATTGGAACAGTAATTAGTTTTCTTTTCTTTTGAAACTTGCGCACATGCGTCGTGTAACAAAATTTATATAAACAAAATTCAATCATATTTTCTAAGAAGATTTTTTTGCATATAATATAATATAATACCATTACTATACACTGATATCTCAATATATTACAGATTGACTTGTTGAGGCAGTATTTAATACAATTTTGCAGCATTTTTGTTTAGTTTTCTTTAGTTAACTTAACTTTAACTTAACTTTAGTAAACTAATTGTACCGGACAACTCATTGAATTTATAGGAAAATGGTTCATAAATTTTCAAATTATAGAAAGTAACAAGGAAATCACTTTTACCAATAAAAATTCGTGTTATGTAACAATGAAATTAGGTGTGTTTTCAGCCACCTGAGTATATGTTACCATTATATATTATATCATCATTGCGATCTGCATACAATTTTTTTTGAAAATGTTTCGACATGGAACACATTATCCTATATTAAGTTACATGCAGTTTCATAATTTGAAACGCTTTTAATTAAAAAGTATTGTTTACAATTTATTTAATTAAAAGTTAATTATAGAAATCAAATAATAATAATCTCGTAAAAAAATAACAATAAAGTAGGGAAAAGTTATAATTTCTCTAATTAAAGTTTATGTTTGATATTCACGTAATTGAACGTTAATAATCGCCAATAATGGATAATCGCGTAATTGTTCACCCGAAATGGAAAATTGGCATATGTTAGAAAGCAAACACATGATTGTGTAACGTTCCGTTAAATTCCGACGTGGCGATAGCGTCAAACAAATCAAAGTTGCCTGGTTCCGCTCGAATCCAACCCCAAAACGTTGTGTCAACATGACAGGACGCCGATGATGTTTCTTGATAATTAGAGCAAAATACGACTTACTGTGCGAATTTCGACGATGCTCATCTTGCATCCACAATAATTAAGACAAACATTGCCAAACTGTAAATTGTACCAATGCTGAGGAACTTCTAACAACACCAACATTTGCTCACTCTTGACGTTTTGTTCACAAACAACAAATTAATTAATTGTTTGTATCTTAGCAACAGTTAATACTGCAATTCCTTGATCTCAGGAAGCACTAGTAATTACAGATTTTTTTAATTAAAAAAAATCCGCTACGTCACGTCAGTTACCAAGTGACAAAATATCAAAAAACTATGGTTATTATTCTGCAACTATTCATATTACATAATTTTTTTATTTGTAAATTTAAAGCAAACGGATTATTAATATTTTTTTATTTGGTGACTAAAATTGATATCATCGATTCGTTGGTTAATTTTACATTTCTAAATATCATATAGAGCAGTTTTTATATAGTTAAAGATTTTTCTCTGGTATTGACTGGTTTGTTTTCAAAGATGAATATTTTTTATTAACTAGTTGATATGGTAACTAAAATTGAAATCACCAATTTGTTGCTTAACTTTTCTTTTCTAAATATCATGTAGAGCAGCTTTTAGATAGTTGTTGTTATTAAATTGTTTGCATACCGATTGCGGTTGTTTGCTTATATCGAACCCGGATAAGATCCGGTGTGCATTGGAAACGCGTGCATTTGTTCAGAAGGGGCAATGCGAGAGCGAGCGATTACCTCAGAGCTGGTGTCCTTTAGGTTTAGACTGATGAAACGAAAAATAAGTAATTAAAAGAAATGAAATCGTGCCCGCAATTATGAGCGTAGCAAGAAGGAAGGGAACAAAAAAGTGGATTCAAATCGATCGAATCGTTCACGCAAATTAGAAAATTATCTAAGCGGAACACCTCGAGAGCCAATGTCGCGGCGGTAATCAGAATGGCACGAGCTCGGTTTAATTAAAAGAAGGTGAACACAAAAGTACACACAAATATCAACAGAGAATCAATACTTTGGTTTTCATTTAGTTTTGTTGACTCACTTAAATGCTTTGCAATGTTGATGAGACTCTTCTCCATCTTCGGTTTCTTCGGCGAGGTATCGCCGTACATCTTAGTTGGCGGACGTCACCTATGCATTCAATCGGAAACTGGACGCTTCGACGACTGCCGTTCTACCCATCATCGAACGGCTTATCTTATCTTTGTGAGTTATCTCGTGGATTGCGTGGAGCTGCCGATGGAGGGACCTTCGCTCTTCTGCGTTGGATGAAGCGAAAGCGATTACTAATATTATTAAGTTTTTTTTCTTTCTGTTTTGTTTGATGCTAAAGCAATGACAAGTTTTGGCAGTGGAGCAAGGATTCCTCGCTCCGCTGTACGGAAACTTCTAAGGACGCGAAATTGTTTCTGTTCAGCCATCTATTATTTCTTTTTTAATTTGTGCGTTGCCACATCAAGCCTTCTTTCCACTCGTCTAATGTGCACACTTTGTACTGCAAACTACACCAATTGAAATCCAGTCATATGATGTTTTTACATTTAATTGTCGAACAAAAAAAGAGTTTATCAAATTTATTTTTTCATTTAAGTTCGTCTAGAATTTGATTAAAAGACGACTTATATGCGGTTATAGACTCGCCTGTCTAGATTTTAAGGTTCTAGTTCCAGATACAATACAGGATTTTGTGTTTCCTTTCTGGGAATTTTTCAGTGCTTGAGGTCATTGATTCCTAAAGAGACAGTCTTTAAGAGATTAGTTGTCAATGGGCAACTGTTCCAAACAAGTATTTGCATCGACGTGGGTACATCACCACGTCGATGGATGGATTGTAAATATCATTGCAAAACATACTGAGCTTCTACAAAGGTTCTCATTCATTTTTTGGGAGATTATTAAATAAGTTGCTATAGCGTATTCTTTCTTTTTTAGTGTGAATGTTATATGACTAGACTTTGTTTAGTTCGGTTTTATACACCCTTTAGCCATTTTCATATTTCAATCAAACTGTATTGGAGTTCTACATCATAAGTGGCAACTAAAATTTATATAGTTGTTGGTTTCTCGGATGTGTATAATGTCGTCTATAAAATAGGTTCCAATATATTTCCGTGTGGGACACCTGATTCAATGGGATACAATTGTGTTACCCTATTTTCAATTTTAATATATTAAAAAAAATGGTAATGAACGTTTTATATTATATAATAAATCAATAAACCTAAATTTATCAAATTCCTGTGTATTATCTATGAAAGTTGCTATACAAAACATTTTGCTTGATTTTACTGAATCTGTTTAATAATGACGTGCTTTCTATGGAATCCTATTTAATAATACGTTATTAAGTTTTTCTCAAATTAGAATGGCGTTAATTTTTGTAAGTATAAAGAATTTTTTAGATAATTTATTATTTATAAAACTAGTAATTTAATAGTAATTTTGAGTAGAGTTGAACATATGTTTTGCAGTGATAAACACATTCCTTTCGAAATTTTGAACAGATTTAATTTGAAATTCCAAAATATTATTGTTCCTATTTCGAAAGATCCAATCGTTTCTGAAGGACCTATGATTTCTAAATTTAGAAAATGACTCAATGAATTGAGACTTGTGAGTATATTACCTTTACTTAGAAATCAATAACAAATTTACATAAATTTTGTTCAATTGTTTGATATCTATAACTTTTAAAGGGTAAAAACTGTAATAAGTACTAAAAAAATTAAAGAAATTAATAAAATGTGTAAATGTTCATCCTCAAAATTAAACATTTTAAATTTTATTGCTTTCTGTCCATATTGTTTTCTTGCAAGTACTTGCAATTTTGAAAGTACTTGTTAAAATTTAATTAATTTATTAATTATGAGTAGACTTCTTTTTATTCATTAATTTCTATATTAAGTTTAATTAGTTGTGAACTACTTCAGTGATATTAATAAGTAATATTATTGATAATTTATATGGAGTGGGATTGTCTGTGGTCAATAGCCCTTAGTATTAAATATTAAATAATGTTTAGTACTAGGACTAATTGATGTTCCAAAAATATATTATAAAAAGGCATTATATAACAAAACATTTATATAACAAAAGAAATACGAAAATATCATTTTCATGCAGGACATTACAAAACTGTGTGGTTATTATTAATTGTGAATATTTTATTTTCTAAATCTTGATTTTCCCGTTTTAATTATAATGAAAATCAAATTACACTTACAGATGAAGCGGCGTCTCGATTGCGCAATTAATTGCAGTAATTTTTAACCTTCGATTTAACGACTTTGAATCTGATTCCAACTAATAATGCAAATGGAAAAAATGTATGTTTCATGTATTCTTTTTTAATTGCATAAATGTTTATTTACAATCCAAGATGATTTTATGTAAAATAATTAACAAGAACTTTTTTTGGAATAAATAAATTAATTTTATAAGTTTTGTTTTGATAATAAATTAGTTCTCAACTGAGAAATGTCCTTTTTTCAATGAGAGAATTAAATTTTCTTATTTATTATATATTCTATTTTTCTTTCTTCCAATGCCGGAACCCTATTCAGAAAAAAATTTCCGTATCCACACGTTCCTCGTATAGTATCCTCACCAGGATCCGCCATCCAAACAATCAACTCCATAACTCTTCGATTGACCTCTATTCCAAAACCAAATTGTTCCAGTACTTGATAGGTACCTCTCCCTTTCCCTCAAATTGTTGTCAAAAGACTCAAATTTATCCTCTCTCTGTCCAATATTTGTATCCCACACTTACTGGTATCTGTTGTTCCTATAATTATGTTCTTTCCCAGAGGCTGTTTTGTTTTTATATAATATATTTTGTTTCTTTTTATGTAATTAAATGAGTAGTTTTCATTTAGTTTCTCCATTGTTTAAATATAGTAAATTGATTGTACATCTTTCATTATAATATTAATGGACGGAAAGACCAATGGTCGATAGCTCTTTGGCCAACCTTTCCGTTATTATTTTTATTGTTATTTTGTTTATTGAGTACCTTTTACTTATTTTGAATTACCTTATTTTGTTATTATTATTTATAATTAGAATTATATTTTGTTTTCACTGGCCAATAAATTATTTTTGTTTTCTGTATTAATTACATAAATGTTATTTAAAATCCACTGCAAAGATCATTTTACGTTAAATATTATACAAGATTATTTGGTTTTCTTTCAATAAAAAATGAATTGGATTAAACATTTATTAAAATTTAATTTAATTATAATCAAATCAATTCATTGATTTATATAAGTTTGCTTTGGGGATAATTGAGTTTCTTTTCATTTTTACCTAAAAAACATATATTTTTCTTTGACAGAAACAGATTTGATTTCCATATTTATTGTTCGAATTATTGTTGAATTTAAACCAAATATGTTTATAAAAAGACAAAAAAATGTTGAAGATTCCTTAAAGTGTTGTCATAAGTATCATAAATAAACAAATTAATTGGAATAATAAAATAAAATCAATCGGCTATAAACTTGTTTTCTTCAAAGATTTGATTTAATTTATAACGAAATTTGCAAAACAATAACAGTTCATTAAAACTATAAAAACTATAAAAACACAAAAAAATTAGTAATAACAAAACAATTTCAATGGAATATATTGATTTTTAAGTAGAAATTATTGGATTTATTAACGTTTTTAAAATTATCTTATATAATTTAACTATTGTGTATACAACAAAATAATGTTAAAGTGTTGAGAAATTGGGTAATTAATAAAGATAATTTAAAAGAAAAACAGCAGTAAGAAAGTTCAATGATATTTCAATTTCTTTTGCATTTTAATTTGTGAAAAAAAGTTTATCAATTTTATTTAATTTTTGTAAAGAATTTTATTATAAAATTTTATCGAATCTTGAGAAAAATGACAATTATTGGAGATAATTGAAAAAAAATGTAAGTAAGTTCAATAATATTAAGAAATTTTGTATTAATATTAAAAATATTGATTACACATTGGACCAAATTCTAATTTCTTATAATTATATTTCCATTAAGTGTATTTTATTTTAATTCCATAAAAGTGAAGCATTTGAATTGGTGAAACAATAAGTTTGTCAAAAAGTAATTTATTTGATTATTTTGAGAAATTGTGGATTCACAGACCAATTCCACTCAGTCGAAGGATTTAATAGAAGTGTTAAAGATAGCAGTGGTACAAAGAGAAGGAAACTAGTGGAATCGCAACGCATCAATATACCAATAACTATTACAAGACAGCCATAATTATCAAAAAAAAAATATAAAATTTCAACTTGAAAATATCGAATCGTCTTAAGATTTACTGAATGTTCACACTAATAAAAACATTGGTAATGTCTTGAGAAATTAATTGATATAATTGAAAAAAAAAACAGACAGTTTTATGAGAGTTGTATGAGAATAAAATAAAGAATTATTCTATTTCCATTAAGTTTAGGTCAAAAATTATTTATAAAAGTTAAACATTTGAAGTACACTCGGTCTTCTTTTTATGCGGTTTTCAAGTTATGCGGTTTTTATTTCAAGAACCATTTTTTAAAATAACTATTTTAGGCCATTTTGACAAGTTAAAATTCAAAAAAACTAACCAAACGTCGACAATTTTAGATGAAATAATTTCTTTAGCACATTAAATTGGTGGGGAAGGTTTTGAAACATATACGCAAAACGATTTAGACGAATTACATGAGGATAATGTCATGAATGACGATGATATCATTGGTATAACTTTTGATACCGTTGAAGATTAAGAAAACTAAAATGAATCGGAAGAAGATGAAACTCCAGTCACACTCACTGTAAGTATAATTCGAGAAGGTCTTCAACTTTCCAGTAAATTGGCTAACCATTTCATCGAAAAGATGATAATTCTGAACGAGCATTCAAGTTTCAACGCGAGCTTCAGAATTGCACATCTAGATATCGGGAATTGTATAAAAAAATAGCAAAGCCAACGCAAAGTTTAATCACTGATTATATTGTCAAAGAGAAAAAATCAACATGCGAAGTTGAGACTAATTTTACTTGTGAAGAATCATATCTTCAGGACATAGATCTGATATGCTGACTATCCCTTCTAGTGATGAAAGTGATTTCGAACCAGTTCGCAAATTATGCCGAACACTCTCATATAGCGACGATAATTCTAAAGACAAAATGTGAAGAAATATTAACTTTCAAAAAAAATTCTGTATTTTTTTTTGTAAGATTTTTCCGTATAAATTTAGAAGGAATATGTTAAGATTATATTTTTCTGAAATTTAATAAACTTGTCTATGATTGTTAACATTTTTATAAAATTATGAATAAACATTTCAGAAAGAATATAGTAAGACTAATTATTTTTCTAAAATTTAATAAAACCTTTTTTATGCGATTTTCGGTATATTGTAACTCATGATTTAGTTTGATATGGTTTTAAAAAATTATAGAACGTATCCTTTATTTTTATACGTGTGTCTAGTCCTTTTTTGTGCGATTTATTTTTATGCGTTTTGCAGTGGAACGTATCTACCGCATAAAAAGAGAACCAAGTGAAGATAGAATAAAATATTGATAGCGTCTTGCGAATTTAAGTAATTAATTGAAAATAGAAGATGTGAAAAGAAACTGTTGCAAGAAAGATCAATAATAAATATAAAGTATTAAGTCAAATTTCGTATGATTCTACTTCCATTAACATTAGATCAAACTGGTGTATATCTAAAAAGGTAAAGTAACGAACTGAGATAATTAAAACCGAATCAAACACGCAACAAGTGTTATTTTCGAAAAACGTTTGAAATCTCTATGGAAAGGACGTTGTGAAGGATTCGAGTTCTTTACCCTCCGCAGTTTGTATCCGTTGCACCGGTGACTAATCCCGTCGTCTCGGCTTCGTGTGTCACCAATAACACATTATTTTTTTCTTACCTCTCTCGTATTTTTTGGGGAAAATTTTCTGGGCGCCTCTCGGAGGACCTTCGCTCCGGTGTTCGTCGGTCGGTCAATGCGAGAATAATTCTCTTCCGTGCGGCGATTCGACCTCGAGAGCCGAGGCTGCACTTACATATATAACACGCTGCGCTCCTCGCTCAAACCATCGACAGTGCAAGAAGCAACCGAAGAACAAACAGCTCGCAGCTCGCAGCAAAGTTTCAACTTTTCGCAATAAAAAGCCAAAAAACAACCCCCAATACCTCAACATGAAATTCGTAAGTCCAAGTGATCAATAACGAAATTTACTTTATTTTTTTTTAAATTATTGTAATAAGTATAGTTAATTGAATAAGTGCGATACGCGGATTCGAATAAAAAGTTTTAGAAAATCGGTTTCACTTTCCTTTACCTCCGAGTGACATAAGTTTCCACGTTTTCCACGGTTGGGACTTCTTTTTGATCAGGGAAGAGAGTTGAAGACGAAAAGGGGATGGTGATAACAAGATCATTGTTTTTCCTCTCGGTTTTCCTTTTTCTCCCTGTGCTTTTGATGATACACACATGTGCGGTGAAAGCGTGTTGTCAATTAGTGCAGTCGAGCATGAGATAGAAATAGTGAGAGAGACTCCTTTTGGAGTCTCCGGAGGGAAAAAGGAGATCACGTTCTTCGGTAAAATGGAAAAATCTGCGCGAATCTCGACAAAGGACGATCCGTTTCCAAAAAAAGGAAATCGCAAGTAAAAAGTAGCGAAAGAACATGGATAAATGAAAAGAGAGTAAAAGTAAAAGAAATAAGAGTAAAAAAAAAACGAAATATACAAACGCGCGCGAATTCCAACCTTGACCGTTCACATTCCTCGAGAGCTCGAGCGCTCCTTACGCAATATCCTCGGTCTGGCGCGAAGAAGTTTCCAAGAGCCCCCAAAAAAAATTCACCTAACGCAACTTTTAGAGTCACAAAGTGAATACGAGCAGCATAAGTTTCGTGCGTGTAAATTATTGGTAAATGCAGGAAAAGAAAGAGAATTAGAACAGAATAAAACTTCGGGAGAGATATGGGAAGGAAGGAGTGTGTGTGTGTATGTGTTCGTTTTTTTTTTGTTGGAATCGTTGCGTAAGGCGGCGCTTTGTGTAACTTTGTGTCCCGTCGGTTTTAGCAAAAGCCTCGATGTCTGAAGACATTCACCATTCGACTTTGTGGACCATTTAAGAAATTAAGTCGAGCGAGACGAGCCGCAGCAATCCAATTGCTTCGTGTGTGTTTGCGCGAAAATGCGAACAGTTTCTTCCTTAAAAACCAAAATTGACTTTGATCGATGATCTACGCGTATTTTTTACCAATATTCAAACTAATATACTCAATTTATTAAAAAAACTATGGTTAACTTCAATAATTATTTCAATTTTTAATTAATTTTGAAGAGTAAATCAATATTTAATAGAATACAATTTTTCTTTAAAAAATATTTAAAAATAAAACCAAATATTGTATTAAAATTTTATCAAATTTTACGAAAAAATGAGTACAAAAATTGCATTTAATTAAAATATTATATTTTTTGTTATATAATTTAAATCAATATTTTTCATATAAAAACAATAAATTTTCAGTAATTTATTTCTACATTATAGTAATTAAATAGATTATTAAACATTTACGAACTGTAAAGAAAAGTACAAGTAAATAAAATAAATTTAAAAATAGAGAAAAAAACTTTCAATTTATTAGCATTATCGAAAGTGAATTTCTTTTTTTTAAATAAAAATGTTAAATAATTACAGTAATTAATTAAAAAAATGTTCTAAAACTATTTCTTTATTACCTAATTAAATTAATTAAAAAAGGGAGCAAGTTAATAAAGAATTATCAAATAATTGGTTCATTTTCTCCATTATAATAGAATCAAGGAAGTGTATTAATAACTAAGAGAGAATAAAAATGCAGACTCATTTTGTTTAGAACAGCGAATCACAATGATCAATTGTTTCGCAACAGTTTCCATGACTATAATTGATTTCACCTTTGCCCAATTGGAAGCTCACTTATGACACTAATTTCCGTCTGCAATTGACACGAGACAACGAAGTAATGAAAATAAGAAATAATTATAAAATAAGGAATGAATTATCGTTGAAGAAATATCATTAAATAGACATTTGCTCTCAAGGGTATCAAACAAAAAAGCGAGCGTTTCCAATTTGCGGGTTTTCTTGACAACTCAATCCTCGCGCCGATCCTTTTCACTCAAGGTGGTGGCATAACTGGGTAGAAAAGAACAGATGAAAGAAAAGAAAAATGTGTGTATATATAAATTGTGTTTCGCTTTCGTTGACCATCTGCCGTTTAGTTTCACTAATCCTACCGTCTTTATTAACGGATCATTTTCTTAATAGCTCCGATTTCGTTTCGGGGTATTTGCATATATACGTTTTTTTTTCTGTGCATCCACCGGTTTCGTTTCGTGGTGTACATTTGGTCTGGTTTCGCAGAAAGTCCGTAAATTAAATCAAAGTCAAATAAAAGTGAAAAATGTTAACGAAACGAGACGGAATAAAAGGAGGAGTGAATGAAAACATAAACGGTACTAAAAAAAATGTAATCGGAGAACTTTCTTTGCGTCCAATTGAGCAAAACGCGAAACTTCAGTCCCTGGTGAATTATTAATTGGCGTTTTTTGTGTATTTAATTGATTTTGGTTCATGCTCTTTTCTTAACATCAAAAAAAAAACTGAAATTTCATAATTTAAATATAAATAACTTATCATTTGTTTAATACATGATAATTTTTAGTAAAGTTAATTGAATTAATTCAATAGTAACGATAAAGTAAATTGAATATTGAGTGTAATTGAGAAAAAAAAAAGTAAAATTTTGCAAAAAAAAAACTTAACTTTCCATGAATTATTAAATGATCTATTCAAATAACTATATTTTTGTGAATCAAATTTATTATTTCCAAAGTTAGTAAACATTTTCATTAAATAATAAAAACTTATTTTCATATTAAAATTATCAATGAATTAGTAAAAAAATGGTCATTTAATTAAATTTTAATGTATTTGAGAAATAATATCGATTTTTTTTTCTATTGAAATTTGCAAATCTCAAATTTATTGATTTTATTAAAGTAAAAGCTGTTTGTAATTGTTTGGAGAATAATTTCTTTTACTTAAATATCATTTAAATAATGAAATTCTGCAGAATCGTTGCAAATGTGTCATAAAAAATGTTCTGATTTATATGAAATCGGAATGTTTACTTGAATTCGTTCCTTTTTGATATCAAAGTGTTTCAGAAATTCTTTAAATGTATTGCTTAATTTCATTAGCGGGAGTTAAATGTTCATTCTTTGCTTAATTTGAACCAAGTGTGAAATACCGTAAGTTGAGCAATGGATGATGGTAATTATTGCGAAGAAAAAAAGACCGATCGGCGGTTTATTGCTGGAAATGATTGTGTTTCCAAAGAAGGAGAGGACACGCGACCGTTGCGTAACGATGAGGTAACGTTGAAAATCGTTCCGTTTCTTCTGCATTATTTTTTTCATTATTTAAACGATTGGAAAGCGGATGGATTGAAAGGCAAGTTAGAGCCACCCCCAAAGGAACGGACGAAGGAATGCCTGTGAACCTTGGCGCGCAAGGTCGCAGTGTAAATCTCTCTTACGCAAAATCCAGCAGAAATTTGAAATTGAATAAATCCAAAGCGTATTATGCACGCGTGTGTGCGCGATTGGCAAATAATTTATTATGCCGACAACAATCAGACCGTGAAGCGTTTTCTTGTTGTTGTTGTTGTTGTTGTGTGTAGCTTACGTTGCTTCGAAATGTCTAAAATTCTCTTTCTAATTTCCAGATCGTGGTCGTACTTTTCGCCCTTCTCGCTTTGGCCAGGGCCCAGTTCGGTTTCGGAGACTTCGGAGGACACTTCGGCGGTGGATTCGCAGATGCCGCTCCGATGGTGAACCAAAGGGATGCGAGAGCCAACACCGGTCCAGTGGTCTTCCCACCCGCTCCTCAGGCGAACGGAGAGACTTCCGGCGTCGTCGTCGGAGCTTCCGGTTACGGCTTCGTCCCCCCGAGCGGCCCAAGTAAGATCTGATCCTCTGCGTGAACGAACGAGTCAAAATATTTGTTACACTTTGTTTCCTCGTTATATAGTTGCCTGTAAATTATAAATTATTTATTACTATTATCTTACTGTACATATATACACGTATCAAGTATATAATATTTATATATAAAAACAAAACAAAAACAATAATCCGGAATGTTTGATTTTCTGTAATCATCATATCGAAATCATGAAGTTAGTGAAGCAAAGTTTCGCCTATTAACAATCATGTGTACCAACCCCAAAAACCAATTAACAACATCACCTCGAGACGCCCCCTTTTCCTTACAAAAGGCGCAGTCTTTTGATGCAAGGGAGCGTACGTGAATTAGCGGTAACTGCTGATGATAATATTATTACTCCACTCGCTCAAGAGTGAGAGAGAGAGAGAAACAACCTTGTTTCTTCTTGGAGTGGAAATCAAAGGGCGGCCGACCGAAAGCTGAGAGAGAGGAGACCCATAATTAAACTGACCGCTGAAGGGTTGCTTGCTCGTTGCCTGTTGCCACCGGAGATCGGGGGGACCGAAGCCCAAGAAAATTAATAATCGTGCGGCCAATTATCCTCCTCCATCTCCAAAGTTTATTCCGGCATCGGCAGACCAAAGTTTTCACTCTTAGTCTCTCTCAATCTCCCCCAATCTACATCTACAGCAACAAAAAAACATACATATAAAGAAATTGGTTAAATTAATTGGTTACCAAATCTCGAAACGCAACAATTGTTGTTTCGAAACCAACGGCTAATAATTACATATTTCTTCAATTACATTAAAAAAAACGTATATGAATTTATGGGCGAGACGTAATTATCGTCTGATTAGATTGTTCTTTTTTTCTTTTCTTATTTCGTTTGCATACAGGAATTTGTTCTGTTGCAAATCGAAAACTTTACAGACATTTGAACCTGGTAATTACTCAGATGTTGTTATTGTTATTTTTTTTTCACTCTCTTTAGATTGTTGATTTCGAAATCGGTCGAACTAACTAGAAGTAATTAAAGTGTTAACAATTGAATTCGCCCATGTTCTTTCGTGCGTTAAACCAACAATCGGATGCACGAAGTCATTGAAAATTATAGGAATTTTCAATATATTTATATAACAATAACTGTAATTTATTGTAAAAATGAAAAGAACTGCTTGTAAACAATGTGGTCGTCTTTTCGCTCAATTTATTGAAATTCTTCCTCTCTTTGAAACATTACGTCAATAAATTGCCCCGTTTGAATAATCGATTTTAAATTAATTGTTTCATAGTTGTGCATTCATTTGCATCGATTATGTAAAGTTGTATGTGAAACAGGTTTAAAGTGGTTAATATTTAACAAATTAATTGAATATCCGATAGTCCAACTTACTTAATCCAATTTTTGATTACAATTAGTAAAAACAACATAATAACTATACAATAGTTATTAGTAACAGCAATTACAAAAAAAATAATACAAAAGAAAATAAGAAATGCAAAAAAAAAGTGTAATTGCTGTAAAGTATTACTATATTTTTGCATGTTTCAATCAATAATTCATTTAAATTTACATTTTTTAATTTTTTTTCGATGAAATTTTCCGATTCAAACATGAAACTTATTTACTAAAACATAATATTTTCTTAGAGCAAAATCATATGAAATTCAAAGAAAATCTGACAAAACATAATTGAATTTTCTTAAATTTTTCTCAATCCAATTTTCATTGATTATTATATAAAATTAACTTTCTTGAGTAAACAATCTTAATTATTTGGTCGCATTTTGTAGACAATAATAATTATTATTATTAATTTAAATAAATAAACAGAACATTCATGAAACAAGAAATAATTTACCATATAGATAACCAATAAATGAGTAAATTGAGAATAATTTAAATTATTTCTTTTTAATGTAAGATTTAATTCAATTCGTCAGATTGAAACATGTATTAAATACGATTGATCTTTTAATAAATGGTCTTTGTTTGCTAAATTCAATAACTTATTTTAAAATTCTTAATAGTATTTAAATACACCCATACCTCGCTATACGGCCGCTCCTTTTACAGCATTTTGCTATAACGGCCCTCTTCAATTCAGATACGTTTTCGATTTACGGCCTAAAATATTTCGCTATAACGGCAAAAAACTTTTCTTCCATGTCGATATGTTGCCAATCTTGCGCAAGCGCAATAATTGATTCGTTATACGGCTTTTCGCTTTGCGGCCAAGTTTCGTGGAACGTAAAGCGAGGTATGGGTGTATTTTACTTTCATTTAAACATATTTATTCCTCACCAAAGGACTTTTGACCAAAAATATATTCATTTTTTTTTATTCGTAACTGATTTTTCAACAAAATTAATGAAATTTTAATAACAATTTAATTTATTTGTAACAACTGACGTAATATAACAATAATTGTCGTTATGAAATTATTTTATGTTCGTTCTATAAACTTTTATTATACATTTATAAAAGAATTAACCGTTTTACCTTGCAAATCTACAATTTTGGGAAAGTTCAATTTCGTGCGTCTGTCTATAGTTTTTTGTTCGTTGCCTTTGCAATCTTTCTATCCTTGCATTATGCAAATAAGTTAATTAATACAAATAAAAAAAGGAGTAAGGATAATCGTGTCATCGTTGCAAAATGCGCTATATATGGAAATTGGGAAACGCAGTTATAAAACGGACGCAAAAATGTACCAATAATATTTGTTCACTCATTCATTTGCAGTTTATTATTTTAATTATTTTTATAATTAAGATTTTTTTTTGCAAATTTTCTTGTTTTAGTATACTTTTGATTTAATAATTGCTTCAAACTTTAGTACAAATTTGTTGTAAGATATTTTTTTTATTATTATTTTATGTTTAAATTTTAGATAAATTGAAAAAAAAATAATGAAATTCATATTATATCATACATATTCATATGAGTACAGTCAATTCAATTGGCTACAAACTTAAGAAATCAATTAATCTCAATAGTATTGCAAAATTAGTCTGCAGAATTTCCTTTGAGTGAATGTTAGGTTTTCGTACTTTTATATCGTAACGCTTGAAACCGGAAACTTCATAAAAAGACTTTCAAAATTCTTTATAATTGCTACTGTTTCCTGCGATCAATATTATTTAGCATAATAACAATTATCTAATTCAATTAAAAAGTATTTCCCAAATTAATTTGATCTAATTAATCAATCTCAATTATCGGCTGATTTTTATTATATCATATGTATACTTAACAACGTTTTCAACAAACGAATAAATGCAAAAATTAAAAATAAATTTCTATGATTAATATTTCAAAGAAATTAGATTTTATTATTAGAAATATGAGTGTTTATAATGAGCCTTGGTTCCATTAGGTAAATGTGATTAATATTATACAATCATTGACCTAGTCGTATAAAATCGACTTTTCTTGTTATGAATCAATGACAAATTTACTCACATTGCTCTTTTTTTCTTTGCTTTATTCATAACGAACTAAATTTTTGAAAGACAAGTCCCATTTAATTTGATGCGGAGAAATGTGTACAAGTAATATTTTCAAGATCAAATAACGAAAGGCCATTGGCCGAAAGGCGGAAAGAGATTTTCGTTAATCACGGTGAACTGGTCGAACGCCCGAGGATACAAATAACACTACAACATTCAAGTGGGAATCGAGAGCAAAAACATGCTAAATTTTATATTTAATTTAATGTTTAATTAATTAAAACTTCAATTTTTATCATTTATATTGACTATACAAAAAAATATTTATTTGTATATTTTGGCTTGATAATAAGTAATTGGAGTTAATTTCACACTAATTATTATTTGTATGTGCAAATTACATAAAAAAGCGTAATCAAGTGACTTTGAAAATAAAAAATTATACGTATCCATTGTTTTTATAAGAAAAATGATAATATGTATTATTTTTAATTTGATTCAAAGATTTACTACTTCAAAATTTGGCAAGTGAAATATTTCTTTATAAATTTTGCATTATCTATAGATAATCATTATCAAAATAAAATTCATGTAAAGTTAACAGAGAAAAAATGATGTTAAATGTAATTATAATTTTGTCTAAAAAGTTGGTTTGTGAAAAAAGATTTATAAAATAGTAAGTAACTTACTAACCGAGTGGTTAAGAGTCCCTACATCACAAACATCTGATGCAAAAGGTGCTGGTTAAAATCTCAGCGGTATTTTTTCCAGTCAGAAATAAAAAGTAGTGAGGCTGATGAGGACCGAAAAGGTGCTAGAAATAGGACCGTAACTTTAATAAAAAGGAAAAAATACTAAGTAAATCAAAACAGTAACGCTTCTTTTTTCCTAAAGCTAAAAATAACACTATTTTTGTTTTGTACAAAAGGATCAAGAATTTTCAAACACGTTTTTCTCAAAACTTATTTTTTTAAAATTATCTCAAAAACTGCTGATTCCATTTTGCTGAATAATAAATAATATATTTAGTACACTTATAGCTACTTCTTAAATAGAATGATAAAAGTTGGAACTACGATTTAAAAAAATATAAGACAGTTGTGTTGTGAAATTTTACAATTTTGGGAAAGTTTAATTTCAAGTGTCTGTCTATAGCAAAATGTTTCACATTTTCTTACAGATTTTGATTGATTTAATTCAAATGTTTGTACATTTAAGAGAGACATAATATTAATATCATTTTTTTGTCATACAGCTATGTGAAATTAATTACAATGTTGTGTTAAAAGTTCAGTTATGAATTATAATTATGAATATAATACACAATAAATTTCAAATTATCTATAGAATTTTTATATCAAGTTAAAATGTAGGTAAACTTTACGGAAAAATAATGAAATGAAGATAAATAAAAATGGTCTTTTATGTCAAATTTCCCGTATATACTATATATTAATAGACAGTAATGTGCACCTTCAATATGATTATGAGTTGATTATAAATTTATATTATCTATATTGTTATTTTAGTGAAGAAAATAAAATATATATAAGTTGTAGCTTATGTCATATTAATTAAATAACAGTAATTGCGAGTGTTTATTGCAAAGACTCGCTTCATTCCCGAAAACAACGAATTATGTAAAGAATAGTAGAACAAAAGAAAAAAAACAACGAAAACATACGAAAGAAGTGCAGAGTTGCAAAAGCAATTAGAGAAGCGGTAATTAAAGAAAAAAAAAACAAACAAACGCAATAAAAAATAAGAGCGACGTTGCGTAAGGTTTTTGGTGTAATAATTTTCACCTCGACGCGTTTGGTGCCAATAAATGCGGTGCTACGCGAAAGGGGAGTGGGGTATCAGAATTGAAGGAAGAAAGGTAAACGATGTTGGTTTGGGAAAGAGAAAATAAAGCAAGGGAAATGAAAAGGGAAGGGAAACCGTTACGGTTTATTGGGGAAATTGTATTGAAACTTGCGGCCTAACAATGCATAATTTATCTTCAGATTATCGCGGCAATCAATCCATTATTTTCTGTACCGAAACAAAAAAAAAACGGAATAATTTCCATTAGGAAACGATGAAGTCATCAGGAAAACCTTACACGCCTCGACACGAATTATTCACGAAATATTTGGCATTGTCAGAAGCACACATTAATTAGGGCCTTTTCAATACTTCCCCCTCATATATTTCTCTCAGGTGTTAAATTGTTAATACGACTTTCTCCGTGCCTGGCTCCACTGTCTTTGCTTGGAAATAGAGCGAAGATAAACTGAACTTTCAATAATAACAATGGGAAAAGGGAGAGCACCAGTATTCAATTAATGTTTGAATGTTTCATTTTCAGGTCTCAGGTCGAGGTTCGGCTTCTATTAAATGAAAAAAAAAAACAACAAAACAACTCCAGTATCATCAAATGTTCATTTAGGAGGAAATTGGCTCGAAGGGATCATCATTAAAAGTGCTCAATTATTAATTGCAATTCTCCAAATCGATTAACAAACAAAAAATATGTACCTATTATCCATTAATTACACAGTTATTCTCCTTTTCCTTCCTACATAACCTTGCGCAATAACGAGTTTTGGTGCGGCCTCTGATTCCGTTTCAGTGTTTTTTCAACAGCAAATTTGTCAATTCAATTATCATTTAACTCTCAGAAACGAGATTGTTGTTCTTTTTTTTCGTTATTTCTGTTTTATGTTTGTTTTTGTCTCATGCATACCAACATAATTTTTAAATTTTGCAGCGCGAGCCAATTTTATTAGATTTAAGTATTGTTAATGTTGTACATAATCCTAACCGCGCGTGAATGTTCACCAAACTTATATAGAATACAATATTTATTAGTATGTAGATTGTAAAAGAAGAGAGGAAACAAAAAGATGAATTTATTTATTTAATAAACATTACTATTTTTTGTCTGCAATTATTTGAACTGTTATTTTACACCTTTTTATTCTAAATAATGCAATTATACATGTTTATCTAAGTTCCTCAAGGTATTATTATTGTCCTTTTTTAAATGAGAAAAATGAACCTAAAGAAATACGAACCATTCATTCAATTATTATACGTTCTTCAGTAAAATGTTCTGGATTCTTCTTTTTGTCTAAATAAAATATACTTAACAATCTTGTGAAAAACCGGGTGTGGTTGTTACAAAGTTAATTTCTCGTTTTGTATAAGATGTGTGACGCTGCAAGTTGCCGTTTCAATTTCTAGGAAATTTTTGTGCAAAAACACATTGATGAACGTGTTTCCTTCTTTTCCATAGTCAATTAATTTACTCGTGTTATCTAAGCATTTTTGAGATAATTCTAAGTTTTGATATAGATACAATAAGAGTACAATATATCTCATATTTCTGAAAATTTAATTCTATAGCAAGAAAACGTGGAGTGTTTCAAATGGGGTTGGTTGTCACATGGTGCTAGGTTACTAGTTGCATTCCAGACCCCCAAAGCACCTCCTATTATTGTTATAATTAATTTATCCATTTTTTCCATAACTATTCCATATCAGAACTAACCCAAGACTAAGTTATCACAATATTCCTAAATTAAAAATATTGGTAAAATAGTTCAAGACATTAAAATACGCCTTAAATATTAAAGGTGTTTCGAATGGAGTAATCAACACTAAATAAGAAGGTACTATGTTTATACTAATTTAAAAAGTTTAATATTTGTGACAACCAACCCCTGTCTCTCCTGAAATTAATAACTTTATGTAATTATGCATTTATTCGAAATTTTAAATCTTTTCTTTGTAAATAAATTATCTTAATTTTTCTGTAAATTCAAATGTAAATAAGGAAAGTTTTTTGAATCACGATGACCTTACGTACGTACGCAATTAAACTAAAACCTCTGGAAGATCACGTTCAAGCCGTAAAAGGCGCGCTTCTACCATTTCGCTTCTGTCAATTTAGATGCGATTATGCAACCGACTGCTGCTACAGCTACAGCAGCAAAGAAAATAAAAATTGGGAATTATCAAAACGTGACTTCCGTTCGGCAGTTGACATTTTCCTCTCGTTTCGTATAAATAAATTATTCGATTCCGATCGCAATCATTTTCTTTAATTGCATTTCTCCGTTGCGCAAAAGCAAGCAGGCTAATTAAAATCCGCCAACGTTAAATCGTCGAGAACAATAGAAGGAGAAGGTAGCAAAAGCTTTCAGATATCATTTCAATTACGGACGTCGTATATTTATACACATATTCCTCTTGTTGTAAAGACAGCATCAGTTATGTGAAGCTTTATTAAAGTGAAATAATTTGATTAAATTTTTCGATTGCATTCAAATGCATTTTTGCGTTGTCCTCGTTGGTAACCTTCTTAGTGAAATAAGCGAAGTACGTATAGAGAGATTTTTGCTAAATCGTGATACATTAATCATTTCGCTCATTTATATTTAACATCTCATAAATGTTCGATTCCTTTTCGATAAATGAAGCCGTCTGAAATCAATGACAAAAGCGAAAGAAATTCAAGAAATTGTAGAATAAACAAATTTTGTAATTATGCCAAGAACAATGTATTTGTCATTGTAACATTTATACGGTAGTTATCTTAACCTAAATGCATTGAAAGTACATTAATTTTATTTCTAAACTTACAATAAGAAATTAATTCTAACAATTAGTACAGGTAGCCTTCGGTTTACGATGCAATTTCGTTCCTACAAAAGCCGGCGCAAATCGAATCGGCGTAAAATAAATATGTGAATACTAATATGAAATTCAGCCAAGTATAGGGAGAATCGGGGAATTACACTGTGAATTGGGCAAAGGCGTAAACCAAAACGGCGTTATATTTAATATAACCCAACCTAAAATAACCTAATTTAAATATTACTATGTGAAGAAGGTCTGACATTAGTCAACCTCATAAAAGTCAATTTGACATAAATCAAAATAACCTTATATAATATTAAATATTCTGGTTATTTCAATCTAACTGCATATCAATAATGAAACGTAACTTGTATTAATTAAACTTATCATAAAAAATATGTAAATATTATATAGTTATAGTATATAAATTGATGAAAATAAGCAGATGTTTCTCGAAGGATTGAATAGTGACGTAAATTGAATTGACTTAAGTTAAGCTGATGTAACTTATATGATGTAACCATTGAAGCTAGTTTAATCTAATTTATGACTTAGAAATCTAATGTAACCTATATTAATAAAGATAATCTCAGAAAATGTGTAAATAGAAATCTGATGATTGATGAAAAAAAAAAATAGATATTTCTCCTTCGTATTTTGCTTGATTTGTATCGAACCTATTTTTTTTTGTAGAAGAATAACAATAAACCGTATGCATTCATCAAGGTATAACAATTTCAATTGCAAATAGAAGAAAGTGTTGCTATTGAAACGACATAAAAGGCACGATTGTTATGATCTGAAAACCGGTAACTCTTCGTTCGGCAGGAATCGTCTTGAATGATTGGAATTAGAAATCCGCCTGCTGCTGTTGCTGCAAGAGAAAGAATCGTTTTGTATCCGTTAGATCTTTCTTGTATTATGAGAGAAGGAGAAGGAGCCCGAGAGAATTCGAAGTGAGAGAGGTAGGTACCGAAACAAACGAAATCCGTTTTCTTGATTTCGTTCACAGGACGTGAACAAGAGCACGTACACTATGAAATTTCAATGCCAGCGTTGGAAGGGGGCAGATCCGCAGGAGTAAAGAACGGAGACGGCGAGGAAGAAGGAAAAAAAAAGAAATAAATAATGATCGAGCAGGCGGTTGCAGCCGTTTCAAGGTCCTTGCTAGTAGTTCAAGTGAAGAACAAGGATGCAAAAAAATAAATAGAAATAAACTGTAATTATCTAATGAATAGTGTGCAGACAACTGCATTCGCGTATATGCAGCAGACGTAAAATGAACCTTGGGCTAGAAGGACCGGAGGACGTGGTTCGAAATCGTACGAAGGACGAAGGCCTCCGCCCTGCACGTGCCCAACGATAACATGCACCTTCTAATTGTCAACCTGCCTCACTTTTATTTATTGATTTATATATTTTTTTTACAAAGCTAATAGCTCACATTACCATGCAAATACCAAACCGGAACTCTCTTATATAAGTCAGCAGGCAATACAAAAAAAATCATATAGAACGAACGATTTGTTTCTTATATGGGAAGGAATTAGAATGCGCGCAAGAAATTTGAATAACTTCCATTCATACAGCAAGCGAATTCTTCCTGAACCAGATTCCTTTTAAAACCAGATTCTGAATGTAAATTTGCATCCATTAGGTAAAAATAGCGTGCATTCTGTGTTTACTAAACAGGAAACAGTTGTAAGCTACATAGTAAAATTGTAGTGGATATAAACAAAAACGCGGCAAAAACTGGATTCGCTTGTTGTACAACCATTATTTATCCAGATGAATACATCGAATTAATTAATTCACGCCGGGGAAATAATTTATATTTAGATTTACGCGTATTGTGTTTCGTAATTACGTGAAATGGTAATTTCATTTTAAGCTAAATTTAAAAATCAATGCAGTGTTTAATTAAAAGAGGAAATCATTACATAAAGTGTTTCATTTATTTAAATGGTAATAAATTATGCTTATGTAAGTTAAAAGGCTAATAATAATATGTCTTTTAATGAACGTTACTTTCATTGAAAAACTTTTTTTTGCTTATATCTTAAAAAGTCTAAGCGACAAATTTAACGTTGAGCAATCATTTTAAAATTAAATATTCGAAAACATAAATGAGCAACACGCGGGCCGCTAGCTGCCCGTGAAACATGTATAAGCGGCCCGCCGTGCATTTCTAAAATTGAATTTATTTTATCGAATTTCTCCCATCAATATATTGTTATAAAATTAATTATAATAAAATTATTGTTTTTCATTAAAATTTGTATATTAAATCTTCACTTGTTTTTAAATATTATATGTTTTTAAATGTTTATTATAAATATATAAAGTGTTATTTTATGTGTTGTCCGCCAAAAATTTGTAAGATTCAAATTGGTCCTTTGATTAAAATGGTTGCTCACCCCTGGTATAATACAACTATAATAGTAAATTATTGGAAATAGTCTCGTTTTTCACCAAAAAAGTTAATGATTTATAAAAGCACATAAAAAATCAACTTTAACAGTAAATTATGGGAAATAAATAATGACATAAACTAATTGATTCACTATAACTCAAATCAGCTGGACGTCATTCTTTTCTGGAAACATCTCAAACATGAAATCAAGTGTGTCCAGGCTTTGATAACTAGTGACAAGTGATCCATGTCCAAGAAGATACTCGAAATTGTAGGGTTTTGCTTGAAAACAGACATCAATGAATTTTACAGAATTTTTGCCACCACCACCGTCAAAGTGTTCTACGATATTACAGTGGTGAGGAAATGGAAGAACATCACGGATTTACACAAATACAAGCTATTAATTGGCTTATGGTCGAATATTCGCGACATACACGAATCTTGGGATGAGTTGTCCATGAGGCTAAAAGACCGAAAAGAAATGATCCAACCGACTGGCAAAAAGATAGAAATACAGGAAGATCGCATTGTCAAATATACGACATTTACATAAGCAGAAGAATCAATGATCCTTCCAAACTATCGATGCAAGAGTCGAAGCAGCGTCTGTATGAAGTGCGAAAGAACAACAGAAAGATAAATCTTATTTTGAGAGAATCGGAATTCGAACTGACGGAAGAACAGTTGGATCGACTTAAAGACATTAAGAAAATGGCAATTCCAAGATGCGTTTCAAAAAGATATTTTGTTTTTAATCTGAATAACGTCAGTTGTCAAAATCTTTTTGTAACCCATCTTATAATAAGCCATTTTCTTAATGTCTTTAAGTCGATCTAACTGTTCTTCCATCATTTCAAATTCTGATTCTCTCAAAAGAAGATTTATCTTTCTGTTGTTTTTTCGCAGTTCTTACAAACGCTGCCTCGTCTCCTGCATCGATAGTTTGGTAGGATCCTCGATTCTGCTGCTTATGTAAATGTCGTACATTTGACCAATGCTATCTTCCTGTATTTCTATCTTTTTGCCGGTCGGTTGGATCATTTCTTTTAGGTCTTTTAGCCGCATGTACAACTCATCCCAAGATTCCTGTATGTCACGAATATTCGACTAGAAGCCAATTAATAGCTTGTACTTGTGTAAATCTGTGATCTTCTTCCATTTCCTCACCACTGTAATATCGTAGAACACTTTGACGTCGGTGGTGGCAAAAATTCTGTAAAATTCATTGATGTCTGTTTTCAAGCAAAAATCTACAATGTCGAGTATCTTCTTGGACGTGTTGCACTTGTCACTAGGTATGAAAGCCTGGACACACTTGATTTCATGTTTGAGATGTTTCCAGGAAAGAATGATGTCCAGCTGATTTGAGTTATATTGAATCACTTAGTTAATGTCATTAATTATTTCCCATAATCACGATAGAACCTTCTTCACCGGAGTATGTTAAACAAGTGGACGCGGCTCAGGGTGCCTTCACTCGCTTGTTAATAAATCATAGTTGCCAAAACTGCAAACCTTGTATACACTGTCTGCCATCAAAAAAATATTACACTCACACAAATGGATCCGATAGTTTTGATAATATATTAATTTTGCTTCTCATATGAATGTTGAACAATGCCTTCAAGGGATCTATATTAATGTTTTGCTTCTCTGATTTCAATATTTTTAATCTCGCTATCCTGAAGTATAAGTCTCCCAAGATTCATATATGTTACGGATCATATTGCAGTAGGCAGTTACTAATTCGGAGAAAAGTTTTCGTGAAGCTCTTCAAATCTCTTAATCGTCCTGAAGCGAGTATCAAGTAGTATTTGTCTTTGCCATCGTCTTTCACTGCTTTCGTCTGGAACGCTCAACTTGAACTAAACCTTACCAAGTTGCATCCTTCGCTTTTATTCCAACCTTAAAAATGAAAGTTGCCATTTCTAGCTGCACAAAAGTGTACATTTTTCATTTTCTACCTGATCTCTTCCCTTTCCAGTAATTTGTTTTTACTATGTTAGCAAAATCACAATAATATGAATTGCTTAAGGCATCTTTATGCGGACATATAATTAATACATTAAAATCTAGTAACAATATTCATGCGTTCTTTTGACGTTTACCTAGTAACTAATTAGTATAATTCAACATGAAACTAAAAAATATCAAATATTAAAATTTCTTTTTAAATATATTTTTTTAACTATACAATTCATAATATAGTATTTAACTAAATATGAAAACTAAATTATTTTTACTGAGAAACTTATCATAACCATTGACTTTGTAATAATAGAGCTTTCATTAATTTAATGAGTTGAAATAACTTTTCTACCAGCAAATAATTAATACCATGAAAAATAAATTTTATTCAATTAAAAGTTATGCACAAGGAATAATTAAAAGTACCTGCATCACAATAATCCGATGCGAAAGGAGCGGGTGCAATTTTCATTGAAAAAACTGACCGTAGTTTCCTGAAATTTGTCGGAGGGACACACCGGTCAGTTTAGAAGGTGTGTTGTGTCCGATGAGACTATAAAGTTGCCAGCCATAAAACTTATATAATTGATAAACGTTGTTGTTAATAAATTACAGATATTCAATTTTTAAAACAAATTATTGGTATTGTTGTATCATATGTCTAAATATGTTCTCTTTATAACATGTTTACTGATATATTTATATCGTTTGTTGTTTAGTCGTAATTCACTGTATTTCACTGCTTATATATAGGAAACAATGCCTAACAACTTTATAATTGAGCTAAAAAATTAAAGCTAAATATTACTTCACTAAGCAATTTGAAGAAACAGTTTTAAGCTGTTAATTTAGACACGAATAACTGTCAAACTTATTAAATCATTTTTTTACTTCGACAAAAAGAAGGCTTTTCATTGTCTGCTGATAAAATGCATATTTCCTTGTATTATTCTTTTATCATTTATCTAAATGTTCACTCTTTATAACATATGTATTAAAAAAGTTATTCAACAAATTTAGATTTTTTTTTAAAGTTTCGAAAAAGTGTAGTTATATTTTCAGTTATATCTCAGAACGTATTAAATAAATAAACAATTTTATTATTGAGGAAACAAAAGAAATCTATTCACATGGCACCCCGGTCTACTGCACAAAATAAAGAAGAAATTTGCCATATAATTATTATAAAATAATAAAATCATATCTGGAAAATATTATATTCCAGATAAAGATTGAATCCAATAAAATCAGGGGAACCACAGGGGAGTGTTTTAGGACCGCTGCTTTACATCCTATATACGGCAGATATTCCTAAAACCAATAATACAACAATTGCAATATTTGCTGATGATACAGTAATCTTAGTATCGAATGAGAATCCAGTAGTAGTATCTGATTATCTGCAGGAAAATTTAGACAAACTACAGGAATGGCTTAAAAAACGGAGAATTTCCGTTAATGAAATGATATCTCTACATATCACATTTACACTAAAGAAAGACACCTGTCCAACAGTTAGACTAAATGGACAAGATTTGCCCAAATCAACTAAAGTCAAATACTTAAGTATACATCTCGACAGAAGGCTTACCTGGTAAAACTACATTCAGGCTAATAGGGAAATAAAGTTTAGAAAATTGTATTGATTATAAGAAGAAAGTCGGAATTATCAGTGGAGAATAAAATATTTATATACAAGTTAATCTTAAAACCAGTATGGACATATGGCATCCAATTGTGGGGTGTAGCAAGCAAATCGAACATATAAATTATCCATTGATTTCAATCACAATACCTAAGAAGTGCCATCAGGGCCCCGTGGCTTGAATAGATTTAAATAAACATACTGACACAAAAAACATGCTATACCAAAAATACGTTTTTTCCTTTTTTGGATGCTCGAATCAATTCACTGAATTGGCATAAATGCGAAGGGCTATTGCGTGGAACATAATTAAGTTGCGCTTTGATCGCGTAAACGAGATGAGGGTTCGAAGATTCAATTATGCACCCAACATCAGATAATCAGAATCGAAGCTGCAAATTTTACAGGAGCATTTAAAATTAAGATTTCTTAATTAAAGTATCGAAAATTTGGATTAAAAACATATTTTCAGGTTATTTGGATAATAAATATATTTTGATTTATTTATTATTTAAAATAACAATTGTAAAGAAACTTAAATGATTATATTATTCGTATTTTAGTTTAATATGTATATTTTGTAATACAAAATTCTACAGTTCATCTCACATAAAAACTGTAACTTTGACGTTGTCAAAGATGACGTGGCAGGTCGATTTATCTAACGTTAAAATAGGATCATGCAGATCGTAGGTGACGTTACGCAATGCATAATTCGTTTTCGCTCTATTTTTATTTTAAATATATATTTAGTTTTTTTTTTGTATTTTCGGCGAAGACATCAATCTCTTCTCTCCAGATTTTCGCTCAAAGAAAAAAAAAGTTTCGCCCATGCATCATTCCACATTCTGATGGGTCGCCCTCAGGCTTTGCGTTTGCGACAGGAATTCCCCCTTATTCACGCGGCTTTTCCTAGGGATGGGCGATCCACCGTGACCCTCTTTTAATATATCGACTGGTTGGAAATTCTACAATGCATTCTACAAACTCCCTCGACGCAATACATTAGGTGTACTTTATTTAACGAATCTTTCCACCGATTGCTTCGATCTCTTTTTCTATTCTTGAATTGAAGTTAACAAAACATATTATAATAAAATAAAATGAAAGTAAAGGCAAACAGAAATATCGCAAGGAAAGGATAATAATTGCCTTATGGTATATGAAATGCAGAGAGAGAAAAATTATACAAGCGTTTCGCAAAACGCTATTATTTAACATTACGACTAGTTTATTCTTTTTTCTTTCTTGTATGTTTAGTTCTGTATTCGACATGTTTCAATATTTAAAAATGCAAATAGTCGTTTTGTAATAATGCTTTATGAAACGTACGCTGCATTAAGCATGAAGATTTTCGTGCGTAACCCACTTACATCTATTTGCGTCACTTTACACATGTTTCATATACAAGTTTTTTTCTTGTTAGTTTAATAATTTCCGCATTTTTTTATGTTTTATATTTGGTTATAATTAAAATACAACTTGTTTTCACTACAATTTAGATATTATTAAATTTGTATATTTATATAATTTATTCCCCAGAATAATTATAACTTTTCATAACAAAATATTAATATAAATCTAAAAAAAATCAACAATTTGTATTTATAAAAGTATGATACATATTTGGTATTATGATTTTTTTTGTTCTAAATTATTAGTTACATTTTTTTTGATTTGGACTATGAAGAAATGTAAGATGACTATGAAATGTGGAGTTACTTCACAAGATGATTTATTCATTGAAATACATGTGTTTCAATATGTACGATGAAAATTTAGATTTTTAAAGCAATAACGTTTTTTTAAAGGAGATAACAAATATAACATATTCGTTTTTTTATAGATTGCTTGTTGCAAAATTTTTAGTGTTTGAACTATGAAGAAATCTAAGAAGGTTTTGAAATTGTACAAGCAATTACTTGACAAGACGATTTACGTATTGAAATACAGATGTTTTATGGTGTAAATAAGATGTTTTTTTTTTGGAGATCGTAAGTATATAATATTACGTATCAGAATATGTTTATACAACTGAAAATTTGAATTGAACAATTTATATAAATATGTATTTTTCTCGTTATAACATTTTTATTTTAAATTTGTATTAGTTTATAAATCTTAAAAATATTGATTTAATAAATTTATATAAAATTGAATTAATTTGACAAAAAAACTAGGAAACTAAACCAAAAACTTACATAAATAAATCAATTAACTGGTTGAACATAGTGTAAGTCAATTAAGTTATGTTTATACAAGGATCACAACACGTTCGACCTTCGTGCTGTCCAATAACCTCAGGAAAAACAAGGACGCAAATGACGATCTTTGATCTGATCACCTTTGCTCGCAATTAACTACAAAGGAATAAATAAATATTACAGTTATATTTTTATAAATGTATACTCAATTCATTCATAATTATTGTATAAATATTTTAAAAAATATATTACAAAATATTAAGAAATTCCGGGCAGAACCTATTGTTTATAGCCCTTTTGGACCAATTGCATTACTATGTTTTTTCTTTTTTATTTCTACATTTCATTTTATTGTATTCTATTGAATTTATTTTATTATTATTAATTGTTTTGTAAACAAAATAACATAGCATTCATATAATTATAAGAAAAATAAAACACAATTACTACCACTGTTACCAAAGGGCTATAGACCATAGGTCTTTCTGCACTTATATTATTATTATTATGAAAATATATCAATAATATCAGTTTTTTTATTTATATATTTAATTAAAAATTATACTAACAAAAATTATGAATCAATGCATTTGGGAGCAACACATTAGAATGCATTTGCAGCAAAAAATGGGTTATTTTCTGCTGAACTACACACTTCCTCAATGTTTTTGTTAACTAATTTAGTATAATAATTTACTTTCAAATTTGTGTATATTTTTTGTTCGTTCTTACTGAATTTCAGATAAATTATGTATAGAACAAATGATCTAATAAATATGAATTGGAATTTTGTCCTTTAATGTCATGTCTTATTGCTCTATTTTTACATAGCTAATACTGAATTTTGAATTATTCATTAACTATAAATACAATTGCATAATTGTACATTTATATTTATTCAATACTTGAATCTGATTTGTATTGGAATTTATTGCTGTTAGACTCTGTAATTATTGTGTGATGAATTCGTTAAATTATCATTTACACTGTAGATCGTATAAATTTTATACGATTAATACGTTAATGAATTGCTTAGACACATAAAAAATCCCGTTTTTCATCACAGAAATGTTAATGATTTGTAAAGACATAAAAAATTAACTTTAATAGTAAATTATAGGAAATAGTCCTGCTTTTTTATCACAGAAAAGTTAAACAGTTGTAAAGACACATAAGAAAATTAACTTTCACAGTAAATTATACGAAATAAACAATAACATTAACTTAAATTGATAATTATTTCATTTCTACGTAGCTGAAAAATGCATGATTTTAAAGTCACATCAGTTTCGAAACTCAACATTCAACTTATTATATTATAAATTATTGGAATCCATAGCAATTTGTCATTCCTAGATGTTCCATAAATAATTTTGCCTCAAACTAGGACATTAGTGAAAATGATTGTAATTTCAGCGTAAAATTATATTTCACATATTTCTGCATTTTACAATTATTTTCTCTTTTAAATATATTTAAGGCGACTCATAGCCGAATGGCTTGAGCCGTCATCCGCAAATTTTGGGGTGCCGGGTTCAAACCCTGGTACTTCCAACTATTTGCAGCTATCAAAATGAATTAGTTATCAATGGGCAATGGTTCCGAACAAGTGTCTGCAACGACGTGGTGATTTGTTGAATGTCCGATTTGGATAGATTGTAAATATCGTTTCAAAAAGACCAAAACCTTATTTCGTTTTTAACGGTTTTATGACTGGTAACTTTATGGTCCCATCGGACACAACTACACCTTTTTCACTGACCGGTGTATCCCTGCTATGCCGACAAAGTCCAGGAAACCATGGTCAGTTTTTTTCAATGAACATTGCACCAGCTCCTTTCACATCGGATTTTTGTATATGTAAATTACTGGAAGGAGAAGAGGTCAGATAGAAAATGAAAATAGGTACACTTTTGTGCAGGTACAAATGGCAACTTTCCTTTCGAAGTTTGGGATAGAAACGTAAGATGCAACTTGGTAAGGTTTAGTTCAAGTCGAGCATTCCAGACGAAAGCAGTGAAAGACAAAGTGATGACAAAGACAAAAACTACTTGATACTCGCTTCACGACGATTAAGAGATTCGCAGAGCATCATGCAAACAGAGAAGTCCGAGCTGCCTTCTGCAATATCATCCGTAACATATATGGGAGAATTGTAGTTCAGGATAGCGAGATTAAAAATATTGAAATCAATGAAGCAAAAGATTAATATAGATTCATTGAAGGCATTGTTCAACATTCATATGAGAAGCAATATTAATATATTATCAAAACTATCGGATCCATTTGTGTGAGTGTAATATTTTTTTATTTTTTGTTGGCAGACCTTGTATACGAGGTTTACAGTTTTGGAAACCATGATTTATTAAAAAGCGACTGAAGGTACCCTGAGTTCACTTGTTTCACATCCTCCGGTGAAGAAAGTTCTATCATGATTATGAGAAACAATGATCTATTGCATTTGTGTGAGTGTAATATTGTTTTGTTTGTAGACCGTGTATACAAGGTTAGCAGTTTTGGTAAGCATCGTTTATAAACAAGCGAGTGAAAGCACCCTGAGCCTCGTCCACTTGTTTCACATCCTCTGGTGAAGAAGTTTCTATCATGATTAAGGTAAATAAATAATGACATTAACTAAGTGATTCACTATAACTGAAATTAGCTGGACATCATTCTTTTCTAGAAACATCTCGAACATGAAATCAAGTATGTCCAGGCTTTCATACCTAGTGACAAGTGCACCAAGTCCAAGAAGATACTCGACATTATAGGGTTTTGCTTGAAAACAGACATCAATGAATTTGACAGCATTTTTACCACCATCGCTGTCAAAGTGTTCTACGATATTACAGTGGTGAGGAAATGGAAGAACATCATGGATTTACACAAGTGCAAGCTCTTAATTGGCTTCTGGTCGAATATTCGCGACATACACGAATCTTGGAATGAGTTGTCCATGAGGCTAAAAGACCTAAAATAAATGATCCAACCGACTGGCAAAAAGATAGAAATACAGGAAGATCGCATTGTCAAATATACGACATTTACACAAGCAGCAAAATCGATGATCCTTCGAAACTATCGACGCAAGAGACGAGGCAGCGTCTGTATGAAGTGCGAAAGAACAACAGAAAGATAAATCTTATTTTGAGAGAATCGGAATTCGAAATGTCGGAAGAACAGTTGGATCGACTTAAAGACATTAAGAAAATGGCTTATTCCAAGATGAGTTATAAAAAGATCTTGACATCAGCGAGTACCATGCTGAAGAAGTTCGAAGGGCAACTGACGCTATTCAGATTAAAAATAAAAGATCTTTTTGAAACCCATCTTGGAATTGCCATTTTCTTAATGTCTTTAAGTCGATCCAACTGTTCTTCCATCAGTTCGAATTCCGATTCTCTCAAAATAAGATTTATCTTTCTGTTGTTCTTTCGCACTTCATACAGACGCTGCCTCGTCCCTTGCGTCGATAGTTTCGAAGGATCATCGATTTTGCTGCTTGTGTAAATGTCGTATATTTGACAATGCGATCTTCCTGTATTTCTATCTTTTTGCCAGTCGGTTGGATCATTTATTTTAGGTCTTTTAGCCTCATGTACAACTCATCCCAAAATTCGTGTATATCGCGAATATTCGACCAGAAGCCAATTAATAGCTTGTATTTATGTAAATCAGTGATGTTCTTCCATTTCCTCGTCACTGTAATATCGTGGAACACTTTGACGGTGGTGGTGGGTAAAATTCTATAAAATTCATTGATGTCTGTTTTCAAGCAAACCCCTACAATGTCGAGTATCTTCTTGGACGTGGTGTAATTGTCACTAGGTATGAAAGCCTGGACACACTTGATTTCATGTTTGAAATGTTTCCAGAAAAGAATGATTTCCAGCTGATTTGAGTTAGAGTGAATCAATTAGTTAATGTCATTATTTATTTCCCATAATTTACTGTTAAAGTTTAATTTTTTATGTATCTTTACAAATTGTTAACATTTATGTGGTGAAAAACAGGACTATTTCGTGTAATTTACTATTAAACTTGTTTCTTTAAAGAAGTGTCTTTACAAATCATTAACTTTTCTGTGAAGAAAAACGAGACTTTCTAATAATTTTCTATTAAAGTTGATTTAAACCAGGGGTGAGCACCTTTTTTAATCAACGGACCAATTTAAATTTTAAAAATTTTTGGCGGGCTGCACTTAAAGTAACATTTATTAATAATTTACAAAACTTTATTTATAATAAATATTGAAAAAAATATAAAATTAAAAAAAGTAAAGATTTCATAAAAAAAATAATGCAAAATAATTGTTTTATTATAATTAATTTTGTAACAATATATCGATTGTAGAATTTCGATAAAATAAATAAAATTTTAGAAATGGTTGGAGGCATAAATATCTTTAACGGGCCGCAAGCGGCCCGCGTCTTGTACATCTCTGATCTACAGAGAAATGCTCTTACTTAATACGAAACGAAAGTGGTTCAATTGCAATCGTTTTGACCTTCACAAATAGAATTATCGATATGATATAATCCCATTTCTTATATTTTATTGCACAATGACAATTACTGCCGAAAGCAACGAAAAGATTGATGGAAAATAAAAATAGAATATATAAAAACATCATTGGGGCACTTTAGCAATTTGCATTGCAGACACCTCAACTATTACGGTTATTAGCATAATGCAGCACAGGACACGAAAGGAATAAAAGAAAGAATAATAAAAACGGTATTATTATTTTTTCTTTCCTTCCGCCTCAATCGAATCCACTTTGTCTTGCCATTTAATTTAAATAAATATGAAGAGAGAACGAGAATAACGAGAGAATGGCAGAGTAAAAAGGAAACTAAATTACACCGAGTTTTATTATTATTTCAAAGCACAAAGAGAGTCGTATTTTGTTGGAGAGCGAACTGCAGTTCTGCGGTTACGTAACGAGCAGAAAAGGTAATTACCATCGTGTGCCGCGCGTTTCAATAAATAATATTCATTCTTGCAGATAATTGGTAGGAGACAAAGGAGTTTTGTATATTTCTTTTTTTTTAATGAAGAAAACAAAAAGTTTGTTTTGATTTTTCGGGTTTATTTTTCGGTGGAGTTTTTGGATTACTAAAGGAGAAGTGTAATTGAAAGTGGCGCAAATAAATGAAAAGAAAATCGTTTCCTCGATTTCGGCGTTTCCTGGATCGAATAATATGCAGCGAGATCAGTCTTGCAAATCGAAGAATCAACTGAGCCGTGAATACGACTGGAGAGAGGATAGAGAGAAAGAGAAACATTGCTCCCGTTATTAATTAAACTTAAACACAAAAGACAAATGACTACGTAAGAGGGAACGCAACGTTGCTAAGAGGGAGAGAGATAAAAAAGGAGGCATGCGAGATGCGTTATGTAAACGTTTCGATTGTTAATCTCTTGCGAAACAGTCGTTGCAGGCGCAAGGCGAAGGGTCTTTGTATCTACGTTAAGAACCGCTAGGTCTAATGGGACGAAAAGATCGCTCGAGTGGACACGCACACCATGATTCATTACGTGAATATTTCACTGGCAACAATAGTTGAACAACGACGGCGACCAAAACAAAATTAATAATAGTTGAACAGCGGTCACAACAACGGCAACAGCACAACAGAAACATGTGCAACATGAATCAATATTAACACTCAGAGCCATTTTAATATTTTGAGGCCACAGATATAGAACGTGATCTAAACAATGATGCTTTATAATAATAGATTATAAAAGAAAACATTGCTGAAATGAAGTCATTAGGATGTTTATCATCTACCAAATAGAATTTAAGGCAACATGTTTCAAAATCTCGACAAGTATTAAAATCCTGAAGTGTTGATATCTCAATTGTTACAAGTAAATATATTGTCGTGTCCCGGGATTGAAAATCTCTGGACACCGTGGATTATCTCGTAGTTACGTCTTTTTCGAGTCTTTGAGGGATTTATGAATATCATATACGAATATTCTAAGTAGTTTTATTGTACAGTTTAGCGTTTTTATGAAGAAGTCAACTATATACGTGTTGATCTCCTGTTTTATTAACTATGAGTTACATTCTTCTCTTAAGTTACTTGTTAACTTCCCCAGTTAAGACGGTTCTTCGAAGATTCTCCTTCGAAGACGGTCGTTCAAAGACTCAATTCTAAAGGGCTCGCTTAACATCTTATTTTATACAAAATAATAGCAGTAGGAGTAGGGTATGGGTTTTCCCTGTGGGTGGAAAGTCGCCCACTGATGTGTATATTTCTTATCCTAATATTTGGGAAGTGGTGAAAATAGTCACACCAGGGTGCTAAAAGGTTTG